>JBBGZY010001701.1:150000-689612 GCA_037952925.1 Lithobates clamitans | reverse complement strand
TTATCTTTGCTTCTGATTTTATAAATGATCCCTAATCTCCAAAAACGTTGAAACTACTCTCCTTCCATGTCTCCTCATCAGGTTCCTGAGATGTAAAAACTGACACTTTTACAACACTGTCGTGTTGGAAAGCATGGCCCGAGGACGTTTGTGTTAGGGAAGGGAGTGAATGTTTCCTTTAGATAATTTTAATGGCAGCATTAAATCCCAGAGATCACAGACGTCCATTAGGTACACATCGGAGATGCTGCAAGGTGAGGTATTTCATAATGCATTAAAAGAACACCATTTTCATATGATCTTACCCGCCGTATGTGATGACAGGAGTCTGGCTACCAGTAGGCACTCCGAGGATATCAGGAATCATGTCTCCATTAAAGCTGAAAGAGCCAAAGAAAAATAACATAAATAGTGTGGAATGGCTTTAGATGTTTTTGAAGAAAGTCTGACATTCAGAGCACGCCATAGATGTGTCTGATCCCAGAACAGGAGACAAATTAGACAAAGGTGGAACGTGCATCTCTAACCAAGCATCGAAATACCCGGCATGGATTCCTGGGCCAAGATATATACCGGGTCTTAACTTCCGTGCAAGTCAGCCTCAAGTCCAACCCTCTCCAAGCAATAATCCCTACTGCTAATATTCAATTGAAAAGAATACAGCCATAGAAGGCTAACGTGTTTTTGGGCCGAAATACGTTTTGGGCCGAAACGCGTTGGAATCTTCTAAGGCTGTATTTTACTATGTCTAATAAAAGGATAACCATTTTGCTGACATTCTACCATTGTGTCGGCTTTTCTCCAAGGATTGTGCATTATGTCAGGTTTCCAGAGACCTTCCAGCCAGGGCACAGGGTATTCAGAGCCGCTAGAATATTGGAGCAGAGGTTGTAGCGCTGTCTCATTTTATTCAAATTAACCACTTCCCATCGTAGGACATCAAGTGTCCATCCTGGGCTTTAAGTGGAGATATCTGAATGATGTCTGCAGCTACAGGCATCATTCAGATACAGTATCTTTTTTTTCAGGCAGTGATTCCCTGCAATGTAAAAGGCATCATAGTGGCTGTTTAGCTGCTCAATTACAGGTGGCGAGCCCGGAAAAGCACCAAAGGGCAGCGGGAGGGGGAGAGACATCCCCTCCTGCCGCCCTCCGGTGCTTCTCCAGGCTTGCCCGTGTGATCGGGGAGCCGAAGAATGAATTTGCTGACAGCAAATTACAATAGAGCTGGCGGTGGACCAGATGGTCTCTAGCCATCTCTATGATCAACGTCATGGTGTCATTTCCAGCAATGGCAGATGTAAGCACTGCCGTTTCTTTTTGCTGGAAACCCTGAAATCAATTTTTTTTTTAATCTCAGGCTTTCCAGCATAAAGGAGAGATGTGGAGACTTATAGACCACGAATCTCTCCGTAAAGAGGACCTGTCATGCCCTATTCTTATTACAAGGAATGTTTACATTCCTTGTAAAAGGAATAACAGTGATCAAAAAATTAGACAAAAACGGTAAAAAAAATAAATAAAATGTCCCCATTCCCTTGTGCTGGCACGCAGACGTGAACGCATATATAGGTCATTCCCGCATTTGTAAAACGGCGTTCAAATCACACATGTGAGGTATCGCCAAAACGTTAGAGCAAGAATTCTAGCACAAGACCTCCTCTGTAACTCTAAACTGGTAACATGTAAAAGTGTTTAAAAAAATTGCATTTCAAAAATTGCTGCGCAAATATTCAATTTATTCCCTGGGGTCTCTGCTAAAAAAAAAAAATTCATTACATATATATATATATATATATATATATATATATATATATATATATATATATATATATATATATACACATACACATACATATACACACACACACACACAGTATATCACAAAAGTCAGTACACCCCTCGCATTTGTGTAAATATTTTCTTCTATCTTTTCATGTGACAACACTGAAGAAATGACACTTTGCTACAATGTAAAGTAGTGAGTGTACAGCTTGTATAACAGTGTACATTTGCTGTCCCCTCAAAATAACTCAACACACAGCCATTAATGTCTAAACCGCTGGCAACAAAAGTGAGTACACCCCTAAGTGAAAATGTCCAAATTGGGCCCAATTACCCATTTTACCTCCCCGGTGTCATGTGACTCGTTAGTGTTACAAGGTCTCTGAGGATCTGAAAAAAAAAGAATTGTTGCTCTACATAAAGATGGCCTAGGCTACAAGAAGATTGCCAAGACCCTGAAACTGAGCTGCAGCACGTTGGCCAAGACCATACAGTGGTATAACAGGACAGGTTCCACTCAGAACAGGCCTCGCCATGGTCCACCAAAGAAGTTGAGGTCACGTGCTCAGCGTCATATCCAGAGGTTGTCTTTGGGAAATAGACGTATAGACATAAGTGCTGCCAGCATTGCTGCAGAGGTTGAAGGGGTGGGGGGTCCGCCTGTTAGTGCTCAGACCATACGCCGCACACTGCATCAAATTGGTCTGCATGACTGTCATCACAGAAGGAAGCCTCTTCTAAAGATGACGCACAAGAAAGCCCGCAAACAGTTTGCTGAAGACAAGCAGACTAAGGACATGGATTACTGGAACCATGTCCTGTGGTCTGATAAGACCAAGATAAACTTATTTGGCTCAGATGGTGACAAGCGTGTGTGGTGGCAACCAGGGGAGGAGGACAAAGACAAGTGTGTCTTGTCTACAGTGTAGCATGGTGGTGGGAGTGTCATGGTCTGGGGCTGCATGAGTGCTGCCGGCACTGGGGAGCTACAGATCATTGAGGGAACCATGAATGCCAACATGTACTGTGACAAAATGTTTTGCTAAAGAAGCTGAGGGTAAAGGTGATGGACTGGCCAAGCATGTCTCCAGACCTAAATCCTATTGAGCATCTGTGGGACATCCTCAAACAGAAGGTGGAGGAGTGCAAGGTCTCTAACATCCACCAGCTCTGTGATGTCGTCATGGAGGAGGGGAAGAGGATTCCAGTGGCAACCTGTGAAGCTCTGGTGATCTCCATGCCTGAGAGGGTTAAGGCAGTGCTGGAAAATAATGGTGGCCACACAAAATATTGACACTTGGGTCCCAATTTGGACATTTTCACTTAGGGGTGTACTGACTTTTGTTGCCAGCGGTTTAGACATTAATAGCTGTGTGTTGAGTTATTTTGAGGGGACAGAAAATTTACACTGTTATACAAGCTGTACACTCACTACTTTACATTGTAGCAAAGTGTCATTTCTTCAGTGTTGTCACATGAAAAGATAGAAGAAAAGATTTACAAACATGTGAGGGGTGTACTTACTTTTGTGAGATACTGTGTATGGCAAAAACGGGATATTTACAAGAGACATACTTACTCCATGATAAGGGGCTCATCTGAATATGTTCCATTTAGTTGAACCTTTTGATTTTTACCTAAAAAAAAAAGAGAAAAGAAGAATCAATAATAAAAATCACACAGACTTGGTTGCTCATAAAATGATGGATCTGGCTAATTTAGTGGTGAACTAAGACCTTGATTTCGATCCATCTATGGGCAGGCTGATTGTACTGAAGTCAATACATTAATCAACTGCAGTACAACCAGCCTATCAGATTTTTTTCATGTGATTACTGTCAGCGGCTATAGCCGCCAGCAGTAATCATTGTGTTCTGCCGGCACAACACAATTGCACTGCGGGAAGGATTCCCCTATTAACATTGAATGTGTTGCTACCGAGACATGACATGACCCAGTACCAGTGACGGCCACTGAGGGGGTCACATGACCCAGTCCCAGTGACGGCCACTGAGGGGGTCACATGACCCAGTCCCAGTGACGGCCACTGAGGGGGTCACATGACCCAGTCCCAGTGACGGCCACTGAGGGGTCACATGACCCAGTCCCAGTGATGGCCACTGAGGGGTCACATGACCCAGTGACGGTCACTGAGGGGTCACATGACCCAGTCCCAGTGACGGCCACTGAGGGGGTCACATGACCCAGTCCCAGTGACGGCCACTGAGGGGGTCACATGACCCAGTCCCAGTGACGGCAACTGAGGGGGTCACATGACCCAGTCCGAGTGACGGCCACTGAGGGGGTCACATGACCCAGTCCCAGGGACGGCCACTGAGGGGGTCACATGACCCAGTGACGGCCACTGAGGGGGTCACATGACCCAGTGACGGCCACTGAGGGGGTCACATGACCCAGTGACGGCCACTGAGGGGTTACATGACCCAGTGACGGCCACTGAGGGGTCACATGACCCAGTGACGGCCACTGAGGGGTCACATGACCCAGTCCCAGTGACGGCCACTGAGGGGTCACATGACCCAGTCCCAGTGACGGCCACTGAGGGGTCACATGACCCAGTGACGGCCACTGAGGGGTCACATGACCCAGTGACGGCCACTGAGGGGTCACATGACCCAGTGACGGCCACTGAGGGGTCACATGACCCAGTCCCAGTGACGGCCACTGAGGGGTCACATGACCCAGTCCCAGTGACGGCCACTGAGGGGTCACATGACCCAGTCCCAGTGACGGCCACTGAGGGGTCACATGACCCAGTGATGGCCACTGAGGGGTCACATGACCCAGTCCCAGTGACAGCTACTGAGAGCTGACTTTCACATGACTTTCCTCAGTACATCCTCTACATTGGCATATCATAGTAGGGGTACACAGAAATCAATAGCGCCTGATCCATTAAGTTGAAAGTTAATCAATTTCCCATTTCAGTTCAGCAGACCCTTCAGTTTCCTTTTCACGGCCTATGCAAGGTGATTTCCACAATTATTCTCCATGTATTAAAATTCCAGAGACGAGCCCCGGAGCCGGTGCCGTCAGATCTCCTAATTAGAATCGGTAAGCCTCGCCTTCCTTTCATTAGATCTGACAAGGCCTGTTCAAGAGACAAAAAACGCACCGCTCCCCACCGGCACACATCTATTTGTTTTTCTGCAAGTAGAGCACGGCCGTGTTTAAAATAAAATCACACAAAGAGAATATCCTGGCGACGTGCCTCGAGCGCACTTCCCTAACAACCGCCGTGCCAGGACTAATCCTAACCCCAGCAGAGAACACCCAGGTGCCCAGCCTGTGGCCTGGGGGTAGCATGTGCCCTTATGCATGCATTTGCAAATGTGTGCCAACTAAACCCCTGTTTTTAACGTAGACTGTTGGACAGGTTCATGTGGTTGGTTGGCAGACTGGTTGGCGAGTTGAGCGAAGGAATGTTCCGTTTTTGTCTTTCATACGTTTGCCCTTCCATGTGCTCCTTGCTGTGAAGGCCAGTTATAGGTGGGGGGAAGGGGCCATTTCTTTGTTACTGGAAGCATGTGCCCTTTTGGCACCTATTCTGTGACCCTCAGTGCCCCTGTAATGTTTTCATACCCGGGTGCTTACTCTAGACAGCGAGGGAAGAAAACTCTTTAGACTGGCTGGACAGGTTTACTTCCTTCATACAATATTACTTTTTGTTCTGTGCTGTCCATTCCTTTTCTTTCTTTTATCTTTTTTTTCTCTGATCTTTTAGAATAAATTTGCTGAGAAAAATATCAAATGTGGTATGAGCCATATTTATGGGAGCTGTGAGGGGAACAAACACAGAGGCTCCGATTTGTAAAGGGGCCAAAACAGCAAACAATCTCTGACCGTCTCCTGTATCATGTCCACGGTCTCTGACCTTCTCCTGTATCATGTCCACAGTCTCTGACCATCTCTTGTATCATGTCCACAGTCTTTGACCTTCTCCTGTATCATGTCCGCAGTCGTCTCCTGTATCATGTCCACAGTCTCTGACCCTCTCCTGTATCATGTCCGCAGTCTCTGACCATCTCCTGTACCATGTCCGCAGTCTCTGACCGTCTCCTGAATCATGTCCACAGTCTCTGACCTTCTCCTGTATCATGTCCGCAGTCTCTGACCATCTCCTGTACCATGTCCGCAGTCTCTGACCTTCTCCTGTATCATGTCCACAGTCTCTGACCTTCTCCTGTATCATGTCCGCAGTCTCTGACCTTCTCCTGTATCATGTCCGCAGTCTCTGACCATCTCCTGTACCATGTCCGCAGTCTCTGACCTTCTCCTGTATCATGTCCACAGTCTCTGACCTTCTCCTGTATCATGTCCGCAGTCATCTCCTGTATCATGTCCACAGTCTCTGACCTTCTCCTGTACCATGTCCGCAGTCGTCTCCTGTATCATGTCTGCAGTCTCTGACCTTCTCCTGTATCACGTCCGCAGTCTCTGACCTTCTCCTGTATCACGTCCGCAGTCTCTGACCTTCTCCTGTATCACGTCCGCAGTCTCTGACCTTCTCCTGTATCATGTCCACAGTCTCTGACCGTCTCCTGCATCATGTCCACGGTCTCTGACCACCTCCTGTATCATGTCTGCAGTATCCGACCGTCTCCTGTATCATGTCCACAGTCTCTGACCATCTCCTGTACCATGTCCGCAGTCTCTGACTGTCTCCTGTACCATGTCCGCAGTCTCTGACCATCTCCTGTACCATGTCCGCAGTCTCTGATCATCTCCTGTATCATGTCCGCAGTCTCTGACCGTCTCCTGTATCATGTCCGCAGTCTCTAACCGTCTCCTGTATCATGTCCGCAGTCTCTAACCGTTTCCTGTATCATGTCCGCAGTCTCTAACCATCTACTGTATCATGTCCGCAGTCTCTAACCGTCTCCTGTATCATGTCCGCAGTCTCTAACCGTCTCCTGTATCATGTCCGCAGTTTCTGGCCATCTCCTCTATCATGTCCTCAGTCTCTGACCTTCTCCTGTATCATGTCCACAGTCTCTGACCATCTCTTGTATCATGTCCACAGTCTTTGACCTTCTCTTGTATCATGTCCACAGTCTTTGACCTTCTCCTGTATCATGTCCGCAGTCGTCTCCTGTATCATGTCCACAGTCTCTGACCTTCTCCTGTATCATGTCCACAGTCTCTGACCTTCTCCTGTATCATGTCCGCAGTCTCTGACCTTCTCCTGTATCATGTCCGCAGTCTCTGACCATCTCCTGTACCATGTCCGCAGTCTCTGACTTTCTCCTGTATCATGTCCACAGTCTCTGACCTTCTCCTGTATCATGTCCGCAGTCATCTCCTGTATCATGTCCACAGTCTCTGACCTTCTCCTGTACCATGTCCGCAGTCGTCTCCTGTATCATGTCCGCAGTCTCTGACCTTCTCCTGTACCATGTCCGCAGTCGTCTCCTGTATCATGTCCGCAGTCTCTGACCTTCTCCTATATCACGTCCGCAGTCTCTGACCTTCTCCTGTATCACGTCCGCAGTCTCTGACCTTCTCCTGTATCACGTCCGCAGTCTCTGACCTTCTCCTGTATCACGTCCGCAGTCTCTGACCTTCTCCTGTATCACGTCCGCAGTCTCTGACCTTCTCCTGTATCACGTCCGCAGTCTCTGACCTTCTCCTGTATCACGTCCGCAGTCTCTGACCTTCTCCTGTATCACGTCCGCAGTCTCTGACCTTCTCCTGTATCACGTCCGCAGTCTCTGACCTTCTCCTGTATCACGTCCGCAGTCTCTGACCTTCTCCTGTATCACGTCCGCAGTCTCTGACCTTCTCCTGTATCACGTCCGCAGTCTCTGACCTTCTCCTGTATCACGTCCGCAGTCTCTGACCTTCTCCTGTATCACGTCTGCAGTCTCTGACCTTCTCCTGTATCACGTCCGCAGTCTCTGACCTTCTCCTGTATCATGTCCACAGTCTCTGACCGTCTCCTGTATCATGTCCGCAGTCTCTGACCGTCTTCTGTATCATGTCCGCAGTCTCTAACCGTTTCCTGTATCATGTCCGCAGTCTCTAACCATCTCCTGTATCATGTCCGCAGTCTCTAACCGTCTCCTGTATCATGTCCGCAGTCTCTAACCATCTCCTGTATCATGTTCGCAGTCTCTAACCGTCTCCTGTATCATGTCCACAGTCTCTGACAATCTCCTGTCCGCAGTGTCTCTGACCGTCTCCTGTATCATGTCTGCAGTCTCTGACTATCTATTGTAGCATGTCCGCAGTCTCTGACCGTCTCCTGTATCATGTCCACAGTCTCTGACCATCTCCTGTATCATGTTCATAGTCTCTGACCATTTCCCGAAGCATGTCTACAGTCTCTGGCCATCTCCTGCAGCCTGCCCGTATTCTCTGGCCATCTCCTGTTGTATGTCTGCAATAAGGATGATCTGAGGTTTGGTCTGAACTCAGTTTTGTAAAACTGGTGGAAAGCTGTCACATAAAACGCATCCCCCCCCCCCCCAAGCCCAATCAGCAGTGTACCTAGAGCATTGCTCGCCCTACATATAGAAATATTAGGTTATGGATGTTACGAGCATTCCGCTCCCTTGTGTACTTGTAATTGCGGGGCAAGGAATGCTCCAGGCCCTGCTGATTGGTCTGGCTGAGATGTGTAGTGCATGTGACAGCTCCCCATGGGTTCTGCAAAAAGTTGGTTCTGAAGAAGTTCTCACTGAACCCAGCTCATCTTTAGTGGGCAGTCTCTGATCAACTCCTGTTTTATGTCTGCATTGTCTGACCATGTCCACAGTCCTGGCTTGAGATATGCACATTATATGTTTACACACACTAGACGTCAAAAGTTTTAGAACACCCCCATTTTTCTAGTCATGAACCTTCAATGTAGAGGCACCACAGTAAGGGGATCATTGGCCTGTTGATTAGACTGTGGTGGACATACATTCACTGGCCTCTTTATTAGGTCCCCCTTGCTAGTACTGAGCTGGACCCCCTTTTGCCTTCATACTTCGTGGTATAAATACAACAAGGTGTTGGAAACGTTCCTCAGAGATTTTGCTCCATAGTGATATGATAGTATCACGTAGTTGCTGCAGATTTGTCGGCTGCACATCCATGATGCCAATCTCCCCTTCCACCACATCCCAGAGGTGCTCTATTGGATGAGATGTGGTGAGTGTGGAGGACATTAGAGTACAGGGACCTCATTGTCCAGTGGTGAGATGATTGGAGCTTTGTGACATGGTGCATTATCCTGCTGGAAGGAGCCATCAGAAGATGGGGACACTGTAGTCATAAAGGGATGGACATGGTCAGCAGCAATACTCAGGTAGGACGTGGTGTATAAACCATGATCAATCGGTACTAAGGGGCCCAAAGTGTGCCAAGAAAATATCTCCCCCACCATTACACCACCACCACCAGCCTGAACCGGTGATACCCCATCCCCCACACCATTACACCCCCCACCACCAGCCTGAACCGGTGATACAAGGCGGGATGGATCCATGCGCCAAATTCTGACCCCACCATCTGAATGTCGCAACTGAAATCCAGACTCATCAGACCAGGCAACCTTATTCCAATCTTCTATTGTCCAATTTTGGTGATCCTGTGCGAATTGTAGCCTCAGTTTCCTGTTCTTAGCTGACAGGAGTGGCACCCTGTGTGGTCTTCTGCTGCTGTAGCCCATCTGGTTCAAGATTCAATGTGTTGTGCCTTCAGAGATGGTATTCTGCAGACCTTGGATGTAACGAGTGGTTATTTTAGTTACTGTTGCCTTTCTATCATCTGTAACCAGTCTGCCCATTCTCCTCTGACCTCAACAAGGCATTTTCCCTCCACACAACTGCCGCTCACTGGATATTTTCTCTTTTTCGGACCATTCTCTGTAAAACCGACAGATGGTTGTGTGTGAAAATCCCAGTAGATCAGCAGTTTTTGAAATATTCAGACCAGTCCGTCTGGCATCAACAACCATGCCACGTTCAAAGTCACATAAATCCCCCTTTCTTCCCCATTTTGATGCTCGGTTTGAACTTCAGCAAGTCGTCTTCATCACGTCTAGATGCCCAAATGCACCGAGTTGATGTCATGTGATTGGCTGATTAGCAAACTGAACAGGTGTACCTTAAAAAATGTCCGGTGAATGTAAATAAATATATATAAAACAAATTGAACCTGCAAATTAATTCTTAACAATCAGCAGTAGTATTTCTGGACATAAAACACAAGAGAAGTGCAATAGGCCGTCTAACTTACTGAGAGTCTGATTCTGTCCCCAGTAGATGACAATGGACAGTGGAGTCTCTTTACCAAGCTGTCCTCTGGGTATTGTGGTCAGCAACACATCCATCTGCGAATCACCATTATAATCTCCAGGAACCACACTGGTAATCACAACCCCTTCACTCCTAGGAGAGAAAAAATAAACTATGAATGTAAAAGCATTAAAATAGTGTCCCATCATTGGTGTCAGTGGGAGGAATAGTGCCCCATCATTGGTGTCAGTGGGAGGAATAGTGCCCCATCATTGGTATCAGCGGGAGGAATAGTGTCCCATCATTGGTGTCAGTGGGAGGAATAGTGCCCCATCATTGGTGTCAGTGGGAGGAATAGTGCCCCATCATTGGTGTCAGTGGGAGGAATAGTGCCCCATCATTGGTGTCAGTGGGAGGAATAGTGTCCCATCATTGGTATCAGCGGGAGGAATAGTGTCCCATCATTGGTGTCAGTGGGAGGAATAGTGCCCCATCATTGGTGTCAGTGGGAGGAATAGTGCCCCATCATTGGTGTCAGTGGGAAGAATAGTGCCCCATCATTGGTATCAGCGGGAGGAATAGTGTCCCATCATTGGTATCAGCGGGAGGAATAGTGTCCCATCATTGGTGTCAGTGGGAGGAATAGTGCCCCATCATTGGTATCAGCGGGAGGAATAGTGTCCCATCATTGGTATCAGCGGGAGGAATAGTGTCCCATCATTGGTGTCAGTGGGAGGAATAGTGCCCCATCATTGGTATCAGTGGGATTAAAAGTGTCCCATCATTGATATCAGTGGGAGGAATAGTGCCCCATCATTGGTATCAGTGGGATGAATAGTGCCCCATCATTTGTGTCAGTAGGAGGAATATTGCCCCATCATTGGTGTCAGTGGGAGGAATAGTGTCCGATCATTGGTGTCAGTGGGAGGAATAGTGTCCCATCATTGGTGTCAGCGGGAGGAGAAGTGCCCCATCATTGGTGTCAGCGGGAGGAATAGTGCCCCATCATTGGTATCAGCGGGAGGAATAGTGTCCCATCATTGGTGTCAGTGGGAGGAATAGTGCCCCATCATTGGTGTCAGTGGGAGGAATAGTGCCCCATCATTGGTGTCAGCGGGAGGAATAGTGCCCCATCATTGGTGTCAGCGGGAGGAATAGTGTCCCATCATTGGTGTCAGCGGGAGGAATAGTGCCCCATCATTGGTGTCAGCGGGAGGAATAGTGCCCCATCATTGGTATCAGTGGGAGGAATAGTGTCCCATCATTGGTGTCAGTGGAAGGAATAGTGCCCCATCATTGGTGTCAGTGGGAGGAATAGTGCCCCATCATTGGTATCAGTGGGAGGAATATTGCCCCATCATTAGTGTCAGTGGGATGAATAGTGCCCCATCATTTGTGTCAGTAGGAGGAATATTGCCCCATCATTGGTGTCAGTGGGAGGAATAGTGTCCCATCATTGGTGTCAGTGGGAGGAATAGTGTCCCATCATTGGTGTCAGCGGGAGGAGAAGTGCCCCATCATTGGTGTCAGCGGGAGGAATAGTGCCCCATCATTGGTATCAGCGGGAGGAATAGTGTCCCATCATTGGTGTCAGTGGGAGGAATAGTGCCCCATCATTGGTGTCAGTGGGAGGAATAGTGCCCCATCATTGGTGTCAGCGGGAGGAATAGTGCCCCATCATTGGTGTCAGCGGGAGGAATAGTGCCCCATCATTGGTATCAGCGGGAGGAATAGTGTCCCATCATTGGTGTCAGCGGGAGGAATAGTGCCCCATCATTGGTGTCAGCGGGAGGAATAGTGCCCCATCATTGGTATCAGTGGGAGGAATATTGCCCCATCATTGGTGTCAGTGGGATGAATAGTGCCCCATCATTTGTGTCAGTGGGATGAATAGTGCCCCACCATTGGTGTCAGTGGGAGGAATATTGCCCCATCATTGGTATCGGGGGGGGGGGGGGGCTGGGCTTTAGGCTGTATTCACACCTGAGTGTTTCAAAGTTGCGCATTTTTCCTGCGATTTTACTGCAATTTTGTTCAGTCACCAATGTAAAAAAAACTCCTGTAATCTGCCCCAAAGAAGCTCATGTTCTTTTTTGATCTCAGGGCGTTTTTCTTCAGGTGACAAAACGCTCAGATGTGAACAGGTGCCATTGAAATGAATGGGATTTTTGCTTGTTGGGCGTTTTACAGGCGTTTTTTTTCAGGCGTTTTACGAGCTGAAAACGCTCAGGTGTGAATAAATAACTGACTATACACCTCGTATATCATACAACAGAACCTATAAAAAGAATAAAATTCCTCCCCCGGCAGTCAAACTTTCATGAATCACACGGGAAGCGAGTCTCGGAACAATCCGAAGCGCCCCGTCCAATAAATCTCCCGCGGATCCCGCCGGCCGCCCTCACACATATACTTACTCTAATGCAAGCTTGACTTTCGGGCTAAAAGATGGCGTTGCCTTCAGGTCTGCCAAAAATATCCGTAACTCATCACCTGGAATGACAAAAAAAAAACAGGCGGGATAAATGAAGAGCGATCGGCGATCGATCAATTCAAAACACAAGATGCCTTCACTACGCCCGGCGCCCACTTCTACCGCTAATCAGTCCCCATGTGGCTCCGCGGTTTTACTTTGCTTGCTGTCCCATATTTTCAAGATACAGATTCCTGGCAGAGATTCACAAGTCGGCTCACAGCAGAGCACGCAATCGGCTGCCCTGGGCTGTCATAGTCAGAGAACTTTTAGGACTCACACAAAATGGCAGCTGGAGTCCAAATCTGAAGACATATCTACAGATAGCAGTGGTTGTAAACCTCAGACATGAAATACGAACAAAGCACATCCCTCTATAGCAGGGATATGCAATCAGCGGACCTCCAGCTGTTGCAGAACTACAAGTCCCATGAGGCATTGCAAGACTCTGACAGCCACAAGCATGACACCCAGAGGCAGAGGCATGATGGGACTTGTAGTTTTGCAACAGCTAATTGCATATCCCTGCTCTATAGTGTGTACTTGTCTCGATCCAGAGCACTAAGTGTCATTTCTGTCTGCTGTCTCCTTCCTCTGCTATCTGCAGGAATCACTTCTGACAAGTTTTCCTGACACCAGGAGAAAAAAGGTGACAGAGGAGGGAGCCCCAACCTCATCTCTGTTCCTGTGTGAAGGGGGGAGTGTCCCTTCCCTCCAATCAGCTCTCATCTCTGATTTAACTTCAGCTCCCCACCCCCCTCCTGCTTTTCTGAGCTCTTGTGTAATTTCTGCACTTTGAATGGATGTAGAGAAGAGAGGACTGCAGATAAACAGGTACAACTTATGTAGGAAGATTTGTTTCATCTTTGTGTATCACCCGAGGCCGGTCACCTCACTGGGTATATGAAAAGGGTTTCCAACCACTTTAAAGCTGAACTCCGGCTTCCTTTCAGTCTTGGGACAGTTGTACCGGCTCCACTGCTGGATTGAAACGGCTTATTCTGATTTCACTGCACACTGTGAGCTTCTCACAACGTTCATTAGAAGCTGCTGCAAATCAGACAGAGCCCCGCCTCCTTTCCTGACTGACGTCCAACAAAATCTAGCCCTCCCCCCCCCAGCCTGACTGTCCCTTGGCCTAGTTTCCTAGCTAATCAGCTTTTGCTTATAATCACTTAACCCCCCCCCCCCCCCTCCGCCGGAGCTAATCCTGACACTTCTCACATACATGGAGAAAAAAAAAAATTATAATAATAATAATAATAATAATGTGATAGACCAACACAAAGTGGCACATAATTGTGAAGTGGAAGGAAAATGATAAATGGTTTTCAACATTTTTTTTTACAAATAAATATGTGAAGATTGTGGGGTACTGTCAGATACCATGAAATCAGGCCGAGACAGAAGTACAGTTAAATCACACTTGTTTAATAATAAAAGTAAAAAGAACAAATGTAGTCAAAACATAGCCAAAGTTCAGTAACCGGAACGGATAGTCAGCCAAGCCAGAAGTCAGGGATCAATGTAGTGGAACAGCAAGCGGGATCTGGAGCCAGAAGGGATGTCAGCCAAGCAAGTCTTTAAACAGGAACGCAGGAGATAGTCTCTGTGATGTTGACCAAGGCGAAGGCAGAGATCCTCTGGACTGGACAGCTTAAGTAGGCAGGACTGACGAGCAGGATATCCTCAACAGCTGAGTAACTATGGAGAGATAGGAGCTGGCAATTAGCCGACAGCTGAGTGGCCAGTTCAGAGAAGGAAGGGCTGAGTCCAGCCCTGACAGGTACATTTGTATTCAGCCCCCTTTACTCTGATACCCCTAACTAAAATCTAGTGGAACCAATTGCCTTCAGAAGTCACCCAATTAGTAAATAGAGTCCACCTGTGTGTCATTTAATCTCAGTATAAATACAGCTGTTCTGTGAAGCCCTCCGAGGTTTGTTAGAGAACCTTAGTGAACAAACAGCATCATGAAGGCCAAGGAACACACCAGACAGGTCAGGGATAAAGTTGTGGAGAAGTATAAAGCAGGGTTAGGTTATAAAGGAATCTCCCAAGCTTTGACCATCTCACAGAGCTCTGCTCAATCCATCATCCGAAGATGGAAAGAATATGGCACAACTGCAAACCTACCAAGACATGGCCGTCCACCTAAACTGACCGGCCGGGCAAGGAGAACATTCATAAGAGAAGAGCCAAGAGGTCCATGGTAACTCTGGAGGAGCTGCAGAGATCCACAGCTCAGGTGGGAGAATCTGTCCACAGGACAACTATTAGTCGTGTTCTCCACAAATCTGCCCTTTATGGAAGAGTGACAAGAAGAAAGACATTGGTGAAAGAAAGTCATAAGAAGTCCTGTTTGTAGTTTGTGAGAAGCCATGTGGAGGACACAGCAAACATGTGGAAGAAGGTGCTTTGGTCAGATGAGACCAAAATGGAACTTTTTGGCTTAAAAGCAAAACACTATGTGTGGGGAAAACTAACACTGCACATCACCCTGAACACACCATCCCCACCGTGAAACATGGTGGTGGCAGCATCATGTTGTGGGGATGCTTTTCTTCAGCAGGGACAGGGAAGCTGGTCAGAGTTGATGGGAAGATGGATGGAGACAAATACAGGACAATCTTAGAAGAAAACCTGTTAGAGTCTACAAAAGACTTGAGACTGGGGCGGAGGTTCACCTTCCAGCAGGACAACGACCCGAAACATCCAGCCAGAGCTACAATGGGATGGTTTAGATCAAAGCATATTCATGTGTTATGCCCCGTACACACGGTCGGATTTTCCGATGGAAAATGTCCGATCGGAGCGTGTTGTCGGAAATTCCGACCGTGTGTAGGCTCCATCGGACATTTTCCATCGGATTTTCCGACACACAAAGTTTGAGAGCAGGCTATAAAATTTTCCGACAACAAAATCCGTTGTCGGAAATTCCGATCGTGTGTACACAAATCCGACGGACAAAGTGCCACGCATGCTCAGAATAAATAAAGAGATGAAAGCTATTGGCCACTGCCCCGTTTATAGTCCCGACGTACGTGTTTTACGTCACCCGCGTTCAGAATGATCGGATTTTCCGACAACTTTGTGTGACCGTGTGTATGCAAGACAAGTTTGAGCCAACATCCCTCGGAAAAAATCCTAGGATTTTGTTGTCCGAATGTCCGATCAATGTCCGACCGTGTGTACGGGGCATTAGAATGGCCCAGTCACAGTCCAGACCTAAATCCCATTGAGAATCTGTGGCAAGACTTGAAAATTGCTGTTCACAGACGCTCTCCATCCAATCTGACAGAGCTTGAGATGTTTTACAAAGAAGAAGAATGGGCAGAAATGTCCCTCTCTAGATGTGCAAAGCTGGTAGAGACATCCCCAAAAAGACTTGCAGCTGTAATTGTGGCAAAAGGGGGTTTTATAAAGTATTGACTCGGGGGGGGGGGGGGCGCCATACAAATGCCCCCCACACTTTTCACATGTTTGTAGAAAATATTTGAAAACCATTTATCATTTTCTTCCACTTCACAATTATGTGACACTTTGTGTTGGTCTATCACATAAAATCCCAATAAAATACATTTACGTTTTTGGTTGTAACATGACAAAATGTGGGAAATTTCAAGGGGTATGAATACTTTTTCAAGGCGCTGTATATTGTTTGAAAGCAGACTAAAAATAAAATAAAATAAATAAATAAAATGGGGATGGTGTTGCGATTTTTTATGTACGATATTTGAACACCCATGCGATCCGATTCTGTTACGGATGCGATTTGGGCCATACAAGATGTATGGGCTCAATATGCACTGCTGCAGAATCTCAAAAGATTTGAACATGAATGCGGTGCGGTTCCTGCTGCCTGTATTGCATGCGGGTCAGTGTGGACCAGGCCTAAGGCAGCCCTTTTGATACCCAAAAGATCATGAAAGGTGTCCATACTTTCCATGTCATGCAGATTACACATGGCACAGGACGGGGGTTGTCTGATGGTTGTCACACGTGGCACAGGACGGGGGTTGTCTGATGGTTGTCACACGTGGCACAGGACGGGGGTTGTCTGATGGTTGTCACACGTGGCACAGGACGGGGGTTGTCTGATGGTTGTCACGCGTGGCACAGGACGGGGGTTGTCTGATGGTTGTCACACGTGGCACAGGACGGAGGTGTCTGTTGGTTGTCACACGTGGCACAGGACGGGGGTTGTCTGATGGTTGTCACACATGGCACAGGACGGGGGTGTCTGTTGGTTGTCACACATGGCACAGGACGGGGGTTGTCTGATGGTTGTCACACGTGGCACAGGACGGGGGTTGTCTGATGGTTGTCACACGTGGCACAGGACGGGGGTTGTCTGATGGTTGTCACACGTGGCACAGGACGGGGGTTGTCTGTTGGTTGTCACACGTGGCACAGGACGGGGGTGTCTGTTGGTTGTCACACGTGGCACAGGACGGGGGTGTCTGTTGGTTGTCACACGTGGCACAGGACGGGGGTGTCTGTTGGTTGTCACACGTGGCACAGGACGGGGGTGTCTGTTGGTTGTCACACGTGGCACAGGACGGGGGTGTCTGTTGGTTGTCACACGTGGCACAGGACGGGGTTGTCTGTTGGTTGTCACACGTGGCACAGGACGGGGGTGTCTGTTGGTTGTCACACGTGGCACAGGACGGGGGTGTCTGTTGGTTGTCACACGTGGCACAGGACGGGGTTGTCTGTTGGTTGTCACACGTGGCACAGGACGGGGGTGTCTGTTGGTTGTCACACGTGGCACAGGACGGGGGTGTCTGTTGTTGTCACACGTGGCACAGGACGGGGGTGTCTGTTGGTTGTCACACGTGGCACAGGACGGGGGTTGTCTGATGGTTGTCACACGTGGCACAGGACGGGGGTTGTCTGTTGGTTGTCACACGTGGCACAGGACGGGGGTGTCTGTTGGTTGTCACACGTGGCACAGGACGGGGGTGTCTGTTGGTTGTCACACGTGGCACAGGACGGGGGTGTCTGTTGGTTGTCACACGTGGCACAGGACGGGGGTGTCTGTTGGTTGTCACACGTGGCACAGGACGGGGGTGTCTGTTGGTTGTCACACGTGGCACAGGACGGGGGTGTCTGTTGGTTGTCACACGTGGCACAGGACGGGGGTGTCTGTTGGTTGTCACACGTGGCACAGGACGGGGTTGTCTGTTGGTTGTCACACGTGGCACAGGACGGGGGTGTCTGTTGGTTGTCACACGTGGCACAGGACGGGGTTGTCTGTTGGTTGTCACACGTGGCACAGGACGGGGGTTGTCTGATGGTTGTCACACATGGCACAGGACGGGGGTTGTCTGATGGTTGTCACACGTGGCACAGGACGGGGTTGTCTGATGGTTGTCACACATGGCACAGGACGGGGTTGTCTGATGGTTGTCACACATGGCACAGGACGGGGTTGTCTGTTGGTTGTCACACGTGGCACAGGACGGGGGTTGTCTGTTGGTTGTCACACGTGGCACAGGACGGGGGTTGTCTGTTGGTTGTCACACGTGGCACAGGACGGGGTTGTCTGTTGGTTGTCACACGTGGCACAGGACGGGGGTTGTCTGATGGTTGTCACACGTGGCACAGGACGGGGGTTGTCACACATGGCACAGGACGGGGGTTGTCACACATGGCACAGGACGGGGGTTGTCTGTTGGTTGTCACACGTGGCACAGGACGGGGTTGTCTGTTGGTTGTCACACGTGGCACAGGACGGGGGTTGTCTGATGGTTGTCACACGTGGCACAGGACGGGGGTTGTCTGATGGGAAGATACATTGGGGGTGACATTCAGAATGAACACAACAAACCATCATGTACACACACGACTTGTCCAAACTGAAGACAAAACATATAAAGTGCATTCACTACACACAGGAGCCCAATGTACAGAAGGTGGGAAAACAATCAGCAGGGGGCGCTCTTCATTTCCCACAATGCTCCACTCCAACAGCTGCCTGCTCTACAAATAAAGACGTCTCTGGGATTGATTGACAGGACCAAAAAAAAGAGGCCAAATTAGTTACAAAGCAACTGCTGACAGTTGTGCATCTGCTAAAGGGCAAAGCGTTTGTGTGTGACGGGACAGTTGATGATTTGGCACAAGTTCCCGTCACACAACAAAGTCTTCACCTCGCATTAAAGCGGGACTTAACAACACAATAAAAAAATTAAAGTTCTTTAGCACGGAACATACATTCCACATTAAAAATTATAATACCAACATTAGTGTGTGCTTTAAATTCCTCTAGCATTGCTCCTGTCTCTTCTTGCTGGAGGCGGCCATTTTGTTGAAGCCCAGAGCCCCTGAGCAGCAGAAAATCTTAAAAAGTGGTGCTGAAAGGGGTCGTAAAGACTTGGGTTTTTTCACCTTAATGCATAGGATGCATTAAGGTGAAAAAACTACTTGCAGTCACCGCCCCCCCCCCCCCCCTTTTACTTACCTGAGCCCTGAATTGCCGTTGGCGCGTCCCTGCCGTCCCTCTCTCTACGGGTTCCCGACTCTTGATTGGATAGATTTATAGCAGAGCAAGCCATTGGCTCCTGCTGCTGTCAATCAAATCCAATGACGTGGGCGCCAGGGGGCGGGGCCGAGTCTTGCATTCGGCCTCTATAGACGTTAAATGCTGGACTCGGGAGCGCGCCTGCAGGGTAACCCCCTCGGGAGAGCGCTCCTCCTGGGGCAGGGATCTGCAATTAGCGGACCTCCAGCTGTTGCAAAACTACAAGTCCCATCATGCCTCTGTCTCTGGGTGTCATGGCTTGTGGCTGTCAGAGTCTTGCTATGCCTCATGGGACTTGTAGTTCTGCAACAGCTGAAGGTCCGCTAATTGCCTATCTCTGGCCTAGGGGGGCCACCTGATCTGGGGAGGAGCCGCAATAGCCGCCGGGGGACCCCAGAAATGGATGTTTGGGGCCACTCTGTGCAAAACGAGCCGCTCAGTGGAGGTAAGAATATGTTTGTTATTTTAAAAAAAATTAAAAATGATCCTTTAGTATCAATTAAACCCATTCATTTAACCGTTTAACCTCCTCCCGCCCACGCTATAACCTGAACGATGGTTACAGCGCGGCCCTTCATTGCCGGGAGGCCGTCATATGATGTCTTCCCGTACATGAGCAGAATTGTCCGTCCTTTTTTTTTTGTTTATAACGCAAAAAAAAACAAAAAACGCAGAGGCGATCAAATACCACCAAAAGAAAGCTCTATTTGTGGGAAAAAAAGGACATTAAATGTTATTTAAGTACAGCGCCGCACGACCGCGCAATTGTCAGTTAAAGTAAGGCAGTGCTGTATCACAAAAAATGGCCCCGGTCATAAAGGGGGGGGGGTAAATTTTCCAGAGGTCAAATGGTTAATAGACTGTTCCTTTTAGCTTGCTATCTGTGTCCGGAGTTCGGCTTTAATCCCACATTGTCCTCTGACAACACAGAACAAATAAAGGCGGATCCGAGTTTATTTTGTCTATTTAAACAGCCGCACCAAATGTAAACATTCCAACACTTCACCCAACCAGACACATGGAGGGTGTACAGAGGAGGATCCCACCAACTCATCACCAACATAACCACAGAGCTGACACTCTAATCATCAAATCTTGGCCCTCCAATCATATCGGACACTACAGATCCCAGCCAGACACCAAAGGCTGGGCCTTGACCACAGAGCTGACACTCTAATCATTAAATCTTAGCCCCCTAATCATATCGGACTCTACAGATCCCAGCCAGACACCAAAGCCCGGGCCTTGACCACAGAGCTGACACTCTAATCATCAAATCATGCCACTCCAATCATATCGGACACTACAGATCCCAGCCAGACACCAAAGGCTGGGCCTTGACCACAGAGCTGACACTCTAATCATCAAATCTTAGCCCCCTAATCATATCGGACACTACAGATCCCAGCCAGACACCAAAGTCCGGGCCTTGACCACAGAGCTGACACTCTATTCATATCGGACACTACAGATCCCAGCCAGACACCAAAGTCCGGGCCTTGACCACAGAGCTGACACTCTAATCATTACACCTGGGCCCTCTGGATATGAACAACACCACAGCCTAAACCTTGTCCACAGAGCTAACACTCTAATCAATAGATCTGGACCTTACAGTCATATCAGACACTAAAGTTTCGAGCCAGACACAGGAGGCCAGGCCTTGTCTGCAGAGCTGACACTCTAATCATTAATTCTGGGCCCTCTGGTCACATAAAGACACTACAGATCCTAGGCAGGCATGAGAGGCCAAGCCTTGTCCACAGAGCTGACACTCTGAACATCAGATCTGGGCTCTGCTCTCATGTAAGACACCAATGGTCCAATGACAGAAACAGAAAGTTGGGTCTTGTCCAAAAGCTGACATTCTAATCCTCATATTTGGGCGCTCCAGTCATATATAACAGTTCCCAGCCAAACACAGGAGGCTGGTTCTTGTTTGCAGAGCTGACACTCCAGTGATCAGATCTGGACCGTCCAGTCATTTCAGACACTACAGATCCCAGGCAGATATGGAAATCTCAGCCTTGTCCTCAAATCTGAGCTGGGCCTGGCCTGCAGAGCTGACAATCTAATGCTCATATCCAGCCCTTCCGGTCATATATAAAACACTACTGATCCCAGCCAGAGAGTAGAGGGGGTCCTCCCTGCAGAGCCGACACACTAATGATCAGGCCTGGTGCGCAGAGCTGACACTCCAATTCCCAGAGCGTACCCACAAAGATAACTTTCTAATGACAAGGTCTGGGCCTAGTCCACAGAGCTGACACTCCAGTGATCAGACCCGGTCCTCAGAGCTGACACTCCAGTGATCGGGTCCGGTCCTCAGAGCTGACACTCCAGTGATCGGGTCCGGTCCTCAGAGCTGACACTCCAGTGATCGGGTCCGGTCCTCAGAGCTGACACTCCAGTGATCGGGTCCGGTCCTCAGAGCTGACACTCCAGTGATCGGGTCCGGTCCTCAGAGCTGACACTCCAGTGATCGGGTCCGGTCCTCAGAGCTGACACTCCAGTGATCGGGTCCGGTCCTCAGAGCTGACACTCCAGTGATTGGACCCGGTCCTCAGAGCTGACACTCCAGTGATCGGGTCCGGTCCTCAGAGCTGACACTCCAGTGATCGGGCCCGGTCCTCAGAGCTGACACTCCAGTGATCGGACCCGGTCCTCAGAGCTGACACTCCAGTGATCGGGTCCGGTCCTCAGAGCTGACACTCCAGTGATCCGGCCCGGTCCTCAGAGCTGACACTCCAGTGATCGGGTCCGGTCCTCAGAGCTGACACTCCAGTGATCGGGCCCGGTCCTCAGAGCTGACACTCCAGTGATCGGGCCCGGTCCTCAGAGCTGACACTCCAGTGATCGGGCCCGGTCCTCAGAGCTGACACTCCAGTGATCGGGCCCGGTCCTCAGAGCTGACACTCCAGTGATCGGGCCCGGTCCTCAGAGCTGACACTCCAGTGATCGGGCCCGGTCCTCAGAGCTGACACTCCAGTGATCGGGCCCGGTCCTCAGAGCTGACACTCCAGTGATCGGGCCCGGTCCTCAGAGCTGACACTCCAGTGATCGGGCCCGGTCCTCAGAGCTGACACTCCAGTGATCGGGCCCGGTCCTCAGAGCTGACACTCCAGTGATCGGGCCCGGTCCTCAGAGCTGACACTCCAGTGATCGGGCCCGGTCCTCAGAGCTGACACTCCAGTGATCGGGCCCGGTCCTCAGAGCTGACACTCCAGTGATCGGGCCCGGTCCTCAGAGCTGACACTCCAGTGATCGGGCCCGGTCCTCAGAGCTGACACTCCAGTGATCGGGCCCGGTCCTCAGAGCTGACACTCCAGTGATCGGGCCCGGTCCTCAGAGCTGACACTCCAGTGATCAGACCCGGTCCTCAGAGCTGACACTCCAGTGATCAGACCCGGTCCTCAGAGCTGACACTCCAGTGATCGGGCCCGGTCCTCAGAGCTGACACTCCAGTGATCGGGCCCGGTCCTCAGAGCTGACACTCCAGTGATCGGGCCCGGTCCTCAGAGCTGACACTCCAGTGATCGGGCCCGGTCCTCAGAGCTGACACTCCAGTGATCGGGCCCGGTCCTCAGAGCTGACACTCCAGTGATCGGACCCGGTCGGACCTTCTTGTCACATCAGACACTACAGATCTCAGCCAGACATGGGAAGCTCAGCCTTGTCCTCGGATCTGGGCCTGGCCTGCAGAGCTGACACTTTAATCCTCAGTTATTAGCCAGGCCTTGTCCACAGAGCTGACAATCTAATCCTCATATATGAATCATGACACTACAGATCCCAGCCAGGGACAGTATTCTGGGCCTTGTCTGCAGAGCTGACACTCCTCCCCTCCCCCCCGGTACTCACCGCCTCGTATGATGAACAGATCGGTCTGTTTATCGGCGTTGAAGTCCCCGAAGGCGGCGATCTTCCCCCGGGCCTCCGATCCCAGCACATCCCCGGTGACATTGCGGAGAGAGGCCCGGACCGGGGAGAGGAGGAGGACGGAGAGGAGAAGGAGGGGGAGGGGAGTCCCCGGTACAGACAGATCCCCCATCATACCGAACGGACACCGACACTTCCGGGTTCTCCCACAGCACCGCGACGTACGGCCGAGGGGGGGGGGGCGGCGCTTTACGGCACTGCTGGAAAACATGGCTCAGGTGCTGGCCGATCTGGGCTGGAAGGTGCTGGAGAGACGAGCCCGATCCCGGAGATCAGGTGTGACCCCGACCGCCCCCACCCCCACTATCAACTACCCCGGTGTGCCCCCCACTATCAACTACCCCAGTGTGCCCCCAACCCCCACCATCAACTACCCCCCAACCCCCATCCTTAACTGCCCCTGTGTGTCCCCAGTGTGACCCCCCCCAACCATCAACTGCCTCTTTGTGTGTACTGCCCCACCATCATGTGCCCCCAACCCCCACTATCAACTGCCCCTGTGTGCCCCCCAACCCCCATCCTTAACTGCCCCTCTGTGTCCCCAACCCCCACCATCAACTACCCCCCAACCCCCATCCTTAACTGCCCCTGTGTGTCCCCAGTGTGACCCCCCCCCACCATCAACTACCCCTTTGTGTGTACCGCCCCACCCCCACCATTATGTGCCCCCAACCCCCACTATCAACTGCCCCTGTGTGTCCCCAACCCCCACCATTAACTGCCCCTTTGTGTGTACTGCCCGACCCCACCATCATGTGCCCCCAACCCCCATCATCTGCCCCCAACCCCCACCATCAACTACCCCGGAGTGCCCCCAACCCCCATCCTTAACTGCCCCCAACCCCCACCATCAACTGCCCCCTATTTATACCGCCCAACCATCGTGTGTCCCCAACCCCCATCATCTGACCCTGTGTGCCCCCCAACCCCCACCATCAACTGCCCCTTTGTGTGTACTGCCAAACCCCCACCATCGTGTGTCCCCAACCCCCACCATTAACTGCCCCCCAACCCCCACTATCCCCCCACTATCAACTGCCCCGCACCATCAACTGCCCCCTGTGTGTTCCCCCCACCATCAACTGCACCTGTGTGTGTACTGCCCAACCCCCACCATCGTGTACCCCTGTGTGCCCTCCAACCGCCCTGTGCATCCCCCCCAACCATCAACTGCCCCTGTGTGTGTGCCCCCAACTCCCACCATCAACTGCCCCTTTGTGAGTCTTACCACCATCAACTGAACCCCCCCATACTGTCTGTCCCCCACTGTCAACTGCCCCCCTGCATGTGTGTGAGAGATCCCTGCCTGCTGTGTGTGGTGCCCGTCCCCGGTGTGTGGTGCCCGTCCCCGGTGTGCGGTACCCGTCCCCGGTGTGCGGTGCCCGTCCCCCGGTGTGTGCGGTGCCCGTCCCCGGTGTGCGGTGCCCGTCCCCGGTGTGCGGTGCCCGTCCCCCGATGTGTGCGGTGCCCGTCCCCGGTGTGCGGTGCCCGTCCCCGGTGTGCGGTGCCTGTCCCCCGGTGTGTGGCCCCCCACAGCTCCATCTCCGGGGTCCGGCCTCAGTTGCTGTGTTTGGTTTGCTCCGTTTGCCGATCCCCATCATCTCCCCTCCCCCCCCACAGAGGAGATTTACTAAGATTTCTCGTCATTCATGTAACAATCCGTGTGTAACACCGCTAATCCTCTGTATGTCAGACATTGGGGGAGGGTTACATCCTCTGACATGTATCTGTGTCCCATTGGGGAGATTTACCTTCACTTCCTGTCCCATAGATACAACAGGAAGTGAGAGGAAATCCCCTTCAGACAGTTCAGTGATGGCTCCGCATTGTAGATTTCCCATCACTCTCTGTCTAGGTGACAATCCCCCACCCCCCTCAATGGGGACACAGAAATTAAAACCCTCCAGGGGCTCTAACCCCCTCACCACTCCATCAAAAACAACATAGACTTCAAAGTTTATCTAAACCCGAGAACAACAACGCCGCATATAAAAACTTCCTGTCCTCACATGTGACGGCTGTTGGTTGGCTGAAATTGCAGGAAAAATACCAGAAATCCGATGTCACTGCCGGTGTACAGATCCGGTGTTTTGGTCACTCTTTGTGTACTGATCCGGTGTCCTGGTCACTGTCGGCGTCCTGATGCCACGTCTTGGTCACTGTCGGCGCCCTGATGCCGCGTTGTGGTCACTGTCGGCGCCCTGATGCCGCGTTGTGGTCACTGTCGGCGCCCTGATGCCGCGTTGTGGTCACTGTCGGCGCCCTGATGCCACGTCTTGGTCACTGTCGGCGCCCTGATGCCGCGTTGTGGTCACTGTCGGCGTCCTGATGCCACGTCTTGGTCACTGTAGGCGTCCTGATGCCACGTCTTGGTCACTGTCGGCATCCGGGTGCCGCGTCGTGGTCACTGTCGGCGTCCCGGTGCCGCGTCGTGGTCACTGTCGGCGTCCCGGTGCCGCGTCGTGGTCACTGTCGGCGTCCCGGTGCCGCGTCGTGGTCACTGTCGGCGTCCCGGTGCCGCGTCGTGGTCACTGTCGGCGTCCCGGTGCCGCGTCGTGGTCACTGTCGGCGTCCCGTGGCCGCGTCGTGGTCACTGTCGGCGTCCCGTGGCCGCGTCGTGGTCACTGTCGGCGTCCCGGTGCCGCGTCGTGGTCACTGTCGGCGTCCCGGTGCCGCGTCGTGGTCACTGTCGGCGTCCCGGTGCCGCGTCGTGGTCACTGTCGGCGCCCCGGTGCCGCGTCGTGGTCACTGTCGGCGCCCCGGTGCCGCGTCGTGGTCACTGTCGGCGCCCTGGTGCTGCGTCGTGGTCTCTGTCGGCGTCCTGGTGCCGCGTCGTGGTTCAGCCTCTGTGCTGAACTAATCTCAGTGTTATCAGCTTTCCCAGGTCAACTCCAAAGCACCCCTCTATATAATGGAGAAGAGAGGGAGGTGTTTGTAGTTCAGTGTAGTAGGGTGACAACACTACTCCCTCCTCCATAGATACAGTGACTGAGGGTTGTCACCCTGAAACAGGAAGTGTGTTAATGTCAGGATCACCCAGTGAAAACGAATACAGCCACCACATCTACAGACGGTTAAGCTGTAATATGTGGCATTTTTGTTCTCGGGTTCAGTTATTACTTTCACACTGAGGCATCTTTCAGGCGCTAAAGGGCTAAAAATAGCGCTTAAAAAACGCCTCCTTTGCCACCCCAGTGTGAAAGCCCGAGTGCTCTCCCACTGGAGCGGTGCGCTTGCAGGACCGGAAAAAAAGTCCTGCTAGCAGCATCTTTGGGGTGTTGCGTGAGCGTTGTATACACCGCTCCTAAAACTCCCCTGTCATTGAAATCAATGGGCAGCGGCTCTTTACAGGAGCTTTTAACCCCTTTTCGGCCGCTAGCAGGGCGCTTTTAACCCCCGCTAGTAGCCGAAAAAGGGTTAAAAGCTCCCACAAAGCGCGCTGCCCATTAAAAAGCGCTGCAAAAACGACAGTAAAGCGCCGCTAAAATTGTGATCAATTCTGGGCTCTGTGTCCAACCTAATTCATGGTGTGTGGCCATCTCCATCCCGCCTCCTGCGCTCTGCCAGCCATACACATTGACCTTCTTGTCTGGCCCGCTGTTGGTTACAAATGTTCGATTTCACATTGAAAATTGTAATTTGATACATAACATTTGGAATTCGATCCAATCGCTTTTAACAGTCTGTCGCCATAAAAATGATCGTTTTGTCCAATAGGGCTCATTTACACACGAGACATTTCCTGACACCCCTCTGAGAAGCAGTCCGCGGTGAGGAGCAATTGATGATGGTTGACAGTGTAAATTAGGCCTCGGGCAGCCACCGACCGTAAACTGGGCCTCGGGCAATCACCGACCGCAAACTGGGCCTCGGGCAGCCATCGACCGCAAACTGGGCCTCGGGCAGCCATCGACCACAAACTGGGCCTCGGGCGGCCGCCGACCGCAAACTGGGCCTCTGGCAGCCATCGACCGCAAACTGGGCCTCGGGCAGCCATCGACCGCAAACTGGGCCTCGGGCAGCCTCCGACCGCAAACTGGGCCTCGGGCAGCCGCCGACCGTAAACTGGGCCTCGGGCAGCCATCGACCGCAAACTGGGCCTCGGGCAGCCATCGACCGCAAACTGGGCCTCGGGCAGCCGCCGACCGCAAACTGGGCCTCGGGCAGCCTCCGACCGCAAACTGGGCCTCGGGCAGCCATCGACCGCAAACTGGGCCTCGGGCAGCCTCCGACCGTAAACTGGGCCTCGGGCAGCCGCCGACCGTAAACTGGGCCTCGGGCGGCCGCCGACCGTAAACTGGGCCTCGGGCGGCCGCCGACCGCAAACTGGGCCTCGGGCAGCCGCCGACCGTAAACTGGGCCTCGGGCAGCCGTCGACCGCAAACTGGGCCTGGGGCAGCCACCGACCGTAAACTGGGCCTGGGGCAGCCACCGACCGTAAACTGGGCCTGGGGCAGCCACCGACCGTAAACTGGGCCTGGGGCAGCCACCGACCGTAAACTGGGCCTGGGGCAGCCACCGACCGTAAACTGGGCCTGGGGCAGCCACCGACCGTAAACTGGGCCTGGGGCAGCCACCGACCGTAAACTGGGCCTGGGGCAGCCACAGACCGTAAACTGGGCCTCGGGCAGCCACCGACCGTAAACTGGGCCTCGGGCAGCGCTGACCGTAAACTGGGCCTGGGGCAGCCACCGACCGCAAAGTGGGCATCGGCCGGTCACCGACCAGTTTTCAGTAAGATGTACGGGATTTGCTGACGGGGATTCAAAAGGCAATATTGAATTTTCTTTAGTGGCCCCCCCCCCAACTGGAAGTGTTAATGAAGCCTTAATATGACAAAGCGAGCAGTCTGTAAAATGATGCGACTGGTATGTGTATGGCTGGCACAAGTGCTGCGTATAGCCGTGTGTGAACGTCAATGTAAACGGTCGGCTTCCACTGACACATTGTGGGGGTCTGTCATGTTTGTTTGTTTTTTTTATCGTCTAAGAATATGAAGGTCTATGAAATGTTCTGTATACTGACATGACAATGGAGATTTGGGGTGCGAAGGCTTTGTTTGTCTAAAGGTGGGTTCTGTAAAGAGAACCGGTCACCACCAGGGATGTGCATACATCTAATCATTCATTATATAAGTCGGGACTTATTTTAATCCCCTGGTACCAGTGACATCACTGTGTGAGGTCACCATTTAATTCACTAGGAAGCAGTGACATCACTGAGGTACAGATATGAGGTGACCACTATGTACCAATGCTTTTTCTGAGGTAAAGATTTGTGAGGCGGACATTTAATCAGCTAAGAACCAGTGCCATGTTTGAGGTATAAAAGTGTGAGGCGGCCATTTTATTCACCTTGTGCCAGTGACATCGCTGAGGTATAGATGTGTGATGTCACTATTTAATTCACAAGAAAACAGTGACATCAGTGAGGTACGGATGTGAGGTGACCATTCAATTCACTATGTGCCAATAACTTTACTGAGGTAGAGATGTGAGGTCACCATTTAATTCAGTAGGAACCCGTGACATCACTGAGGTACAGAGGCGACCACTATGTACCAATGCCATTTCTGGGGTAAAGATGTGTGAGACTGCCATTTAATCAACTAGAAATCCATGTCATCTTTGAAGTATAGAAGTGTGAGGCGGCCATTTTATTCACCTGGTACCAGTGACATGACTGAGGTATCGGTGTGTGAGGTCACCATTTAATTCACTAAAAAACAGTGACATCACTGAGGTACAGAGGCGACCACTATGTACCAATGCCATTTCTGAGGTAAAGATGTGTGTTACAGCAATTTAATCAACTAGAAATCCATGCCATCTTTAAAGTATAGAAGTGTTAGGCGGCCATTTTATTCACCTGGTACCAGTGACATCGCTGAGGTATCGGTGTGTGAGGTCACCATTTAATTCACTAGGAAGCAGTGACATCACTGAGGTTTAGATATGAGGCAACCACTATGTACCAATGCTATTTCTGAGGTAAAGATTTGTGAGGCGGACATTGAATCAGCTAGGAACCAGTGCTATCTTTGAGGTATAGAAGTGTGAGGCGGCCATTTTATTTACCTTGTGCCAGTGACATCACTGTCACCATTTAATTCACAAGAAAACAGTGACATCAGTGAGGTACAGATGTGAGGTGACCATTCAATTCACTATGTACCAATACCGTTACTGAGATACAGATGTGTGAGGTCACCATTTAATTCACTAGGGAACGGTGACATCACTGAGGTACAGATATGTGAGGTCACCATTGAATTCACTAGGGAACGGTGACATCACTGAGGTACAGATGTGAGGTCACCATTTATTTCACTAGGGAACGGTGACATCACTGAGGTATAGATATGAAGCTGCCATCTAATTTACTACGTACCAATGCCGTTTCTGATATAAAGATGTATGAGGTGGCCATATATTCATCTAGGAACGAATGCCATCTTTCAAGTATAGAAAGTATGAGGCGGCCATTTTCTTCTCCTGGTACCAGCGATATCGCTGAGGTATAGATTTGAGGCGGCCATATGATTCACTAGAAACAAATAATTTTAAAGATCATTTAGGCGGCTGTTTAATTCACTGGAAACTGTTGACGATGACGAGTGAGGTGCACATGTTATTTGGAACAGTTGATGTTACTAGTGTATAGATACTTTAGGTAGCCTTAAATTCACGTGAAATCTCGGAGTGTCATGTGCCATATTGATTCACTAGAAGTCGGTTGTGTGCTGTGATTCTGGTGATGGCACAAAACCAATCAACATATTAAAATGCAGCCAATCGCGTTTCACTATGGAGTCTGTTGTGTCCTCATGGATTGTTATGTGGGTGGACGGTTCACTTTGGTTCTCTCTGGTCTCGGTACACATATCAGAGGGGGGTCATCACTGCAACCTAGAGTACAGCTTAATGGGAGCGGAGAATAGACAGGAAAATTCCACCCCCGGAGCCTCTCAGAGCTGTAAGGCGTCCGGAGGTCCTATAAACCCTACTAGTGCCCGGAGGTCCTATAAACCCCACTGGTGCCCGGAGGTCCTATAAACCCTACTGGTGCCCGGAGGTCCTATAAACCCTACTGGTGCCCGGAGGTCCTATAAACCCTACTGGTGCCCGGAGGTCCTATAAACCCTACTGGTGCCCGGAGGCCCTATAAACCCTACTGGTGCCCGGAGGCCCTATAAACCCTACTGGTGCCCGGAGGCCCTATAAACCCTACTGGTGCCCGGAGGCCCTATAAACCCTACTGGTGCCCGGAGGCCCTATCAACCCTACTGGTGCCCGGAGGCCCTATCAACCCTACTGGTGCCCGGAGGCCCTATCAACCCTACTGGTGCCCGGAGGCCCTATCAACCCTACTGGTGCCCGGAGGCCCTATCAACCCTACTGGTGCCCGGAGGCCCTATCAACCCTACTGGTGCCCGGAGGCCCTATCAACCCTACTGGTGCCCGGAGGCCCTATCAACCCTACTGGTGCCCGGAGGCCCTATCAACCCTACTGGTGCCCGGAGGCCCTATCAACCCTACTGGTGCCCGGAGGCCCTATCAACCCTACTGGTGCCCGGAGGCCCTATCAACCCTACTGGTGCCCGGAGGCCCTATCAACCCTACTGGTGCCCGGAGGCCCTATCAACCCTACTGGTGCCCGGAGGCCCTATCAACCCTACTGGTGCCCGGAGGCCCTATCAACCCTACTGGTGCCCGGAGGCCCTATAAAGCCTACTGGTGCCCGGAGGCCCTATAAAGCCTACTGGTGCCCGGAGGCCCTATAAAGCCTACTGGTGCCCGGAGGCCCTATAAACCCTACTGGTGCCCGGAGGTCCTATAAACCCTACTGGTGCCCGGAGGTCCTACTGGTGCCCAGAGGTCCTATAAACCCTACTGGTGTCCGGAGGTCCTGTAAACCCTACTGGTGTCCTCCCATAACTAGAAGATCTGTTTAGATGGAGATGACAAAGACTTTATCCATGTTTAGCTTTGGTGAAGTATGGCAATTTAATCTGTAGGACGAGGAATGGTCTGGTTGCTATGAGCAGTAGCTCCAAGTGTGCTGCCAGGTTAATCGATCTCGATTTGTACATTGAGCTACAGGCTCCAAATTTAAATATGCAGATTTTATTTCTCGGGGTTCTGTTTATGTCAGTAGTAACTAATGTTGAGGAATTGGTTGACATGTCTGCCGTTCTGGAATAACCTTTGTCATGTTTTTTCCTGCTTTGTTTTCCTTCTCACCTCCGCACTGTTGTGCCCTAACGAAGCGCTAACACCTTAATTTCACTGTGATTGCCCCTAACCTCTACTAACCGAGTGCCCAGTTGGTTGCAACGCCTGTGGTTGGTCGCGATGCATTCCTGCGCAATGGCTGAGCTTGTTGAGAAGTCTATGTCTCTGTCGCCCACGTACACGCGGTCAGGTAAGTACGCGAGGCTCCTCAGAAATTGAGATGTTGAATTTGTGCATGATTTACTGTGTTGCATGTGAATGATGGGTCTTGTGGTTTATTATGGAATCCATGCTGAAGGTGAATGCTCAGCGAAATGTTATTTTTCTGTATGTTTTTTATACTGTACATGTTCCAGTTCTTACTACAGTAATAGGTGATTTATTGACCGTGTTGCTCACGATTATAGTGTGGGGTTTTTCTTTTGTTTTTTTTTTTATTATCTTATTGTATAGATATTATATGTTTAACGTATATTTATTTCTTATTAAGAGTTTTATTATGATTTTTATTATTATGTGAAACAGTACTTGGTTAGGGTTGTGTTCTGAAGGTATTGATCTACTTCACCCGAGCAGTCTTGTAAAGTAATTGGGGCCGGTTCCTAGATGCCTTTCTGCATGCACATTGGCATGCATTATGATGCATGCCAATGTGTATTTGACTTATTTCTTGTGTGTTCCATATGCGTTATTTCCTCTTGTGTGTGTGTGTGTGTGTGTGTGTTTTGTTTTTTTTTTTTTTAGTTTTATTTATTTTATTTTTTTTATACCTTTTTTTCTTAATTTTTACCTTTTGGTGCATTTCTTTATGCATTCTGGTACCTTTTTTTTGCTGCATTCCAGTACAGTTCCTTGCAGAAAAAGTGTAGCATGTTCTAAAACATACCTCTTTTTATTTTACTTAATCCTCCTCTCAAAGCTCCTCTTTGACTATGTATCCTGTTTATGAGAGGAGCGGTCTGAGGTTGCCACTCTGCTTACCACTCCAGGACACCTAGAGGTGCGATGCTTAGTGGCCACCCTATTGTTCTCTGACATGTTTATTCTTTTCGATGGCTAGAATAAATTTAAATTCTGCCCAATGAAATAAACGCCAAACACACCGAAACGCATTTGAAAAATGTGACTTAGGTGCATTTTCACCACTGACTTTTTCCTGAGACTAGAGCGTGAAAAATCTGGTGCAGCTGTGCATGGTAGCCAATCGGCTTCCAGGGGTTTTTTTTTTGTCAAACCATTTCATTTTAGCCCTGGGGGGGGCGGTTTGAACACCCCTGACCCCCCCCCCCCTCCTTATCTACACCCCTGAGCAGGACAATGATCCGAAACACACCAGCAAGTCCACCTCTGAGTGGCTCATACAAAACAAAATGAAGGTTTTGGAGCAGCCTAGTCAAAGTCTGGACTTAAATCCGATTGAGATGTTGAGGCATGACCTTAAACCGATCGTTCATGCTCGAAACCCCTCCAATGTGCAGCTCGTTTTGTACAGAGTGGCCCCAAACATCCTCTCCTGGGGGCGGCTCTTGTGGCTCCTCCCCACATCAGATAACCTCCTAGGAGAAGCGCTCTCCCGGAGGGGGTTACCTTGCGGGTGCGCTCCCGAGTCCAGCATTCGGCGTCCGAACCTTTACAACCCCTTTTAAAGTGCTTGTAAAGGCTTTTTTCTCTTTTTTGGGTCCCCTGCTGGCACTCCTGGCCCCTCCCTCCTGCCAAGTGAACCCAGAGCAAGCAGCTTAGCAATTCCCGAGCCGCTGCTCCGCGTGTCCATTCACACACACAGAACCATAGCTCAGCCCCTCCTCCTCATTGGCTCACTGTCTGTGATTGACAGCAGCTTATTTAACCTTCATGCTATGCATGAAGGTAAAAAACCTACTCTTTGTAGCAGCCCCCCCCCCCAATGCTTACCTGAGCCCGATCTTTTTTCCAGCAACATGTACAAGACCCTCAGCACTCCGGGGACTCTCCCTACTCATTGGTTAAGACAGCAGTGGGAGCTAATGGCTCCCGCTGCTGTCAATCACAGACAGTGAGCCAATGAGGAAGAGGGGCTGAGCTATGGTTCTGTGTGTGTGAATGGACACGCGGAGCAGCGGCTCGGGAATTGCTAAGCTGCTTGCTCTGGGTGCACTTGGCAGGAGGGAGGGGCCAGGATTGCCGGCAGGGGACCCAAAAAAGAGGAGGAATGGAGCAGCTCTGTGCAAAACCACTGCACAGAGCAGGTAAGTTTATATATATATATATATATTATAAAATTTGACTTAAATATCACTTTAATTGCACAAGCTGAAGTTGGAAGGTGATTGGCTCTCATGCACAGCCGCAGCAGATTTTGCACACTCCAGTTGTAGTAAATCGACCCCACTGTGTTTACAATAAACCTGTATGCATGAAGCCGAAGACTGCAGACCTGGAAGAAGACCGGGAGACGATCGCAGCGGCAATGGAGCGACAGCGGGGGATGTGGACATCGCATCATTGGTTGGAGGAGAGGGCGGTATTTTGGGAGGTAAGTCTGCCATAATGTGTAAATCTGCTGTGCTGGTGAGATCCCTGGGGGGTGTGCACAGCAAAAGATTACCCCCCCCCCCCCCCCCCCCAGACCTCATGGCAAACGGCCCGCAGCCATGTGTAGGTGGTACGGGTCTTTATGTGTTTAAACAGATGGTGAGGGGGCAACAACACCTCCTCACCACCTGTCAAATGCCCTTTGGAGCTCGAATCAGGGCGGATCAGAGGGCAACACGAGTGTCAATGAGCCCCAAGTGTGATCACTGGGCACGTTGGGATACCCGTGTGTATGTAGTATGGGAGCTTTACATTGCAGCCGTGATATCTTTAGTACAACTCGTGTAGTAAACTTTTAACCCCCCCGACCCCGAGCGTTCTGTTCTGAGGGGGTGTCATGGCTGCTCCTATTTGTCCTGCCTGCTCTTTTGCTATGTCTCAGCTGAACTCAAATATCAATGGTCTATAAATAGGTGAGGAGGCCTGGAGGGTGCAGCACAGTCAGTCCTCGTTGTGTCAGCTCGTCATCCTGTCACCTCCCGCACTTTACACCGGCCAGTCCTCAGAACTGCCTAAATGTATTTTATGTTCCTGAGACACATATACTTTTCATGCTCTTCTATACAGCATAGTCAAAGTTTAGGGAGATCTCCACAATTGTCTGCTTGCTTTAGGTTGACCTGCCTACCGGGCCTATTCTGACGCTTCTGTCATGCATGTAAAAAAAAAAAAAATCTTCATTTTTTTGATAATTAAAGCGGAGTTCTGCTTAAAAAAAATAAAATAAAAGTCAACAACTACAAATACTGCAGCTGCTGACTTTTAATAATCGGACACTTACCTGTCCGGGGTCCAGCGATGCGGGGGGAATGAAGCCCCGCTCATCTCCCCCTCCTTTCTGCGGCGCCGGCATTGTAAGTGTGGGCGTCCGGCTGTGGCTTCACAGCCAGGCACCCACTGTGCATGCGCGAGCCGCGCAACGCGCCGTGACTTGGCCGGGCAATCGTCTGGGACCTGTGACGTATCTAAGATGATTGCCGAGAGGGAGGGGGGTGAGGTGAACTTTCTTTCCTGTGCGTCGGTAGGAAGTGGGAGCTGGGACCCTCTAAAAAGAGGGTATCCGCTCCCCATCAAAAAAAGTGACATGCCAAATGGGGCATGTCAGGGGGTCACCTTCCCTTAAAGCGGAAGTTCCATTTTTGGGTGGAACTCTGCTTTAATCACTTAGAACCCTCAAACATTATATATTTTTTTTAAGCAGAGGCCCTGGAGAAAAAAATGGTGGGTGTTGCAATTATATTATGTCGCATGGTATTCACACAGTGGTTTTTCAAGTGCAAATGTTTTGGAAAATAAAGTGATACTAAAGTCATCTTGTTACACCCACTGAAGTTTTGCATTTTATACTTATTTTTAACAGTAAAGTGAGTTTATATAGTGAAATACAGTACTTAGAACTCCGTCTGAATGTTTAGATGTTTAATTTTAAAAGCAGCAATCTTCTGTCAGATTAGCAAACCTGTGAGATGAGCAGGCTTGCCGCTGCTTTTAAAATTCAACATCTAACCGGTCAGACGGAGTTCTAACTGCTGTATTTCACTATAAACTCACTGTGCTGTTAAAAATAAGTGTAAAATGCAAAACTCCAAGAGATGTCAAGATGTCCGCTTTCCCCCTTCCCAGTGTATCCTTACTGTGGACGAGTGCAGGGTGTAGCAAGATGGCGGCGACGGAAGGTCACTTCCGTTACAGATTCTGACGGGTTGCCGAATCTGACGAAACAGGGGGAACCTGTAGATTAGTGCTCGAGTTTATTTTTGGGGGAGGGGATTTTTGCTGACTCCTAATCTGACATCTTGGGGGGGGGGTGCAATTTGGCATGTTCGCCCTGGGCTCTAGATGACCTTGTCCCAGCAGTGTTCAATTGTTTTGTTTGTGTTCTTTCATTTCTGAGCATGCCTAGTCTTGCCGTTCAGATTTTTTTTTTTTGCCAAAAAAAGTACTAATGAAAAGAAAATGGTTGTGGTCACATCGGACAAAAATTTTCAAGCCTGCACATCCAGTTTTTGTCTGCCGAAAATCCGTAATCGGCTGTCAAAAGCAGCATGCTAACGATCAGAAAATCAGCCGATCGTTCATCGGACGAAATTTATTTTCAGCGTTTTTTTGGGGTTTTTGAATTTCTGGGTTTCTGAATTTTTGGGTTTTTGAATTTTTGGGTTTCTGAATTTGGATTTTCGAATTTCCGAATTCACAAAAAAAAAACCCCGAATGAAACAAACACATTTTTTGGCAGTGCACATGTCTATTCATTATACAGTATAGCCTGTTTTTACAGTGTGATTAGCAAAGCTCACATGTAACCATTTACCCAATACACCTTCTCTGTGTCTGATCTGGTTTCTTGGTGTTGGTTACGTTGACTTTACTTGCAATTCAGATTTTGCAATGGCCATTTCCCCTCGTGTGACTTGATATTAAAGATTGCACTAATCCGGCTCGGCTGCTCGGCCTATCACAGGCTGTAAGGATGCATTATGACACAATAGCATCCTGTTAATGAAATCCCCAAAATATCTTGGCTCTCTCTTGGGGCCTGTGTGCCTATTTCTGGGGCGGAATACATCAGAGAAGGATGCCCCAGATACAACAGAAATAAACATTTTCTCCTGGTTTTCTGTATCTTTATGGTAAACACCTGAGACCAGGTCATCTTCCCACGACCGAGGAAATGGTAACGTTGTTATTAAGAAAAGTGTGAAAATGGACTTATCGGTCGCAGATAATTCACCTAATGCTTCTTATCTTTTATAAGAAATTGTTACTATTAAAGCGTAACTAAAAGTAATTGTAAAAATGGATTTTTTTATTAACCACTTCAGTACCAGGCACTTTCACCCCCTTCCTGCCCAGAACATTTTTCAGCTTTCAGCGCTCTCACACTTTGACAATTGCGCAGTCATGCTACACTGTACCCAAACTAAGTCTTTATCATTGTTTTAAGACGGATTTGAGCTTTCATTTGGTGGTATTTAATCACTGCTGGGTTTATTTTTTGCTAAAGAAACTAAAAAAGAGCGAAAATTTTGAAAAAACTTTTTTCTTAGTTTCTGTTATAAATTTTGTTAATTATTTTTTCTCCTTCACTGACGGGCGCCTTTGAGGCTGCACTGACGGGCGCCTATGAGGCTGCACTGACGGGCGCCTATGAGGCTGCACTGACGGGCCCCCTATGAGGCTGCACTGACGGGCCCCCTATGAGGCTGCACTGACGGGCCCCCTATGAGGCTGCACTGACGGGCCCCCTATGAGGCTGCACTGACGGGCCCCCTATGAGGCTGCACTGACGGGCCCCCTATGAGGCTGCACTGACGGGCCCCCTATGAGGCTGCACTGACGGGCCCCCTATGAGGCTGCACTGACGGGCCCCCTATGAGGCTGCACTGACGGGCCCCCTATGAGGCTGCACTGACGGCCTCTTATGAGCGCTTATTGGCTCTCCTCTTCTCACATGCTGTCAGCATTAGGAGAGGAATGCCAACAACCGGCAAATCCTGTTTACACTGTAATCAGCTGTGATTGGACACAGCTGATCACATGGTAAAGGGCTGCTGTGGTTGGCCCTTTACCCCGATCACAGAGTTCTCCTGATGCACAACCTTGGAAGCGTAAAGGGGAGGTGGGGTTCTGGGAGGACGTCAATAGGCACCCTGCCGGAAATGTGCGACCACACTGTAGCCATCATTTGGCTATATCACGGTCAGCAAGAGGCTAATCTAATTCACATGTTATACTTGCCTTCTCTGTGCAAAGGTTTCGGACCACCTTCTAAAAATGCTAGTTGCCTGGCTGCCATGTTTAACCCTCTTGTTTCCGTAATTTGAGCTGCCAGAACAAGAGCGCAAAACAGGACTTTTCTGATCTCCATACTGAATGTGGGTCAGTGTCAGGACTCAGGAATCAACAGCAGGGATGCCAGATCTGCGTGGCTATACCCAGGAAACTGGGACCAGACTGTGTATGCTTTAAGTGAGATTTATTTACAGTGAAACAAAATCCATCCAAACACCAGAACACAGAAAACATAAAAATATGTGAACCAAAAATCCAGCAACAGAATACTTGACTAATAACTGACAAACAACCTAACTATATACAATATATGTAAATGGGCAACACAGAAAAGCAAGGAAAACCAGTGGTGCAGGTAGCAGATGGGAGGGGGGAACCAAAACTGGGATCAGGAACAAGGCAGCAGAGTAACACTGGAGCGAGAGGCACTATAAAGGGAGGACCTAAATACCCTCCCAGCAGCCAGCAGATCCCAGTACTTAGTTTCCACCTGATGCTGACTGCTGAGGGGGTATTTAGGTCCTCCCCTATTAGTGCCTCTTGCTCCAGTGTTTTGCTGCTGCCAGATACTGCTGGGAAACACCCACTGGTGGACACCGGAACTGCAACCTTCTGCTCTGAGAAGCACAGTGCCACCAACAGGTGATCCAGGTCCTGACAGTGAATTCTAAAGTTTGACCAATATTTTTAGATGGAGGTCTTCAATGGCAAACCATATTTCAAGAAGGCATTAATCAATAGCAGCCTCTTATCGATCGCTGATTGCTTCTTGTCTTTAATAAGAAATTTTTACTTTTAAAGCGGAACTAAAATTGTAAAACTTCCATTTTCTTTTTTTTATATAATAAACATGTTATACTATTTAGGCTTTTTTTTTCTTTTTTCATCACATAGGGGACAAAAAGTCCCCTATGTGATGTTTTTTTGGTGACATGTTCTCTTTATTGAGATATGTAGGGTCTAAAAGACTCTGCATGTCTCCACTGCGCGCCACTAAATGTTTTGCAATGCAGATCTCATTGCAAAACATTATTTCCCGGCTGAGCTAGCTGGGGACACCGAGAGCTTGACCCGGAAGTGACGTCAGAGACGTTGCTTTCCGGGTCACAAGAAGGAGAGGAGAGCAGACATGTGTCTTGCTCTTCTCCTTTCGGCCGTCGGCACCTACCGTGGAGCTTCCGCGCCCGCCAATGGGCAAGCTGAGCCCGGTAAGCATGGCGGTGTGTGAGAGCAGTCAGGCAGCAGCACCGCTGCACTAATGCTGTCACCTGACAGGCAGGAGTCTGCCTGTCCGTTTCACACCCAATCCTGGTGGCTGCAGCCTTCTGATTGTGTGTAATACACCCTGCTGTCAGGTCTGTACGACTTACGGACCTGGCGGCAAAAGAGTTACCGTATTTATCGGCGTATAACACACACTCTTTTCCCCCTGAAAATAGGGAGCAAATCACGGGTGCGTGTTATACGCCGATAGTGTACCTCGGAGGGGGATGAGCGCCGCCGGAATTCTCCGAGCCGCCATCTCCTGCTTACTTGGCTCTCACTCAGCTCTCACGTCACACACAGTCCTGCCTCAGCCACCAGCATTGGTCCAGTGTTCTGTCTATCACAGGAGCTGGTCCAATGCCGATGGCGGAGGCGGGACTGTGTATGTGACTGCCGACTGAGAGCCGAGTAAACAGGAGATGGCGGCTCGGTGATTTCCAGCACTGCATTGATGAGAGATGGTGAGGCTGCAGATGGGCATTAATCAGGCTGCATTGATGGGCGCAGATCAGGCTGCAGATGGGCGCAGATCAGGCTGCATTGAGATTGCAGATGGGCACTAATCTGGCTGCATTGATGGGCACTGACTATTATTTTGCTTCAAAGTGGTTTTATTTTTTTTCCTGAAACTTCCCTCTTAAAGTGAAGGTGCATGTTATACGCCGATAAATACGGTGATTGCCATGATCGATGAATGAGATATCCATCAAGCTCATATAGGCCCCTTTTCACACGGGCAGACCGATCGGGTCTGCCTGTCAGTATTTCAGACCATCCATTGCCCTCTATGGAGCGGCGGATCCGTTGACGCCCACCTACATCCAATCCGATCCTGTCTGCTAATAACACATGGATGGGGATCCATTCCCAATCAGCCTGGCGGATTAGATTGTAGTCCAGTGTAAATGGACAAGTGGTCTGTTTACATCCAACCACCCATAGAGGAGAGCGGACTGTGTCTAGTCTGCATAAGCGGAGCAGACCTGGACCAGCCATCCGCCTGCTCAGCGGGCTGATTCTCCTGGCGGAGTCCGCCCCACAGGACAGGTGAAATAGTTGTGGTGATCAAATCATGGTCATCAGCCTTTTGGCCCTATTGTGTATTGCTATCTGTGACCAAAACCCGACATTATGACATGTGACCTTCAGCAGCTTTACAACCACTTAAAGTGGAGGGCCACCCTACAATAAAAAATTGCATGAAAAATCATAAAAAAATAAAAAATTTGAAAAAAACATTTTTTTTATATTTACCTGAACCCTTGTTGCTAGGCAGTCTTCCTAATCTGCCTCTTCCTATTCTGCGGCGTGTCCTGCTCCTCGGTGAGCGGCCCCGTTGCCCTCCTGGGAACTGTGTGTGTTCCAAGAAAACCACGGGGGCCATTCACAGTGCGCCGTGCCGCTCGCGCGTGCGCAGTAGAAAACTGGCAGTGGAGCCGCAAGGCTCCACTGCCTGTTTCCCTTACTTAGGATGGCGGTGCCGAGAGCCGAGGGACAGGTCGGCCTCAGGCGGCCGACATCGCGGGCACCCAGGACAGGTAAGTCTACTTATTTAAAGTCAGCAGCTACAGTGTTTGTAGCTGCTGACTTTAAAAAAAAAAAAAATTATCCTGGTCGGAATCCCGCTTTAAAGTGGCTGTAAACCCACATATACAAAAAAAAGACCTGCAAGACAAAGGCATAATGAGCTAGTATGTAAAGTAACTAGCTCATTATGTAATACTCACTTGAGATCGAAGCCCCCACTGCAGTGCCTGTACACAGCACCAGCCGGTGACATCGCTCCTGGAGTTACTTCCGGGTATCGCGGGCTCCGGCGATGTGATTGGCCGCGCTGAGGTCACTCCCGCGCATGCTCGCAGGAGCCGCCGGTAACCGCACACCCACTGAAGCAACGGCACGTACGTGTCCTGTTGCTTCAGTGCGCCTGTTCCAGTGACGTCGGCACATGCAGATACAGGGGATATCTCCTAAATTGTGCAGGTTTCGGAGATATCCAGGGTACCTACAGGTAAGCTTTAATATAGGCTTACCTGTAGCAAAATGGGAGTTGTAAGGGTTTACAACCACTTAAAATAACCCTCCTATACAAGCCTTGGGCTCCAGCAGAAATGTTTTTTTTTTTGTCCTACTTTTCATATATATTGTAAGTGAACTGGGGGAGGATACTGATGTCTTTGCCAGCTTTGTCCCTGTGCTATAACGAGCAGAAAATGAAGCACTGATAGGGGCCATGGGGTTAAGGTGAAGTCGTTAATCTAGGACATCCTGGAGGTCTCCGTAGAATGGCACCCCATATTTTACTGCCATCGATGGGACTGAAGAATATGCTGAAAGAACAAAATCTGGATATCTGAGATGCAGAGTCCTCCCTGTCCTATGCGGGTGATTTGTTTTCGATCCGGAACGTCCAAATGAAGAGTGGGCCAAATTCGGTGCAATACGTCTTCAAGGGGCAATATTATGTCTTCTCCGGGCCACACTGTTACTATAATTACCAAATATAATTACCGAAGTGCTCTCATCTTTTTTTTTTTGGTCTGGAAATTCTTCAATTACAACATTTCATCCAAGGGAAGGGGCCATGAAACACGTCCTGAAGTATTAGCTGCAGAATAACGTAAAGCAGAGAAGCATTTATCAGCTGGAGAACACAGCTGGCACCTGATTCAGTTTAAACCCTTATGCCGTGTACACACGGGCCGACTTTTCGGCATCAAAGGTCCTGTGGTCTTTCCGACGGACTTCCGATGGACTTTTGAACGAACGGACTTGGCTACACACGATCACACCAAAGTCCGACAGATTTGTACGTGATGACGTACGACCGGACTAAAATAAGGAAGTTGATAGCCAGTAGCCAATAGCTGCCCTAGCGTCGGTTTTCGTCCGTCGGACTAGCATACAGACGAGCGGATTTCTCGATAGGAACTGGGTCCGGCGGAGTTCCGGCGGAAAGATTTGAAACGTGTTCCAAATCTAAAGTCCGTCTGATTTTCGACCGAAAAAGTCTGCTGCAGGTCCGATGAAGCCCACACACGGTCGGATTGTCCGACGGATTGGTTCCGTCGGACCAGTCTGGTCGAAAAGTCCGCCCGTGTGTACACGGCATAAGGCTCCATGCACACTGAAGCTCATAAACATCCGTTTTTGGGAGTTTGGGGCGTTTTTTTTTAAAACAGCCCATAAAAAAATTTTAACAAAAAAAAAAAAAAAAAACGCTAATGCGGAAAAACGCTAAAAAACCGCCAATAAACACTATTGCAAAAGCGTTAAAAAAACGTTGAAAGACTCACTGCAAAGCTACTGGCGTTTTGATAACGTTATTTTAGTCCAGTGTGCATGGAGCCAAAAACTGGCTGAGGGCCAGAAAGGAGGCGCTCAAGGGCCACATGTGGTCCAAAAAACCCACCAGTTGGACATGAACTCATTCAAAGCACGCTATAATATGTAGCACGACGTGTCGGACATCTCTTTATTATAATCTAGAGCAGGAGTCTCCAGACTTTCTAAGCAAAGGGCCTATGTCAGGTTTTAAAGAGGAAGTAAACACTGATGGGTTTTACTTCCTCTTTTTTTCCCTCTTGCAAAGTAAAGGCATAATGGGCTAGTATGCATTGCATACTAGCCCACTATGTGGCACTTGCCTGCAAACGAAGCCCACGTTGTCCCCGCTGGTGGCCACATCCATCTTCGCCCCTCTTCCTTTCTGGGGGACGGCTCTGTGACTGGCCGGAGTCACGTGACGTCACGCGCGGGAGCTGTCAGTCACGACACTTGCCAGTGAAGAAATGGAATGGAGGGCCGTTTCTTTACAGCGCATGCGCCGATGATGTCGCTGCAACCGTATATGGTAAATATCTCCTAAGCTGTACAGGTTTAGGAGATATTTCCAGTACCTGCAGGTAAGCCTTATTATAGGCTTACCTGTAGGTGCATGTGCTGTAACAGGGTTTACAACCACTTTAAGGGGTCGTACTGTGGCCTGTGGGAGTACATAGTGCCCCATTGTTGGTTTTAATGGAAGGAATAGTGTCCCATCGTTGGTGTCAGAAGGAATAATAGTGCCCCATCGTTGGTGCCAGTGTGGAGAATCGTGCCCCATTGTTGGTGTCAGTGGAAGGAATAGTGCCCCAGCGTTGGTGTCAGTTGAAGGAATTGTGCCCCATCATTGGTGTTAGTTGAAGAAGTAGTGCCCAAAAGGCCAGATAAGGCAAGCAGAGGGCCATAGTTTAGAAATCACTGATCTAGACTTAGCCTCGGTTCACACCAGAGGCGGCACGACTTGCAGGTCGCCTCACCTAAGCGACCTGCACACGACTGCCGGGCGACTTGCAAGACGACTTCTGTATAGAAGTCTATGCAAGTCGCCCCCAAAGTAGTACAGGAACCTTTCTTCTAAGTCGGAGCGACTTGCGTCGCTCCGATTAGAACGGTTCCATTGTACAGAATGGGAGGCGACTTGTCAGGCGGCTAGGTCGCCTGACAAGTCGCCCCCGTGTGAACCGAGCCTTATGCAATGATGGGGGGAGGGAGTCGCTTGGCCTGGCTTCATTGGTGGTACACAACTCAACAGCAATGAACAGTTCCAGTTTTCACAGCCAGGCTTCTGCTGGGAGCAACAATCAGACGGAGCAAGGCTGGGTAAAGGTTTTTAGCCAGGATGACTATTAGGGATGCACCGATATATCGGCTGCTGAAAGCTTTTCGTCTGAAAATAGGGTTATCTGCATTTTGCGGATAGGAAGGAAAAAAAAAAAAGCTGTACCCTTTTGACTTCAATGCAAAAATTTACATCCCATTGACTTTAATACAACATCACATCCTTTTGACTTCAATGCAAAATCGCATCTCATTGACTAAAGTACAAAAACGCCCCCTATTGACTTCAATGCAAAAATGCGTCCATTGACTTAAATGCAAAATCGTGCCCCATTGACTTTAATGCAATATTGCGTCCCATTGACTTTAATGCAATATTGCGTCCCATTGACTTCAATGCAAGATTGCGTCACATTGACTTCAATGCAGGATTGCGTCCCGTTGACTTCAATGCAAAAACACTAGCCACATTAATTATATTTTACATTTTTTTCTCTTTTTTTTTAAACTGTCTATTTTAGTTTCGGTTCTCGGCCAAGTTTTTTTATTTATTTATTTTTTCTGTCCAGTATTTTCATTTTAGTGCACCACTAATGACTATGGGTGTACATGTAAGCTATGCGTCGGCACAGCACCCTGTTGCTCCAAGAAGCAGCTGAGGGACGCAAACTGACAGTGCCAGCATGGATCTGCTTACTCTACTTTTTCCAGTGCCAAATGTTTTAGACTTCTGAACTGATGTCTCGTGGGAGCAAAAATAGAGGGGGGGGGGTTTCAAAGGGGGATGCAGGTATAAAGCCTATGCCGCTTTTCTAAACTAAAAAAAATGCAGCAGATTCTGAACCTAATTATCAAATGAGATGCAACGCTGCTTTGGTAATCGGGAACAGTCGGCTCCATTTTTCCACGCTGAGTCTGCACCAGACACAGCATAGAGAGCAGGATGGTTTCGCTGATTCTGTGTCTCCCTCTGCTCATCCCCCTCCATTCAGCTCAACTGAGAGAGAAGGAGAAGCCGTGCGGGCTGAACAAAGAAAACTGACCGCAGTACTCACACATACAATATTAGTGTGGCAATCTGCCCTGTTGTGCCTTTGTCTTCTGACAAGGGGACTGCATACACCCCCCCCCCCCGCCAAAACACACTGATCACCTCTCGCAGCCATTAGCTGAAAGCACGGCTCGTATGCTGGGTTTTCAGCATGTCCCTTCGGCAAAAACCAAGCGTTAGCCTGGCTTCTGTCCGAAAGACAGCTGTATGTTGGCCCGTTTCTGTTGAACCAGCAATATTCAGTCACTGTGTACCCAGCCCTAAAGTGATTGTAAAGTCTAGGTGTGTTGTTTTGTTATTTTTAAAGAAAAAAAAAATGTCATGCTTGCCTACTTTGTAGTGGATTTGCACGGGGCAGCCCAGATCCTCCTCTTCTTGGGTCCCTCTTATGTGCTCCTGGCCCCTCTCTCCTGTCGAGTGCCCCCACAGCAAGTAGCTTGTTATGGGGGGGTACCTGAGCCAAGTCACAGCTCCCTGTGTCCATTCATACACAGCACTGCGGCTCGATTCCACCTCCTCTCTCTCTCCTGATTGGCTGGCTGACAGCAGCAGGAGCCATTGGAGCCGCTGCTGTGTCTCAGCTAATCAGGAGGGAGAGTCTTTGATGGCCAAGACACTCATGAACATCAATGGAGAAAGGTGGGGCTCAGGTAAGTATTAGGGGGACTGAGCGGGGCTGCTGCACACAGAACGCTTTTTACCGTAATGCATAGAAAGCATTAAGAAAACTTCTGACTTTACAACCCCTTTAAAGTGGTTGTAAAGGCACAAGGTTTTTCACCTTCACGCATTCCACCGATGTCCACGAGAGCCTTGCCTCTCCGGGGACTCGCACTACTGATTGACTTTTGACAGCAGCAGGAGCCATTGGCTCCCACTGCCGTCCTTCACAGCCAGTGAGCAAATTGGGAGACAGAGGGGGCGGGCCAAGCCGCGGCTCCATGTGTGAATGGACACACAGACTCGCAGGTCAGGAGAGCGCCTGCTTGTATGCCCCCACAGCAAGCAGCTGCACCCGGCAGGAGGGAGGAGGGAGGAGCCAGGAGCGCCGGCGTGGGACCCAAGAAGAGAAGGATCTTGGCTGCCCTGTGCAAAACCATTGCCCAGAGCAGGTAAGTATAAGATGTTTATTTAAAAAAAAAGAAATACCTTTTAATATTACTTTAATTGTGGCTTTATTGGGGTAACATGCCAGCTTATTGTCATGCCTATATGCAGGCCCTGCTTGTGCAGTAAAATCACTGCACGGGCAGAGAAGAATGTGAGCCGTCTGCATGCAATTCATATTATGCGTGCCAGGTGTGATCTGGAAGGGTTATGGCAGTTTTTCTATATTGAAAACTAGTGTGATCCCTCTGTTGATTGGGTGTGTACTGTGTTTGCACAAGATTTTCTAACCTTTCAAATTCATCTCTTCCCCCTAGACCAAGTTTAAGAATGCTTGTTGCTAACATAGGTTTGGGATTGATCTGGCAAATTTTATGATCCAGTTGCAACGTGTGTTCACATTCAGTATGTTTTTATATGCTTCTACCAATTTCAGTGCCAGCAGTATCGCACAGAAGCAAAACACTGGAGAGAGAGCACTAATGGGGAGAATCTAAATAGTAAATACCCTCCCAGCAGCCAGCATCAGGTGGAAACTGATTACTGTAATATGCTGGCTGCTGGGAGGGTGTTTAGGTTCTCCCCATTAGTGCTCTCTCTCTGCAGTGTTTTGCTACTGCTGGAAGACACCTGCTGGTGGACACCGGAACTACAACCTTCTACTCTGGGAAGCACAATGCCACCAACAGGTGATCCAGGTCCTGACAGTCTGAATTATAAAGTTTGACCAACATTTTTAGATGGAGGTCATCAATGGCAAACATTTCCAGAAGGCGTTCATCAGTAGCAGCCTCTTAGGAAAGGTTTGCTCTAAATCCTTGCAGCTGTTAATGGTTAATGCAGGAGAGTTTCGGATAATCCAGTTTAAAATACAAACCGGAAAAGCCCATTTATAATATTACACATCTAGTAATAACAATGGAAATTCATCTATCACCCGCAAGCTCTAGTTCTTCCTTCTGATGCCCTCATTGACTTCAAAAACCTCGTTGTCGGAAACTCACGGCTCGTTATTGTAGCTGGAGCCAAAGCATCATCAAATTAAAAGTCGTCTAATTTAGCATCAAAATGATATAGTGGAAACAAGCCATCTTTTCCTCAGTCTTTGATCTTCCGTATGCAGCATAAATTGGTCTGTTTTTCTGCCGCTTTCAAAGGGAAGAGCCTTCATTTTCTTCTAACAAATCTCAAATATTACAAGGAAACCTCAGATAGCGTGCAAATGTTCTTTAATTCGGCGATGGAAGGCAAGGAGTTCTTTTTAATACATTCAGAAAGACGTAGGTGGGCGTTGTGTTGGAGATGGTAGAAGTGAGAGATTGGCGTATATGCATGCATATGTAAAGGAGGCCCTGGAGAGCAGTTAGAGCAAGAGATAAAATAACATCCTATCTGGTGAAAAATAATTGGCCATTATAGGAGCGATGCTTCAAACTCATTCAGCATAGTGAAGGAAGCCATTTTGTCATGTTATCTGTTCACTTAGTGACACCTAGTGATATCTCTCTTAAAGGAATTGTTAATGTTTTTTTTTTTTCAAATTGTATCTTTTTACTGACAAGCATTTAAAGGAGAAGTATGGCCAAAGCTCTTTTGGCCCTACCTTTCCCATGGAACCCAGATTTAGCTGACATCGGGCTAAAATCTGCTGTCGGCTGACATCACAGTCAGTCCAGGCTCTGCAGGGATCCCGACAATGGCGGGATCGACCCAGGTGCATTCATGTAACCCCGACTCGGCCAACAGCAGGCTAATCTCGGCTGATGTCACAGAGCCAGTCCAGGCTCTGCAGGGATCCCGACAATCAGTCATGTTGGGATCCACCCAGATGGCTGATCGTCAGCTGGCTTAGCTTTTCAGCGCGCCACCGAGAGCCTGAGCCAGCCGCCCCTTCCAGTGAGCTCTGTAGGGGCAGAACAAAGAGCTGGTGACTGATGGTGCAAGTGCTGATGAATATCCGCGGTGCTGTGCTCCCCGCCTGTATTTCCCACTCGCCAACAGTTAAAGCGGAGCGCCACCGAAAAATTTTTTTTTAAAAGTCAGCAGCTACAAATACTGCAGCTGCTGACTTTTAAAACATGGACACTTACCTGTCCAGGGCGCCCGCGATGTCGGCACCCGAGGCCAAAGCGTCTCTCCGTCCTCGGGTGCTGCCGCCTCCATCTTCGGTAAGGGAATCAGGAAGTGAAGCCGTGCGGCTTCACTTCCCGGTTCCCTACTGCGCATGCGCGAGTCGCGCAGCGCAGTCCAGATGGTCCCTGCTGCCTCTGGGACCCATGTGTTTCCCAGCAGGCAGCAGGGAGGGAGCAGGAAGTGGCGTAAATACCCGCAGATTCTGCGGGTATCTATGCCGGAAGTGGGTACAGATACCTGTAATATACAGGTATCTGTACCCCCCTCCCCCCTGAAAGGTGCCAACTGTGTCACCGGAGGGGGGGAGGAATCTGATGAGTGGAAGTTCCACTTTTGGGTGGAACTCCACTTTAAGAATAAATTGGCATGTGGGTATCCTGGCATAGAAAGCTACAGTGCCTTGAATAAGTATATATACCCCTTGAAATTTTCCACATTTTGTGATGTTACAACCAAAAACATAAATTTATTTTATTGGGATTTTATGTGATAGACCAGCCATTCTCAATCAGGGTTCCTCCAGAGGTTGCTAGGTGTTCCTTGAGCTGTGGCTGATGAACCACCTATTTGATGATGCCTACAGAGTTTAAGGCTCAGCATCACTTGGCAAAGCCAGCAGCATGACACCAAATATCTTTTTAGCTGTCTTTAGGGTGGCATTCTGAACATCACTTTAAGGGGGGCATTCTTCCTATTGACCACCCATATAAGGAGTATTGTTCCTATTGAGCCCTGATGATTTGGTTTTAGTAAGGGTTCCTCGAGACATGAAAATTATTTTTGGGGTTCCTCTAGGGTTAAAAGGTTGAGAGAGCCTGTGTTGGACCAACACAAAGTGGCACATAATTGTGAAGTGGAAGGAAAAGGATAAATGTTTTTCAAGATTTTTTTTTTTTTATGAATTAATATGTGAAAAGTGTGGCGTACATTTGTATTCAGCCCCCTTTACTCTGATACCCCTAACTAAAATCTAGAGGAACCAATTGCCTTTAGAAGTCACCTAATTAGTAAATGGAGTCCACCTGTGTGTAATTTAATCTCAGCATAAATACAGCTGTTCTGTGAAGCCCTCAAAGATTTGTTAGAGAACCTTAGTGAACAAACCGCATCATGAAGGCCAAGGAACACACCAGACAGGTCAGGGATAAAGTTGTGGAGAAAATTAAAGCAGGGTTAGGTTACAAAATAATATCTCAAGCTTTGAACATCTCACAGAGCTCTGTTCAATCCATCATCTGAAAATGGAAAGAGTATGGCACAACTGCAAACCTTCCAAGACATGGCCGTCCACCTAAACTGACCGGCCGGGCAAGGAGAGCATTCATCAGAGAAGAGCCAAGAGGCCCATGGTAACTCTGGAGGAGCTGCAGAGATCCACAGCTCAGGTGGGAGAATCTGTCCACAGGGCAACTATTAGTCGTGTTCTCCACAAATCTGCCCTTTATGGAAGAGTGACAAGAAGAAAGACATTGGTGAAAGAAAGTCACAAAAAGTCCTGTTTGCAGTTTGCAAGAAGCCATGTGGGGGACACAGCAAACATGTGGAAGAAGGTGCTCTGGTCAGATGGGACCAAAATGTTACTTTTTGGCCTGAAAGCAAAGCACTGTGTGGAGGAAAACTAACACTGCACATCACCCTGAACACACCATCCCCACCGTGAAACATGGTGGTGGCAGCATCATGTTGTGGGGATGCTTTTCTTCAGCAGGGACAGGGAAGCTGGTCAGAGTTGATGGGAAGATGGATGGAACCAAATACAGGGCAATCTTAGAAGAAAACCTGTTGGAGTCTGCAATAGACTTGAGACTGGGGTGGAGGTTCACCTTCCAGCAGGACAACATCCCTTAACATACAGCCAGAGGTACAATGGAATGGTTTAGATCAAAGCATATTCATGTGTTAGAATGGCCCAGTCACAGTCCAGACCTAAATCCAATTGAGAATCCGTAGCAAGAATTGCTGTTCAGACGCTCTCCATCCAATCTGACAGAGCTTGAGCTATTTTGCAAAGAAGAATGGGCAAAAATGTCCCTCTCTAGATGTGCAAAGCTGGTAGAGACATCCCCAAAAAGACTTGCAGCTGTAATTGCCGAGAAAGGGGGTTCTTCAAAGTATTGACTCAGGGGGGCGCTATACAGATGTACCCCACACTTTTCACATATTTATTTGTAAAAAAAATTTGAAAAACATTTTCTTTCCACTTCACAATTATGTGCCACTTTGTGTTGGTCTATCACATATAAAATACATGTGTGTGTATATATATATATATATAAAATATATAACAAGACAAAATGTGGAAAATTTCAAGGGGTATGAATACTTTAAGGCACTGGACATGGACTTCTATTACATCCCCTGTTGGGAGCAGCTTGTTATGACCTACTGGTGGTGTAGGGCTGGTGGTGTAGGGCTGGTGGTGTAGGGCCGGTGGCGTAGGACTGGTGGTTTAGGACCCGGTGGTTTAGGACCTGGTGGTGTAGGGCTGGTGGTGTAGGACCTGGTGGTGTAGGACCCGGTGGTGTAGGGCCGGTGGTGTAGGGCTGGTGGCGTAGGACCCGGTGGCGTAGGACCCGGTGGTGTAGGGCCGGTGGCATAGGGCTGGTGGTGTAGGGCTGGTCGTGTAGGACTGGTGGTGTAGGGGTCATATTTGTGAGGTGAGCAGATAGTGTGCTCTGGTGGAGGAGAACATTGGCTCTGTGTGATTGCTCTAACCATGGTGATGGAATATTGGTATCAAAGGAAAAGCTTCAAGATATAAATAAGAAACTTGTTGTGATTATTTATGAACACGGACACTTTATGTATATTGTGTTTTATCTCGGACACTGATGCACTTTATTCTGGATCTGTTTATATCGTTGTCTCTTTTTTTTTTTAAACCGAGGAATGGATATTTATGTATAACATGTTTTGAGTACAGATACTGATGCACTTTATTTTTGATAGAACAAGATTGTATATTTATAAATAAATTTTAGGAATATTGGGATTTATGATATTTTGGAATTGTGTGACACTAGTCAGTGGGTTTTAATATGTACCCAGACGTGTCTTTAGGTATCTTCTTGTGCATCTCAAAAGCCCCCAAAATCCAAGGTCTGTTATTCTAATCTCAACTTCAGCATTCCACTCCTGATGCCAGTTTTCGTGACGGCTTTATTTTAGCTGAAAAAAAAAAACAAGTAGAGGGATTCTCCAACAAGCAGCAGGTTCCAAGCCCAAAGGCAGAGATTACTTAATTCTGTTTTGTGGTTTTGCTGGCAAGTTGAGTGGAATTCTGAATTCTTATGTCTGTCCGAGAGTCCTGGAGGAAGCTCCCACCAGAATTCCCATTTCCACCAAATGTTCACAGCCAAAAATGATTGTCACGCTCCCCCGGTGGATTTTTATGTAGATGGAGAAAGTAATTGGAAAATCTATTTATCAGGCAGCTGGAAGGGGGCATTAGAAATAAATTACTGTGGAACTTTTTTTCGAGGTCATCCCGATTCGATTATGAGTAGTAAGCAACAGGGACCTCAACCTATCAGCATTCATCTAAAAGTCAAATACTAGTTTTGGGTGCAAAAGCTTTATTTATTACAGGTACTTGTATGGCGCCATCAATTTATGCAGCGCTTTTACATATATATATATATATATATATTATACATTCACATCAGTCCCTGCCCTCAAGAGCTTACAATCTATTGGTCCCTAACTCAAATTCATACATACACACGCTAGGGCCAATTTAGATAGGAGCCAATTAACATACCAGCATGTCTTTGGAGTGTGAGAGGAAACTGGAGTACCCGGAGGAAACCCGCACAGGGAGAACATGCAAACTCCAGGCAGGTAGTGCCATGGATAGGATTCGAATGATCCCAGTGCTGCTAGGGGGAAGTGATAAAAAACAAAACTAAAGGCTGTAAATCAAATAAGTCACAATACCAATGTCTAAGACACCAAGTTGGTGTTCTGCCCTCTAACCCAAAGCAATAAGAGAAAAAAAAAGGGGGGGGGACGGTTAGGCCCAAGTGGGAGGTAAACTCCCTCTATGGGTAACCAAGCGGTTAATTCAGCAGAAACTAGACTCGTTGGATCGGAGCTGCACGATTAATCGTTAAAAAAAAATTATGATCTCGATTCAAACCCCCCCCCCCTCACGATCTTAATCCGGCATTTCCGCGATTCTTTGTAACACGTCCAGAGCCGTTCTATACTCAGACTTGTCAGAAAAAAAATAAATAAATAAGTGTTCTGTCAAATTAGCCAACTTGTCAGAAACTCCAACCACCTCAACCAATTACAGTCCGGTACAGGAAGATATTGCTGTTTTGACACCACAGCGGCTAACGAGGACAAAGTTGTCGCCGCCTCAGAGGCGGCCATTTCATTGGTTAGTGTCGGAGCGAGTAACAATTTCCGCTCATAATATCATGCAGCAGACTGTAAACGGTTGCCGGTGTTGTGTCCAAACAGCATTTCGTCATTCTCCAAATAGAAGGGACATGCAATTAGCGGACCTCCAGCTGTTGCAGAACTACAAGTCCCATGAGGCATAGCAAGATTCTGACAGCCACAAGCATGACACCCGGAGGCAGAGGCATGATGGGACTTGTAGTTTTGCAACAGCTGGAGGTCCGCTAATTGCATATCCCTGGTTTAAACAAACCAGAAGTCAGGTGGTTGGAGTTTCTGACGAGTTGGCTAATTTGACAGAACACCAGCAAATGCTTATCAACATTGCTCAGCGCAGAGAGATAACTGTAAACATTGTATCATTTGGTTCTTTTAGATCAAAGGGAAGAACTTCGGTCTGTAAAAAAGGTCAGTTTAACCACTTAAAGGGGTTGTAGAGTCTCGTGGTTTTTCACCTTATGCATTCTATGCTACGACGCAGCAGCGGGACTCGTGAGCGCTCCCGCACAGGTGCCCCCATGAAAAGCGGGTCTCCGTTGGGGCACCCAATGAAGAGGAGGAGCCAGGAGCGCTTTAAAAAAAAAAATTAATAATAAACATGTTATACTTACCTCCTCTGTGTAAGGGTTTTGCACAGAGTGGCCCCGATCCTCCTCTTCTGGGTCCCTCAGCGGCGCTCCTGGCTCCTCCCCGCATCGAGTGCCCTGCAATTCCATTGCACAGGGCAAGTAGGTATAGACATGTTTGTTATTTAAAAAATAAAATAAAAATACCTTTTACAATCTCTTTAGAAGTAGTTCATGTTGGATGAGAGTTTGGTTCCTCTTTAAGCCACGTCCGATATTTAGTGCAAGGTTGTCGCGCTCGCCTTTCGCTACGTTCACCGCAGATCATTTCTACGTTGAGTTGCCTCAGATTTCTTAAATTTATAAAGTTGGGAGGAATGCATTAGCACATTAAAGCCACCATGAGAATTCAGCGCTCGGGTTTACTCTTTTATTGTATAAAAGGCCGCACAGTTCTGTGTTGTGTTGGGTGATTGACTTTCAGCATTCTGTGTGTCGATGTTTAATATTCACGTGTCTTGTAGGAAACGTCCTGTTGTGTCTCGGCAGGGGGGCTAATCTGTTCTCTCCCGTTTTTGTTCCACACTTTGTGAGGTGTAGAGATGAATAGTCATCAGCTGGTGGAGATGTATACAGAGGCTTGATTGTTGTGATTGTGAAGACATGTCAAGGACAACGTCAAGTCATTGTTTGTCTCCTTCACCATCTATCTGCGTTTTCCACGGGAACTCCGTGATTTATGCTTTGCTGCAGGAAGCTCCATTATACCTTCTAATGAAAGGCAGAGCAGAGGTCAATGATCAGACATGGCTAAATTGAATGTCTGTTTAATATTTGATGACCCAACACTAGAAAGAAAATCGCTTTCAAATACATCCTTGTTACGAGGCATGTGGTGTTCTTTTCGTTTTTTTGTTTTTCACTACTATCAAGGCTCTTCTGTGTTTTCCTGAACTAGTAGTCAATTAACTCTGAATCTCACCTGCAGCATAGGGCTGGAATATGTAATGGCAACAACCCCTGTAGGCTGCTGTTGATATGGTGGCCTAGTATAGTGGTCTCCAGGTTGCGGCACTTTGGTTGTCTTTATTCAACCCTCGGGTCAATATTCCACACACTGAGATGAAACACTGTTCTTCCCACTGCCACCAACAGTGGGGTGTAATTCCTTCTAGCACCAAAGATGGGGCACTAATACTCCCAGTAATACCGATGATAGACCACTATTCCTTCCACTGATACCTATGAGAGGTTGCTATTCCTTTCTCTGGACACCCAATCATTTGGGCACTATTCCTCCCACTGAAACCAATGATTGGGCACCATTTCTCCTACTGACACCAATGATGGGGCACTATTCCTCTCATTGATACCAACGATGTGGCACCATTTCTTCTACTGATACCAATGATGGAGCACTATTCGTCCCACTGACCCCAATGATGGGGCACTATTCCTTCTACAGACACCAGTGACGGGGCACTATTCCTCCCACAGGGACCAATGATGCGGCACTATTCCTCCCACAGGGACCAATGATGGGACACTATTCCTTCCACTGACACCAATGATGGGACACTATTCCTTCCACTGACACCAATGATGGGACACTATTCCTTCCACTGACACCAATGATGGGACACTATTCCTTCCACTGACACCAATGATGGGACACTATTCCTTCCACTGACACCAATGATGGGACACTATTCCTTCCACTGACACCAATGATGGGACACTATTCCTCCCACTGACACCAAAGATGGGGCACTATTCCTCTCATTGATACCAACGATGTGGCACCATTTCTTCTACTGATACCAATGATGGAGTACTATTTGTCCCACTGACCGCAATGATGGGGCACTATTCCTTCTACTGACACCAGTGACAGGGCGCTAATCCTCCCACAGGGAACAATGGTGGGGTACTATGCCTCCTACTGATACCAATGATGGGCCACTATTCCTTCCACTGACACCAAGGATAGGGCACTATTCCTTCTACTGACAACAGTGATGGGGCACTATTCCTCCCAGTGACACCAGTGGTGGGACACGATTCCTCCCACTGATACCATTGATGGGGTATTATTCCTCCAACTAATACCAATAATGGGGCACTCACTATTCCTCCTCCGACTGACCACAGGCTCTATGTAATTTATTTACTCCCACTGACCACCAAACCTGAGGCATTTTTTACTCCCTCGTAATCCGGGATATTTTCTACATTCACTGGCCCCACTGAAGTCTGAGAGACAATAAACTGGTCCTTTGTTTAGAAAGTTTGGAGACCCCTGATGTAGTTACTGAGTCTGACTATATACAGAGCACCTTCAGAGCATGGTGGATGTCAAGAGTATAACTGCCATGTGGTTAATGTTAGACATTGGCAGCTCAAAAACAGAAAGTGTGGAGAAGACACACACAGTGGGACTCCTTGAAAAAAGAGATGGCAGTGCGCCTGTTATGGAGTCACCTGTAGGAACCTCATCGTGGTGGACTATCAACATTACTGTCTTTGTTGGGGTTCTCATTGGCTGACTACAGCGAAGTTCCTTCATAAGTGGTGTCGGACCTTTCCTACTCCGTAAACCAGGGTTCCTCCAGAGGGATTCCATGAGCAATTTCTGCCTCTTAGATAAGTTCCCACTGACACCATTGATCTTTTTAGCTATCTGTAAGGGAGCAATTCTTCCCACTGACCACAAGTGTAAGGAGCGTTCTTCCCACCGACCACAAGTGTGAGGAGCGTTCTTCCCACTGACCATCACACTAATGTACCATGAGTTGTAGATATAGTCATTTTTAGAAGGGTTTTTTCCGAGACCAAAACAGTATTTCAAGGGTTCCTCTGTGTTGAAAAGCTTGAGAGGCTGGTTTAAAGTGGTAGTAAAGGAAAAAAAAAAGGGGGGGGGGGGTTCCTCTCATAATCTAGAAAGTTCCGAAACCTAATAAACAATAAAGATGAATTGCTAAATGATAAAGTCCATATATAAATCAATATTCGTAAGTTTCTTCAGTGTATAGTCATTGGATCAACTGGAAAATGAGCTCACAGAACTCTCACCTCAAATCTGTGTATAAACCGCATCGAATAATGCAGATAGACTTTAGTCCTCCTACGATTCAGTTCCACACCTTTCCACTGGAGCGTCTCTGTCTTTATATGGCCGTCTTAGTGCCTTACACCCGGTCCCTACATCCGGGGATGGACACAGCGTACCTGACCTTTTTTAGCTCAAGTGGTGGTGGAAATGGAAGGAGAAAAAGAAACCTATCTATTTGCTGCGGCGAACTGAGCGGGAAGTGGGAGCGGGTACCGGTCAAAACGAAGTACCCATTCCCTCCTCCCCCCACCCCCAAAAGGTGCCAAATGTGGCAGTGGAAGTGGGGGGAGGAGGCACTTTTAGGTGGAGCTCTGCTTTAAAAAAAAAAAAAAAAAGTTTTACAATCACTTTTAGGTTTGACTGGAGTGCTCCTTTAACATCTTGGGGAAGGCAAGATCGTGAGCGCCACGGAATTTAGCCTTGATGAAATTCGCGGCGATGTCCAAGATGTTCTCTACACTTGCGTTTTGAATCGGTTCCAGACTCTTTTCCCGGTGTCTAATTTGTCTGTCAGGCCGGGCAACGATTCAAGTTTACTTTAAGCCGTCGGATGTTTGTTGCTAGGAAGCCTGCCCGCGATTTGAGCAGAAATTAAAAAGGCAATTAAAATATTAATAGAAAGGCTTTAATTCCTCCAGAACTAATGAAGTGGTGCATTTTTATGAGGCCGACTCTCACGCGAAGGAATAATAATTCACTGCGAGCTGCACAAGCCGCTTTCCTGTACAAATGAGAACAAAAAGGAAGACTTTAGCTCCATCGCGCTAACTGCGGTATGAGAAAGCTGCTTCTGATAATGTGTCTCCATCATAAGAATTAAGGGGTACTAAAAGAGAGAGGTTTTTTTTTGGGGGGGGGGGTGGATTTGCAAATGTGATCAGCTTATATGTAAAGTCCATATTTATGCGCACACACACACCTCACCCAAGCTGTGCGAATTGCTTTTGCCTTTTTTGCCTTAAATTTATATTTATTCATCTGTTTTACATTTTTTTTATTTATGGTATTTATTTTTTATTACCTATTCTGTTTCTGTTGTCTTCTGGCCAGTCATTTGGCATGCTGGCTGGGTCTTCTTCCTCTGATCTTCTACCCGTGGTGAGTGGTTCTAGAATTGATTCAGAGAGTGTTGTTGACCTCAACGCTGTATCCATGCCTAGGCTGGCAAGGCCCAGGCCTAGGGCAGCACTTTGCATGGGGGCAGCACGGAAAGAGTCCCCGCCGGCTTGCGCTACACTTTTAGTGTAGCGCCAGTCTTATGGGGCGGACTGGGCTGAGAGGCAAATTAGTCTAGCGCCCCCATAAAATGGACGCACTGCTTCCGGTATGCGGACAGCCAGCAGGGGGGGGGGGGGGGCACTTCTAATTTTGACTGTCCTATCATCCTGGACCTCATTCCTCACTGTGCTATATGTTTTCTGCTGCATCATTGGTATGGTTATATCTTCTTAGTCCTCTCTAAGGAAATTTGTGCTTAAAGTAGAACTATAGGCAACACTTTTTTATTTTTTTCATTTTGGATAGAATAAGGGAGGGTTAAAGCCCCCAGGCCCTCAGAACTAGTGTCACCACTTGAAAATTTCAGGGCGGGTCTTAAACAGCAAGGGGTGTGGCCTTAACAGGAAGGGGTGGGTCATATTTAAATTAGGGGGGTGCAAGAGTTTAGTCAGGCCAAGGGAAGCACAAACCTAAATACACTACTGGTTGACATGATGGCAGCATCGATGATCAGGGCCGCTGCCCTGGGTGTCCAGTCAGGGACGAAACTGCGGCTCTGCCCCACCCCCCCCTTTCCCCATCAGCTCACTGGCTGTGATTGACACCAGTGAGAGCCAATCCTCCTCTTTTTGGCCCCTCCGGCCTTTGAGTACCCCACCTAGCAAGCTTTGTGCAGAAAATCTCTTGGCGTCAATGAGAGTAAAGAATGCCCCATTATTGGTGTCAGTGGGAGAAATAGTGCCCCACCGTTGGTGTCAGTGGGAGGAATAGTGCCCCACCGTTGGTGTCAGTGGGAGGAATAGTGCCCCATCACTGGTATCAGTGGGAGGAATAGTGCCCCATCATTGGTATCAGTGGAAGGAATAATGCCCCATAGTTGGTATCGGTGGGAGGAATAGTGCCCCATCATTGGTATCAGTGGGAGGAGTAGTGCCCCATTGTTGGTATCGGTAGGAGGAATACAGCTGCGATTTGGAGACCACTGAATATGAGTCTTAGCATCACACATGGGCATTATCTGGGGTGGTCTTTATGCAAATGCACCTACCTGGGAACACCCACTCCTCCAGACTGATGCCCACCCATCAAGGCATTTTGATATTTGCATAACTCACCCCTAAAGCCAACCCACTGCTTGCATGATGACGGCTCTTGAGAGAAGTACTAAGGCCGGGTGCTGTGATGTTTTCAGGAAGCTGTATGTACTGCACCTTGCAGGCCCCTCCCACCAGCTATGATCTGCCCGCATTACATATGGAAGCACAGAAATCCAGTGATGGGTCTAAAATAAGGTATAAAATAAAAACGGTTTAATCAAAAAGAAATAGCATGGTGATGAGGGTGGAAAAAGGGAAACCAGGGAGGGAAAAATATAACCAAAAAAAAAAAACAAATTACTTCAGCTTTGATGAATACGTATCGGAGCGGAAATAATTTTTGTTTATTCCGCTGCTTTAAAAATTCAATAGCAAGTGTGTAGATCCGGGAACTCGGGGCACAGAGTCCTGTCCTTCGGGGTCCCCGAGAAATAGAAGAAGCTTTTTTGGTGGTTTATCTCTCCGACATCCACAGAGACTAAAGAGATGTCAGTTATGGGATGAAGACGCTCCTTAGATTCCAGGCCTCTGTTCTCTCCGGAGAGACCTCTGCAGAATCTCTCAAATATATAGATTTTTCTTTTTCTTTTCCTTTTTTTTTTTTTTCTTTTTTTTTTTTTTTTCTTTTTTCTTGCTCACTCGATAATAACAAGTTTTGTTTTTTACTTGATGAAAACCCTTAGATACTCTGTAGAAAATGCAATTACCATCATCAGTGCGGTTAATGAAAGAGACAACAACTTACTAGGCTGTGTGATCATTTTTATTATCTTGATTGGGTAGATGAGATGTTTTATCTTCTCTCATTCTCTTTTTTCCTTTTTTTTTCTTGGTATTTTAGGCTCTGTATATGAACCTCTAAAAAGCATCGACCTCCCGAGGCCAGACAATGAGACTCTGTGGGATAAATTGGATCGTTTTTACAGAATTGGTAAGTAGCAGAGTTTAATGTTGGTCTTGATAGGGAGTCTCACACCTCTCACTGCGGCAGCGAAGAGTCTTTTATTTTTTTTTCTGTTGCTGCAGCTTTTCAAGTGCACCTGTTCCAAAATAATTTAACCACAAGTGCCGTCAACCCCATAGCAGTTTTACTCTCCTCTGCAGGATCACATATATATATATATATATGTGATTCCACACGTCCTCCTGCAGGGGGCACGTGTGAGCCGGCGGCAGGCCGCTTCTGCTGTGATTTAATCGCAGCAGAAGCCAATCTGCGGCTGCCGGGCACTGGATGTCCTCCGGCACAGAGAAAGGAGATCTGCCTATGTAAGTAAAGCCATGGATGGATTTTGGGTTACCACAGGGACTAAATTCCATCACTTCCCTTAGTAGTAGCACCTAACACAGTAAACATAAACACTGGTTAGGCACACATTTAACCCTTTGATTGCCCTAGATGTTTAAAGTGGAGTTCCACCCAAAAGTGGAAGCTCCGTTTTGTCTGCCCCTCCAGTGCCACATTTGGCACCTTTTGGGGGGGGGGGGGGAAGCGGGTACCTGTTTTTGACGCAGCGAGATCCCTCAGAAGTTCTATATAAGTGTATGTTTTTACACAGGCTGCACTACTGGGGACACTGGCTAGCTGCATCTGACGGGCACTGGTGAGGCTGCAATGATCTCTTGTATCATGTCAGCAGTCTCTGACTCTCTGACCATGTCCCCAGTCTCTTACTATCTCCTGTACCATGTCCTCAGTCTCTGACCATCTCCTGTACCATGTCCTCAGTCTCTGACCATCTCCTGTACCATGTCCCCAGTCTCTGACCATCTCCTGTACCATGTCCCCAGTCTCTGACCATCTCCTGTACCATGTCCTCAGTCTCTGACCATCTCCTGTATCATGTCCTCAGTCTCTGACCATCTCCTGTACCATGTCCCCAGTCTCTGACCATCTCCTGTACCATGTCCCCAGTCTCTGACCATCTCCTGTACCATGTCCCCAGTCTCTGACCATCTCCTGTACCATGTCCTCAGTCTCTGACCATCTCCTGTAGTATGTCCCCAGTCTCTGACCATCTCCTGTACCATGTCCCCAGTCTCTGACCATCTCCTGTACCATGTCCCCAGTCTCTGACCATCTCCTGTACCATGTCTGCAGTCTCTGACCATCTCCTGTACCATGTCCTCAGTCTCTGACCATCTCCTGTACCATGTCCCCAGTCTCTGACCATCTCCTGTACCATGTCCGCAGTCTCTGACCATCTCCTGTACCATGTCCTCAGTCTCTGACCATCTCCTGTACCATGTCCCCAGTCTCTGACCATCTCCTGTACCATGTCCTCAGTCTCTGACCATCTCCTGTACCATGTCCTCAGTCTCTGACCATCTCCTGTACCATGTCCTCAGTCTCTGACCATCTCCTGTACCATGTCCTCAGTCTCTGACCATCTCCTGTACCATGTCCTCAGTCTCTGACCATCTCCTGTACCATGTCTACAGTCTCTGACCATCTCCTGTATAAATATTTTTAAAAACAGTCACTTTTGGTATCGGTGTTGTTTCGGTAGTGGTTTCGGTTTTCGGGATCAAGGAAGATTTATTTTCGGTATTGGTTTTGGCACCAAAAAACCCATTCGGTGCATCCTTAATAAAACCGTAATTTTTTTTTTATTGGATGTTTTTTATAGCAGTAACTAAAAAAAAAAAAATTATATATATATATATATATATATATATATATATATATATATTTTTTTTTTTTCCCCAAAATTGTTCGTCTTTCAACAGCGTTGCATGACCGCGCAATTGTTAAAGTAACGCAGTGCCATATCGATAAAAATGGCCTGGTCATGAAGGGGGGTAAATCTTAAGGGGGGTAAAATTTAGAAAGTGAAACATGTTCACTGCCTCCAATGCTAGTGATCGAACGTTTAGGCATAAAGCCACATGACCATGGTTAAGTGTACTGTGCTGTATTTTATCTCTTCAATAATCAATTCTGGTGTGAAAAACAACTAATAAATCAAATCCATATAAAAGTCCTAAAGTGATTGCAGTGCTCCAGCCACCGCCACATAAACCTGCTTACCAGAGCCCAAGACCTCACAGCACAAGAGGTCACAAATCGCATTAGATCCCTCTCAAGGGGATGGATGGCTTTCTATGTGCAGACTATTGTTTACATTAAAAGCTGAAACCACATAAAAAAGGAGAAAGTCCTCTCTTTATATGTGAGACTGGGTTTAATATCCTGCACAGAGAAAGCCACCCACCCCCTTGAGAGAGATCATAGTGTAGAAATGTTTACAATCTATATTTTATTTTATTTAAAAATGCAGACAACATAATCACAAAATGCAAATGACAGCCAGGCATTAACAAAAACATGCTGCTCGTTCAAGCCAGCGTGATGACGTCACCCCTTTTTATTTTATTTTTTTTACAAAAGGTGAACTTGGCCTTTAATTCATTTACTGCTGCATCTTCACCACACACAGTTTGACTTTGCCCCTTACCACTTCCTTGGTACTCCTCAGGGATAGCATGATCACATTAGCACTGGCTGGAGTGTATAGAACTGGCATCATCGATCTTTGCCTGCTTGCCTTGCCCGTTTATTTAATCTGCTGCTGTATACATTATTCGTAGTAGCCGATTCGACTCGTATATCCCAAACCTTGTGGAATTTCTTATTGCATCCCCGTAATTGATGCATCTTTTTTTATGTGGGGGGAATTATCAAGTTTATCAGGGGCTTCCAGAGTCTAGAGTAGAAGCCGGCAGCTGACTTCCACTGGGGGCGCAGACAGCAATAAAAACTGACAGGTCTTCAAATCGCTCCCCACTCTGTCCAAGATTTAAAAGAAAAAGTTTTGCCTTTTAGTTCTACTTTAATGCATTCTATGCATTATGGTAAAAAACTTTCTGTGCCTGAGACCCCCCCCCTCCCCCTTTATACTTACCGGAGCCCCATCGAGATCCAGCACTGTGCATGAGAGTAGCGGGTCTCCTGGCTCTGTCACTCCTCACAGGGCAGATCCATAGCAGCGGGAGCCATGCTGTCCATCAAATTCTGTGACGAGGGAGCAGGGGGTGGGGATCTGCCCCGCTGTCTGTGTCTATGGATGCAGGCAGAGGGGGCTCAGGAGCAATCCTGCACAAGTGCCCCCATAGGAAGCATTTTTTTAGGGGGGCACTGGCTGAAGAGGCGGAGCCAGGAGCGCCGGCGTGGGACCAGAGTAGAAGAGGATCAGGGCTGCTCTGGGTCAATACCATTGCACAGAGCAGGTAAGTATGACATGTTTGTTTTCCAATTAAAAAAAGCTGAAGCTTTACAAACACTTTAACACTATAAACTTCCTGGGATAAAATAGCAGTCAGCCCAGTATGGTCCGAATGGCCCTGATTGGGCCTGCCACCAAGGGGACACGGCTTTTTGCTTTTGTTTTGCATTTTGACCGATCTAAGCAAAGCTGCCCAGTGCAGGCCCAATGCACCTGGTGTGAGCGAGTCCTGGAAGATCTGGTCTCCCAGTTCACAGGAAATTATATCTCGGGCAAGGAGGATCCCACCTAAAAGTCAGTGTACCTCTCAGACTTTATGTAGGCCTTTGATCAGTGGTGACCGGTGGTCATTTTTTTTTGGGGGGGGGGGGGCGGTAAACAGTAACTACTCCCCACCCTCCCGGTCAGTCGGGTATAGCGCACTTACCCATCTATGGTTGGCAGCGCTTCTCCCAGGCTTCACCGGCGGCTTCCCCTTCCCCTAATCTTCACGGGCATCACGGCGGCTTCCGTTTCCTCCCTCCTCCTTGGCAGCCAATTGGGACTCTTCTCTTTAGGGCCAATTGGAAAACAGGTCTCAGACCCGCTTCTGATTGGCCGGATTGAGGATCAGTGTTTCAATAGCAAATATTCATTCGCTGTTGAAAGACTTGGGTGGGCTCGTAGCGCAATGCTCTGTGCCCCGAGCCCACCCTATTTTGAAGCCTATTAGAGCCTCTGGCTCTAATCGGGTGCTTAAAAAAAACCCGGCCGCTGTAGTTCATAAAAGGGGCTGGAAGCATGGATAGAGGGGGGCGGTGTCCGGGCCGCCCACTGTCTTTTGATATCACCATTTTTAATAGGTAATATCTCTCTTTTTTTTTTTTTACATGCTTTTTTAGAAAACTTGGACCGGCTATAGAAGCTGGTCCACCTCAAAGTGTTCTTTCAGGTCCTATGAATTATTTTATCTGCTCCGACTCCTGCAGTTTTCCTGCATGATTTATAATATAAAATAAGTGAACAAATTCAGCAGACAGAGATAAATCTTCTTTAAAAACAGCATCAAGGGGTCAGCTGAGAAATTCGGAGCTCTCACTACGGGGGGTGGGGGTGGGGGGTTCTCGCAGAGGTCTCAGAAGCCAGTCATTGAGTCAGATCAGCGGGGGTCGGTCCTGAACTGAAAGATCCATTTTTGGATAAACCTATCGGTTTTGAATTTTAAAAGAAGCGGACAAATCTCGCCTCGGCGGCAACGGTTTAGACTCTGAGGTTGGAGATTACATAGAGAACTTCTGTAATGGCGGCCCTTCATTTTCCACAAAGCGCTTAAATTGCCTTTTTCATTCTTCGGGTCATTCCGCTCGGTTCCCATTGCTCAGTCAATGCCAGGAGACGTACTGCTGTGTGATTGCTCGCTATGTACACCGCGTTTGGCTCACCGCTGAGCGCAACACATGCAAAAAAAAAAATCACGCTGACAAAAAAAAAAAAAATCTTTTTTTTTTTTTTTCTTTGGATTATTGCCAACAAAGATTTTACTGCACCTGCATGAAATATCAAGCTGACCTCACCGGTTATGTTTTTTTTTTTTCTTCTACAAAATCGAGATAAGCTGGCTTGAATTTCAGATGATTTCTGTTACATCGGCTGACATTCTAGACGTCGGTGGCCGGTGTGCACCGCCTGTGGGTGGGGGTGGGGGGTTCTCGCAGAGGTCTCAGAAGCCAGTCATTGAGTCAGATCAGCGGGGGTCGGTCCTGAACTGAAAGATCCATTTTTGGATAAACCTATCGGTTTTGAATTTTAAAAGAAGCGGACAAATCTCGCCTCGGCGGCAACGGTTTAGACTCTGAGGTTGGAGATTACATAGAGAACTTCTGTAATGGCGGCCCTTCATTTTCCACAAAGCGCTTAAATTGCCTTTTTCATTCTTCGGGTCATTCCGCTCGGTTCCCATTGCTCAGTCAATGCCAGGAGACGTACTGCTGTGTGATTGCTCGCTATGTACACCGCGTTTGGCTCACCGCTGAGCGCAACACATGCAAAAAAAAAAATCACGCTGACAAAAAAAAAAAAAATCTTTTTTTTTTTTTTTCTTTGGATTATTGCCAACAAAGATTTTACTGCACCTGCATGAAATATCAAGCTGACCTCACCGGTTATGTTTTTTTTTTTTCTTCTACAAAATCGAGATAAGCTGGCTTGAATTTCAGATGATTTCTGTTGCATCGGCTGACATTCTAGACGTCGGTGGCCGGTGTGCACCGCCTGGCTCAGCAAAGGTTGATTTAAAAATCGGCTGGGCTGGGTGGATAATTATGACCGTGACGTCATCCATATATATATATATAGTGTAATCTTGGCAGCTGCGGGTGCTGCGGCTGTCTGAATACAATTGCCAGCATTGCAGATTCCTCTATCCTGTGATAAAATCCATTCATTTGATTTTTAAATGTGTATAGCTAGCCTGACATTACCCCAAAGCAAGGTGCCCCCTAATAAAAAGTCTGTTTTCTGATCACACTGCACCTTTTGGGGACCTGCTCACACCTGTGCAGTATCAGTTTTCCTTCTTCCTTTTCTTTTTAAAAATAATCCTACTTACCTAGGTGGATGCATCATCAGACTCGAAGAGAGAGAACCGAGTGATCAAACACCGTAGATCGCTCGGTTCTCACAGCTCCCGAGCTGGTGACTGTCAGACATTGCTCTCGGCTCTGCCCCCCTCCCCCACACACACACACACACACTCTCACTGGAGCGCTGGTCTGTGGAGAGGGAGGGAATGGCCAGCTCAGGCTCTCAGTCAGGCTGAGCCAGGTTGTCGGTACAGGAATGTGGGCGGATCCCCACTCCATTGACGTGATCTTGGTTAAATATGAACCGCGCTGCAAACAAGTGTATTATAATATAAATGGATCTCTGAGGGATCCACATAAATATCAAAAAGAAAAACACTAAACATAACCCATGTAAAAATAAAACGATATAGAAAAATCACACCAGTGAAATAATAAAGTCCAAATTTAAAATCCAAATATAAATTCAAATAATGTCCAATAAGGTGCAATGAAGCGAATAAATCCTTCTGGTGACACCACGTGAAAGAATCCACCACCAGGTAAAATAAATGTTTACCAACGGCAAGCTGTGAAACGGCTTTTAAATAAAGCAGGCGCACAATCGTATTAATGTACCGATATGCTCCACAATGTAGGGGGAGGATGACCAGGATAGCCAGGCAGACCAGGGTGGCTCCGTCCAAAGGAACAATAAACAAGCAGCAGGGAGGGCCCAAAAAGAATAAAGAGCCATAGCCATAGCGCAAATCAGTAGGTATAAACAGTTTATCAAATAGATTATTGCACTTATGTAAACAGCAGAGTTAAAAGCAAGGATAAAATACAGCAGCCGGCCAGCCAGCGAACACCCGTTCAAAACGAGATACCCAGCGATGACGTCAGCGCGTCAACCTTCCGACGTACGTTTCGTCTTAGAAAGACGTCGTCTAGGGAACGAAGTGATCTTGCCCGATCCTGGACCGGCTCTGTAACGTCAGCAGACAGCGGACTTCAGCCCGCTGTCTGCTGAAAACGGGTCACAGGAGTGCCGAACTAACTACACCCCTGCTAGCCATAGAAGAAGTACAGCCAACTGAGCTTTGGCTGTACATCTCCTTTAAACCCTGCAAGACGATAGCATAATTTGCTAGTATGCATCGCATACTAACACATTATGAAATACTTACCTTTAGAACGAAGTCCTCCAGCGGCGCCCTGTCACTGCTGACAGGGCTTCCATCTTCACCTGGGTTCGCATCCTCTGGCTTTGATTGGCCGCGCAGCCAGGACATCACTCCTGTGCATGCGCGTGGGTGTCCCCGACTGCGGCACCGGTCTCTGAAGGGACAGCGCAGTGTGCCGTCACTTCAGAACGCATACGCCAGTGACATCACCGGCTGCATGCTGTGTGAATATCTCCTAAACAGTGCACGTTTAAAAGATACTCACTGTACCTACAAGTAAAAAAAAAGCGTTTATGTCCACTTTAAATAGATTTAAAAGCGTGGGGGGGTGGATGGGCAATCATGTGACCTCGGTCACAGTGGTCACATGAGTAGAAACCAGTTTTGCTGGCTACCGATCTTTAGTTTGGACCAAGCGTTTTCTTTCACAGCTCGGTCTTTGTGCTGCGATGGCACAGTGAGGGCACTCTCCGCACATAGGTATTAGCCGACCAGCGACACGTATATACGGCACGTGGGTGTTAAAGCCCACCCTTTTGCCACTGCATATATGTGTAGGGTGGTAGTAAAGTAAAGCTGTCAGAAACTCAGGCAATTCAAACTAAACATATGCTAAAAAAAAAAAAAAAAAATTAAAAAAAAAGAATAATCAGATATTCTCTACAGTAAGACTGGATAAATTGGGATAAAATCTTAGGAACAAAGAATACGGAGGAGAGATGGGTTTGCTTTAAGAGCATATAAAATAAGGGCATTAGCCAATGCATCCCATTGGGTAATAAATTTAAAAGAGCGAAAAAAAGTCCTGGATGGCTTAACTCCAATGTAAAAAATGCATATAAAAGCAAAGGAGAAGGCCTTCAAAAAATAAAAGGTTGAGAGATCATCATCAGCATTCAGACTTTATAAGGAATGCAACAAGAAATGTAAGGGTGCAATTAGGGCGGCTAAGATGGAACACGAAAGACACACAGCGGAGGAGAGCAAAAAAAATCCCAAGAAATTCTTTAAGTATGTAAACAGTAAAAAAGGGAGAACAGACCATATTGGCCCCATAAAGAATGAGGAAGGACACCTGGTTACAAAGGATGGGGAGATGGCGAAGGTATTGAATTTATTCTTCTCCTCAGTCTTCACAAAGGAATCGGGGGGGATTTCAGTAACCAAAACCGCAGTGTTCATCCTCGTGACACATCACAGGAAGCACCCTCATGGCTATCAGAGGACAGATTTAGAATTAGACTTGGGAAACTTAACATTAATAAAGCACCGGGACCAGATGGCTTACACCCGAGGGTACTTGAGGAACTCAGTCAAGTAATTGCCAGACCATTGTTCCTAATTTTTCCTGACAGTCTACTGACTGGAATGGTACCAGCTGATTGTAGAAAAGCCAATGTAGCACCAATAATTAAAAAGGGCCCAAAATACATCCCTGAGAATTGCAGACCAGTTAGCCTAACATCAATAGTATGCAAGCTCTTGCAGGGGATGATAAGGGACTATATACAAGATTTTAGTAATGAGAACGGTGTCATTAGCAGTAATCAGCATGGATTCATGAAGAATCGTTCTTGCCAAACCGATCTATTAACCTTCTATGAAAAGGTGAGTTTCCATCTAGATAAAGGAAGGCCTGTAGATGTGGTGTATCTCTGGATTTTGCAAAAGCATTTGACACCGTTCCACTCCAGAGATGAAACGATAATTCTCCCACTCTACAAGACTCTGGTCCGGCCGCACCTGGATTATGCTGTCCAGTTCTGGGCACCAGTCCTCAGGAAGGATGTACATTATTTACATGTACTTATGTACTGTATTTTTTGATACTTTTTACAAAAATTGGATTCCGTCATAGTCCTTATATTTAGCTTGTTAGGGTTCATTATTTTGTACAACCCCATAAAGTTGCATAAGTTTCAGTCCATGTATTTCATCAGAAGCTGTTCAAATCTTTCACTTCCAAGTCGCAGAAACTTTGAAAAAGTTCCTGCGTTACTTTAATGCAACTTTCATGCTACTTGAGTGCCATGCTGCCTTCCTATTGGTCAGTAAGGCTGCCTATTAAGGTACCTTGGGATGTGGAAGGAAGGGGGGGGGGTAATGCTCAGTTGTTGTTTCTTCTTTCCCAGTTGCCACCGAAATACTTGATTTTGGCTGGTGATGGAGCTCAGAGTGATTTAGATGATTTCACCAAAATTGTTGTGACGGTGCTTCGGCTTAGCGATGTCATTTTACCCTGAATAGAGAAGGTGACAGGGTCTCTTTTAAGGTCCACACTGCTCTGTTTTATGAGAAATACTCAATATTTTCTCTCTTGTTTGGCCTGCACCCCCATGATATGAATAACTAAATGATACATTTCTTTTAAGGCTTTTTTTTTTAATAACTCGTCTCCTGCTTTGGAATCTAATCAGCGCTCATTGTGTCCACCGGTGTCTTTGGTTGGATACGTTAGCTCAGTTTGACAACTCATTATCGAGAATTATAAACTGCAATTAAGAACTAATTTAAGCGGCGTTCAGTCCTTCCACACATAAATCCATAACTGGTGGTTTATTTTAATTTTGTTTAAGAGGCAGTGTACTCTCAAGTGAAAATGGAAGACTTATATTTTACCAAACTTTGGAAACTTGGATGTGTTTATGGTGACGCTTTGTGGGTTTTCTTCCCCAAATGTTTAAATTTGCCAAAGTGTTTACATTTTAAGTGGACTTTACATTACATCATTTGGGCATGTGATCAAATCTTATTATTTTGAGTAGGGATGGACCGATACCGTTTTCTTTTTACTGCCGAGTACGAGTATCCATACTTCTGGTTAAGTACTCGCCGATGCCGAGTACCCATACATTTGCAGTGAGATTGGAGCCCATGGGCTCCAATCACAATGCAAAAGTATCAGTACACCAGCATCAGCGAGTACTTGACGGAAACGGCAGAGAATTGCATGTGCTTTGCACAGGAATGCGGTGTGATTCCTATCCGATTCGCGTGCCGTTTCCCGCACTGCTCCTGTGGGAACCCAGGCTTGTCATAGTGACTTTGACGGGTTCCACCATCTCCGGCTCTTGATCCCACTGTGGACATCAGTGGCTGTGGCTTGGGCTTCTCCTGCCTCTCCCATGGCTATCTCCCTTCAGCCTCCAGCATCTCCGGCCATCCACTGGACCCCCTTTCACACCCTCCAATCCCCCCCCCCCCCCGGTCGCGCAGAACGAGACTGCCGATCACCCGCTGTCACAGGTCCGGGGATCTAAAATCCTTGCTGCTTTCTCTCCTCTCCTTGCAGTGCTGACAGTACAAGCTAGATGGCTTCTGATTGGTCAGCACAGTGACCATTGGAGCCATAGGAGGGGCAGGAGGAGCCCAAGCTCCTGATGTCCACAGTGGTATCGGGAGCTGGAGATGGAACCAGTCATGCAGGGGGGGGTTTTCTGCACCGCTCATGTATGAAGGTAGGCTTGTCATAGTGACTTTGAGCCTGCTTTTACACAGGAGCGGTGCAGAAAAGCCCCCCTGCTTGATGGGCTCCACAATCTTCGGCTCACAATCCCACTGTGGACATCAGCGGCTGCGGCTCGGGCTTCTTCTGCCTCTCCCATGGCTATCTCCCTCCAGCGGCTTCAACCATCCACTGGATCCCCTCGGCTGTGACCATGGGAGCGGCAAGAGGAGCCCAAGCCGCAGCCGCTGATGTCCACAGTGGGATCAGGGGATGGAGATGGTAGAACTGGTCCTGCAGGTGGGGGGTTTTCTGCACCGCTCATGTATGAACCTAGGCTTGTCATAGTGACTTTGAGCCTGCTTTTACACAGGAGTGGTGCAGGAAACCCCCCCCCCCCCCTGCATGATGGGCTCCACAATCTCTGGCTCCCGATCCCACTGTGGACATCAGCGGCTGCGGCTTGGGCTTCTCCTTCCTCTCCCATGGCTATCTCCCTCCAGCGGCTCCAACCATCCACTGGATCCCCTCGGGCTGTGACCATGGGAGCGGCAAGAGGAGCCCAAGCCGCAGCCGCTGATGTCTACAGTGGGATCGGGAACCGGAGATGGGGGAACCCATGATGCAGTTGGGGGGTTTCCCGCACCTCTCCTGTGTGAACTCAGGCTCAAAGTCACAGTAGTGTTTGAGTGTTTGAAAACACTCTGTGCCTGTAATATGTTTATACATTTGTAGATAAAAGCTATTTCAAAAAAAGTTGATGTGAAAAATGTCTGTGTACTTTAAACACTTGAAAAATGCTTGTGTATCTAAAATGCTTAGAAATGCTTTGAAATTGCTCTTTAATGCCTTGCATGAGCGCTAATGAATTGGTCCTAAAGCAGAGCCTGCATATATGCTGAGCATAAATTAATAATTACTGGGCATGGAATGCTTTTGAATCATTAAAGCAAATAAAAAATATTTATATAACTTATTAAGTAAAGGGAGTACAAATAAATTTAAAAAAATAAATGCCAGGTATGGAGAAGCATTTGATTCAGTTCCCTATCTCTCATATGACAGCACTGGTTCTTGGTGATTGGCCCAGCTATATCACATGGGGCAAGGAGGGTCTTCAGCTCTGTGCAAGCTCTGACTAGAGAGATTTTGAGCTTGCACAGGCCTTCCCTTTACTTCTCTCAGACGAATGGACTCTGAAGGACCTGTAGAACAGGAAGTATGTGCTGCTGGGGGAGGGGACATTATAGAGAACCTCTCACTCTGTCCATCATGTTTTGCTCTAATTGAATCTTGTAAAGATGGAATTTTGGGAGCTGTTATTGCTGACTGTTTTTTAATCAGTTGGTGCAGTCTCCAGGGCTGGTCCGCTTATTCTGGTTCACTACCGATTGAATCACTGATCGAAGCATGCAGCCAATGCACACTTCTTGTAGAAGATTCTAGAGATGGTTTGGCTATAAGATGTTCTCAAAAGCAAGCAAAGAAGACAAGAGTTAACACAGTGCAGGGCTTGGAGTAGTCATCATGAGAGACTGGATGCAAATGGGATCAACAGGTGGTATGAACACAGGAGCTGCATGGAACCTAATCGAAGAGGAAGTGGAAGATGGCAATCGTGGAGCCAGACAGTAGACAGGATAGCAGACCGAGTCATGGTCAGGAGGCAGGCCAAGGTCACAATGGGAAATCAGTAAATTTAAGACAAGCCATGGGTAGGAACTAGCTGGGAGAGCCACAGAACGGCTAGGTAAAAGAAGGTCCAAAGTGTGTCTGGGTCATCAACGGGTAAATAGAATAAAGCAGATCTAGCAACAGTAGGCAAAGAGGCAATTCCAGAAAGCTAGCTGGACCAGCAGCAGTTAGGCAGAGTAGAGGAATTTCCAGAAGGCTAGCTAGGTCAGCAACAGGTAGGCAGAGAAGAGGCAATTCCAGGAGGCTAGCTAGGTCATCAACAGATGGGCAGCGTAGAGGCAATTCCAGAAGGCTAGCTGGGTCAGCAACAGGTAGGCAGAGAAGAAGCAAGTCCAGAAGGCTAGCTGGGTCAGCAACAGGTAGGCAGAGAAGAGGCAATTACAAGAAGCTAGCTGGGTCAGCAACAGACAGGCATAGAAAGGCAATTAAAAGAAGCTAGCTGGGTCAGCAACAGGTAGGCAGAGAAGAGGCAGTTACCAGAAGCTAGCTGGGGCAGCAACAGGTAGGCAGAGAAAAGGCAATTACGAGAAGCTAGCTGGGTCAGCAACAGGTAGGCAGAGAAGAGGCAATTACCAGAAGATAGCTGGGTCAGCAACAGGTAGGCAGAGAGGAGGCAAATACCAGAAGCTAGCTGAGTCAGCAACAGGTAGGCAGAGAAGAGGCAATTACAAGAAGCTAGCTGGGTCAGCAACAGATAGGCAGAGAGGAGGCAATTACAAGAAGCTAGCAGGGTCAGCAACAGGTAGGCAGAGAGGAGGCAAATACCAGAAGCTAGCTGAGTCAGCAACAGGTAGGCAGAGAAGAGGCAATTACAAGAAGCTAGCTGGGTCAGCAACAGGTAAGCAGAGAAGAGGCAATTACAAGAAGCTAGCAGGGTCAGCCACTGGTAGACAGAGAAGAGGCAAAATCAGGAGGCCAGCTGGGTCAGCCACAGGTAAGCAGAAAAGAGGCAGGTCTAAGGGCAAACTGGGTCAGCAACGGGTAGGCAAAGAACAGAATGGGGATATTCAGGTCACAAGGTAATAGCTGAAGACCATCAAGAAAATTCTTAGAGTGGTTCTGATATTTAGGCATCTGCTTCCAATGCTGGAATTGGGCATGCCTGCATATACACCTGAGTAACCTCATTCTCTTGTTTGCCTGCCTGTTGCTGATTCAGCTTGCCCTTGGACCTGCCTCTATAGTGTACAAGCACATGCAAAAAATAGAACATTTTCTATTGTTTGCATATGCCTGTACACTGTATTACTATGTACACAGGCAACAGTGTATACAAGAGTACAGCCGCACACAACTGTTCATGTCTGAGGGTAGCTGTACGCAGCACCTGGACTTTCTGGCTAGGGAAATATGCCGGAATTTACTCTGCATGGAGTCCTGTGTACAAGAGGCCCAAGTATTGGTTGGAGGTATATTTGGCAGCTTTTTGACGTGTTTAAATGACCGTAGTGAACAGCCATTCGCTGTGTTTCCTGCAGCTTTTGGTCTTCACTACATTACTTCTCTCGGGCACCTCCTGTTCCAAATCGAGCATTTTTTTTAGCAGATTCTGAGTACAGGCTTTAAGGGCAGCAATTTCAGAAATGATTACATTCATAAAGTACATTAATTTGTTAATCAGCGAGATTGGGACAGGTCTAATGACAGACACGGCGATGGGATCATAATTAGGATGCAATTACCATGATTAACATTTATTTTTATCTGACACTCCAAAAGCTTGTTGACATTTGGCATAACTTGGCTGCCAGTTATTAGAATGACATTTTTATTTATCTGTGTTTTCATTTTGGCATATTAAGTAGCTGCTGTTCAACTATTTTGGAAGTGTGATGTGTGTTACTAACGGGTCTTTAAACTGCACTAGAAAAAAGTTTTGCCAATGCTATAGTGATTGTAAAGTCTATTTTTTAACTTAAAAAAACAACAAACATGTTGCACTTGCCTGCCCTGTGTAATGGTTTTGCACAGAGCAGGCCTGATCCTCCTCTTCTTGGGTCCCTTTCTGGTGCTCCTGGCCCCTCCCTCCTGTTGAGTGCCCCCGCAGCAAGCAGCTTGCTATGGGGGCACCTGAGCCACAGCTCCCTGTTGTCAGAAGCCATGAAATCAGGCCAAGAAGTACAGTTAAATCACACTTGTTTAATAATAAAAGTAAAAAGAACAAACATAGTCAAAACATAGCCAAAGTTCAGTAACCGGAACGGATAGTCAGCCAAGCCAGAAGTCAGGGATCAATGTAGTGGAACAGCAAGCAGGATTTGGAGCCAGAAGTGATGTCAGCAAAGCAAGTCTTGAACAGGAATGCAGGAGATAGTTTCTGTGATGTTGACCAAGGCGAAGGCAGAGCTCCTCTGGGCTGGACGGCTTAAGTAGGCAGGACTGACGAGCAGGATATCATCAACAGCTGGAGAGATAGGAGCTGGCAATTAGCCGACAACTGAGCGGCCAGCTCAGAGAAGGAACGGCTGAGCTCAGCCCTGACACCTGTGTTCATTCAGGCAGAACCGCGGTCCCGCCAATTCTCTCTTTTTTCATTGGCTGACTGACTTTGATTGACAGTGGTGAGAGCCTATGGTGCTGCGCTGCTGTCTCAACCAATGAGGAGGGAGAGTCACGGGCAGCCGAGACACTCCTGCAACATTGCCGGATCTAGAGGGACCTCAGGTAAGTATAATGGGTGCTGAGGGGGGGGGCTGCTGCACACAGAAGGCTTTTTAACTTAACTTTTAACCTCCTCTGTGCAGTTGGTTTTACACAGAGTGGCCCCGATCCTCCTCTTCTGGGGTCCCTCCGCGGCGCTCCTCTTCTCGAGTTTTCCGCTTGATAAGCGCTCTCCCTCGGGGCACTCGCGCGGGCGTGCTCCTGTGTCCTGCTGCGTCTATTGACACAGACAGCAGCACTCGGCCCCGCCCCCCGGCTCCCGCGTCATTGACAGTAGCGGGAACCAATGGCTGCGCTGATATCAATCTATCCAATCAGGACCCAAGACAGCGGCTGGAGCTGGTGTGCTCGTAAGACCGGGTTCAGGTGAGTAAAAGGAGGGGGGTCTGGGGGGGGGGTTCTGCACTATAGAAAGTTTTTCACCTTAATGCATAGAATGCATTAAGGTGTAAAACCACGAGCGTTTACAACCCCTATTAATGCATAGAATGCATGGTCCCGCCCCCCTGTCTCGTGATTGGTTTGCTGGCTATGATTGACACCAGCAGGAACCAATGGCTTATGTGGCTCTGCTTTCTCCGCAGCCATGGTTCCTCTAGCGCCGGCTCCATTCGGATCTCTGATACTCTGGAATCGCAGGTTGGGAACTGGCGAGCTGGACTTGCCGACCCGCCATCCAAGAGCAAGAGGTCGTGGGCAACGCCAGCGGACTCCGTGGGCCATCGGTTGCACTAAATCCGCTTTTTGTCCCCAATGAAAAGATTGCTGTGTTGCTTTTTGGTGCCAATTAAAGTGAAAGACAATGTACCTCACCGCCATATGTGCGCCAATTCTCCTGTATTCCCGCGCCCAACTAACATATAATGGAAGAAATCCAGCTTGAAGGTGATCTCACCTTTTATGTATTTTATTACTTTATATGCTTAGCTCGGATTTCCAAAGTTTGATACCCCCAGAGATCGGCACCTTTAAAAAAGCAAGCCGGCAATAGCAGTTGCCATAATTCTGTCTGACAGGTTGCCTTAAAGACTCCATTAATGTTTTGCATATTTCTGGGTTAGTTTGTCCGATCAATTCCCTGCAGGGAGAGCAAAGTCTGCACAATGCAGCCCCGCTAACCGTGTGCTGATTCACAGCTATTTCTTTATACAAGTTCTACATCGTGATTTCAGAATATGTTTCGTCTTCACTTTTTAACACCTGCTGGAGGTTTAGTGTTTTTTTTTGTTTTGTTTTGTTTTTTTCTTTTGTTTTTTTTTGTTTTTTGTTTTGTTTTGTTTTTTGCAGGTTTAGAATGTAAAGGAGTTTGGGATCCTTAAAAACTATATACCTTGAAGAAAATAACTTTTTTTTTTTTTGAATATGATAATAGCGACGTCTGCATTGCAAATGAACTGCTTGTTTTCATAGGAGCTCCGCTACCATGCTGGTTCAAGGCGTGTTACAGCCTGGTGCCTAAAGCGGTTTCCGTTGTTTGCACACACTGTTGATTTACATGTTAATTTCTTTACCACTTTTTTTTTAAATTTTTTTTATATTAGAGTGATATTTATTTTTAGCGTTTTTAGTGTTATTTTTAGCAGTAGATGGGGCTTTCTTTTAGAGTTTTAGTTGCATATCTTAAAGTGACGCTGTCAGTTTGCCCTTTGGGGTAATGCAACAGAGTCTACAGATGGCTCACACCCTCAGGCCTCAACATTTATATGTCTGGGATCTTTCATTCACTCCCCATACTGCTGGAGCCCATTGCTAATGAAAGCTGAATTCCAGCAATTCAGCTCCTTTTTTTTAAAAAAAATGAAGGCACACATTGGTTAATTTGCAGGAAAGAAAATTGCATAATCTATGGCCTGCCTTAGTCCAGTGAGGTGCATGACTCTTCCTGGGCTTGGCTCTATTATTTACACTATATTACCAAAAGTATTGGGACACCTGCCTTTACACGTACATGAACCTTAATGTCATCCCAGTCTTGGTCCGTAGGGTTCAATATTGAGTTGGCCCACCCTTTGCAGCGATAACAGCTTCAACTCTTCTGGGAAGGCCGTCCACAAGGTTTAGGAGTGTGTCTATGGGAATGTTTGACCATTCTTCCAGAAGAACATTTCTGAGGTCAGGCACTGATGTTGGACAAGAAGGCCTGGCTCGCAGTCTCCGCTCTAATTTATCCCACAGGTGTTCTATCGGGTTGAAGTCAGGACTAGGCCAGTCAAGTTCCTCCACCCAAAACTCGCTCATCCATGTCTTTATGGACCTTGCTTTGTGCACTGGTCCAAATCATTTGGTGGAGGGGGGATTATGGTGGGGGGTTGTTTTTCAGTGGTTGGGCTTGGCCCCTTCTTAAGCCATCACCATACCAAGACATTTTGGACAATTTCATGCTCCCAACTTTGTGGGAACAGTTTGGGGATGGACCCTTCCTGTTCCAACATGACTGCGCACCAGTGCACAAAGCAAGGTCCTTAAAGACATGGATGAGCGAGTTTGGGGTGGAGGAACTTGACTGTCCTGCACAGAGCCCTGACTTCAACCCGATAGAACACCTTTGGGGTGAATTAGAGCGGAGACTGCGAGCCAGGTCTTTTTATCCAACATCAGTGCCTGACCTCACAAATGCGCTTCTGGAAGAATGGTCAAACATTCCCATAGACACACTCCTAAACCTTGTGGACAGCCTTCCCAGAAGAGTTGAAGCTGTTATAGCTGCAAAGGGTGGGCCAACTCAATATTGAACCCTACAGACTAATGCCCCCGTACACACGGTCGGATTTTCCGATGGAAAATGTGTGATAGGACCTTGTTGTCAGAAATTCCGATCATGTGTGGGCTCCATCACACATTTTCCATCGGAATTTCCGACACACAAAGTTTGAGAGCAGGATATAAAATTTTCAGACAAATACGATCGGTTAAATTCCGATTGTGTGTACACAAATCCGACGCACAAAGTGCCACGCATGCTCAGAATAAATTAAGAGACGAAAGCTATTGGCTACTGCCCTATTTATAGTCCCGGCGTACCTGTTTTACGTCACCGCGTTCATGACGATCGGATTTTCCGACAACTTTGTGTGACCGTGTGTATGCAAGACAAGTTTGAGCCAACATCCGTCGGAAAAAATCTATGGATTTTGTTGTCGGAATGTCCGACCGTGTGTACAGGGCATTAGACTGGGATGCCATTAAAGTTCATGTGTGTGTATAGGCAGGTGTCCCAATACTTTTGGTAATATATTGTATATCTGACAGCTATTTTATCTATATCTATCTATCTATCTATCTATCTATCTATCTATCTATCTATCTATCTATCTATCTATCTATCTATCTATCTATCTATCTATCTAGAGAGAGAGACATATATATATATAGATCTTTCTATTATTTGTAGTACTCCCAGACCGGGAGAGCGACTCTGATCCTTCTGAGCTCTGCAGCTGCTATGCCTGCCCCTCCCCCTCTCCTGCCCAATCACAAGCCTTGGTATTATGTGAAACAGTACACTTTTTAAATTCCCAAAGATATGGTCTCCTTGGTTGGATGATAACCCCAACCTTAAAACTAGTCTACACAACGAAACGTGCTGTTGACGTCATCACGCCGGAACCAGAAGTTGCATCACCACAACTTTAGTACAGATGAAAGTGTTGGATGTACCATGGTGCCCATTTATCTGTGGCTTCACATCCATACATTTCAGTAAAGATGGTCTCCAAGCCTTAGCGATTTGTATTTGGTGTGTAACTAAAAAAAGATGAGAAGACCCGTGTCCGCTCCGACCTAGTAAGATCACAAAGATGGACCTTTAATGAGATAAGGTGCAGCTTATTATACAAATGACTCTGTTGCTACCCTGTTTCCCCGAAAATAAGACCTAGCGTGATTGTCGGTGATGGCTGCAATATAAGCCCTACCCCCCAAATAAGCCCTAGTTAAAGTCCTTGTAGGTCTTATTTTCAGGGTAGGGCTTATTTTCGGGGAAACAGGGTAGGGCTTATTTGGGGGGTAGGGTTTATATTGCAGCCATCACTGACAATCACGCTAGGTCTTATTTTCGGGGAAACAGGGTATGTATTATGACACGTCTGGAATTTTTTTCATGCAGATTTGTAAATTTACCGAAAGGTCCACTTTAAACTTGACACCACAGTCCAGAACCTCAACCAGAAAATGAAATGTGTTACAATCAGAAGCCACGTCGAGTTACCGGAATTTCATGAAACTGACTGATATAGGCGTAAATACGAACAATGCGATTATTTCCTGTTCACCTTTAATCGGCGGTGACATTTGCGAGCTCCCGAATGGTTTCGGCGTCATTTTGACTTTCAGAAGACACGCCGTTTTTTTTTTTTTCCGGAGAGCGCATCGAGCCGAAGTTTGAAGACAGGGAGGAATAATTATGCCTTCATGGCTCAGTAAGCTGGCACAGGCGCCCATGAATGATGCCCGGATAGTTGTGCTGAGAGAATGTCTGCAGCCTGGTGGAAGTGTTGCGTTCAGGAAAAAAAAAAAAAAAAAAGAAGCAGCGGCCGCACTGAGTGCTAATTATTTGCGCGTCTGCCTGCGATAAATGAGCCGTGATAGCAATAAACGTTCTAATTCTCTATTAGCACAAGCGGCTGATCCTGTAAACAGTCAAATGTTTATTAGGCTTTCTACCCCACTTGCTGGAGCTTTGCGTTTTTATCCTTACACTTTTTTTTTTTTCTTTTTATGTTTTTCATCTTACTGAGTTCTCGTTTAATTAAATGGCTATTCTTTATTCTTTCTCTTTTTTTATTTATTTATTTGTTTTTTGTTTTTTTAATGATGGTTTAAATTATTACTTTACTTTACTGTGTTTTTTATGTTATCTTCTTTTGCAGTAAAGGTCACTGTGCTGAATTTCCAAAGCCCAACAACTGGCCTTTTCCCGACCGTCACTGTGGGCGACTGCAAGAATGCCAAAGTCCACGACAGCCTGTACTGCGCTGCCAGCGCCTGGGCCTTGGCACTGGCGTACAGGTAAGCAATGCCAGCTTTGCTTAAATTAGGTTCACAGCAAGTACATCTAGATCCAGTAATATGCTGTCCAGGATTAGACTCCCTTCAAAATCATTTCCCTCGGCATTGGATCAGGATGATCAGCAGCACTGAGAACAGTTTGTTTTCCTGATTCAGACCTGATTATTTATGGCCTGCTGAAGGGAAGTGGCTTGTAGATTAGATGTTAAAACTGAACTCCAGGTAAACCGCTTAATATACAGATGAAATATGTATAGAATTATATGAGGGGGTTTGGGACTTTAAATGAGGGACAATAATGTTCCTCCATCCCGGTTTGTCAATACAAATGAATAAATAGGAAGTTGGGACTTTAAAATGAAGCAATTGGGTAGTGGAGGTAGAATAAACCGTCTGTAAATTGTAGTATGAAATATTTATTAATTATAAAAAGTATATCACGCAGTAAAAGAGTATTAATTTCACATACTATAAAATAATTCATTACATACATGTATAAATGGTGTACACATAGTAGAGACATAATAAAGAATAATACAAAATGAAATATGTATATGGCAGTGGTCTCCAAACTGTGGCCCTTTGCTTGCCTTTATTTGGCCCTTGGGGCGCTACTCCACCAACTGACACCATCGATGGGGCCCCATTCTCCCTACTGACGCCATCAATGGGGTACCATTCCCCCTACTGACACCATCGATGGGGCACCATTCCCCCTACTGACACCATCGATGGGGCACTATTCCACCAACTGACACCATCGATGGGGCACTATTCCACCAACTGGCACCATTCTCCCTACTGACACCATCGATGGGGCACCATTCCCCCTACTGACACCATCGATGCGGCCCCATTCCCCCTACTGACACCATCGATGGGGCCCCATTCCCCCTACTGACACCATCGATGGGGCCCCATTCCCCCTACTGACACCATCGATGGGGCCCCATTCCCCCTACTGACACCATCGATGGGGCCCCATTCCCCCTACTGACACCATCGATGGGGCCCCATTCCCCCTACTGACACCATCGATGGGGCCCCATTCCCCCTACTGACACCATCGATGGGGCCCCATTCCCCCTACTGACACCATCGATGGGGCCCCATTCCCCCTACTGACACCATCGATGGGGCCCCATTCCCCCTACTGACACCATCGATGGGGCCCCATTCCCCCTACTGACACCATCGATGGGGCCCCATTCCCCCTACTGACACCATCGATGGGGCCCCATTCCCCCTACTGACACCATCGATGGGGCCCCATTCCCCCTACTGACACCATCGATGGGGCCCCATTCCCCCTACTGACACCATCGATGGGGCCCCATTCCCCCTACTGACACCATCGATGGGGCCCCATTCCCCCTACTGACACCATCGATGGGGCCCCATTCCCCCTACTGACACCATCGATGGGGCCCCATTCCCCCTACTGACACCATCGATGGGGCCCCATTCCCCCTACTGACACCATCGATGGGGCCCCATTCCCCCTACTGACACCATCGATGGGGCCCCATTCCCCCTACTGACACCATCGATGGGGCCCCATTCCCCCTACTGACACCATCGATGGGGCCCCATTCCCCCTACTGACACCATCGATGGGGCCCCATTCCCCCTACTGACACCATCGATGGGGCCCCATTCCCCCTACTGACACCATCGATGGTGCCCCATTCCCCCTACTGACACCATCGATGGGGCCCCATTCCCCCTACTGACACCATCGATGGGGCACTATTCCACCAATCGCCTCCAATGATGGGGCACCATTTTCCCTACTGAAACCATCAATGAAGCACTATTTTTCTCAACAACGGGGCACTATTTCTCCCATTGAAACCAGTGATGGGGCACTGATGCACAGGCATTTTCTGCTCCCACCGGCCACAGTCCTGTCCCTGTAAAGCCTGAAGGATAGTAAACTAGCCCTTTGCTTTGAAATTTTGGAGACCCCTGGTATATGGGAACCATTTTACCTGCTAAAGTTTCTGGTTTTCGGTCCGTCCAGTCCTGAGATTTACAGAGCTCTGCCACACAGAACAGCCATGAGAACTTATATTTCTCTGCTGCAGTTAAAGTGATTGTAAACCTCAGTTATGAAATATAAACAAAGCATATCCCTCTATAGTGTGTACTTGTCTCACTCCAGAGCACTAAGTGTCATTTCTGTCAGCTGCTTCCTTCCTCTGCTATCAGCATGAATCACTTCACGCAAGTTTTCCTGACACTAAGAGGGAAAAGGTGACACGGGAGGGAGCTCCAGCACACAGCTTGTGATTAACCGCCTCAGCTCTGTTCCTGTGTGCTGCGGGGGGGGGGGGGGGTCCCTTTCCTCCAATCTGCTTTCAGAGCTCTCCTCACTGAGGTCTGCAAAGTGTAATTTCAGCTCCCCGCCCTGTTTTCTGAAAGCTCAGACAAGCTTTATAAGTTATGGACTTTGAAAGGATGTAGAGAAGAGAAGACAGCAGATAAACAGGTACAACATGTATAGGAGATTTGTTTCATCTCTGTGTACCACCTGAGGCCAGTCTCTTCACTGGGTATACAGTATGTAAGAGTTTATCTCCGTTGTTTACATAGACAGACCGCAATTCTGCTTCTCTCCTAAACGATCGGCGAGTCCTGCCAGGCCTCAAGTCCACCGGACCCGCTGATTGGTTCCCGCTGGGGTTGCCCAATCACAGCGGTGAGTGGGTCACGCGCCCCAGACCTGGAAGTGCGGGATCACGTACAGGTACGTCATTCTGCACAGGAGAGCCGCCTTGCCGCTCTATATCTACTGTATACGGTCAGCAAGCGGTTATTGGGCTCATCTCCCTGTCACTCTGTTCTTTCCTCCTATCATTATGCTTCTTTTTCACACATGACACTGCAGCACGGTTGATTGTTGTTTTGTGCTGCTTCTCCCTTCCCCAGTCTGAACTCGGCTGTACAGGGGATTGTAGGAGGCCGATTCCAAGTCATGTTCTGGTACTTTCACAATATTTATGATTTAATATATAGAGAGTTGCATTGTTTTATGTTAATTATATCTGCCTGGAGTGGCAAAAAGCAGGAGGTGGTTGAAAAAATCCTGAAGTTTCACTTTTAGTAGATCCAAGGAAGTCCGCAGCACTTTGTATACCAGTGGGGTATCTATATACAGGTGATCATCTATATACGGGGAGGAACCATCTATATACAGGGGATCATCTATATACAGGTGATACAGGGGATCATCTATATACAGGGGAGGAATCATCTATATACAGGGGATCATCTATATACAGGGGATCATCTATATATGGGGAGGAATCATCTATATACAGGGGATCATCTATATACAGGGGATCATCTATATACAGGAGATCATCTATATACAGGGGAGGAATCATCTATATACAGGGGATCATCTATATACAGGAGATCATCTATATACAGGTGATACAGGGGATCATCTATATACAGGTGATAAAGGGGATCATCTATATACAGGGGATCATCTATATACAGGGGATCATCTATATACCGGTGATCATCTATATACAGGGGATCATCTATATACAGGTGATACAGGGGATCTACTATATATACAGGGGATCATCTATATACAGGGGATCATCTATATACCGGTGATCATCTATATACAGGGGATCATCTATATATACAGGGGATCATCTATATATACAGGGGATCATCTATATACAGGGGATCATCTATATATACAGGGGATCATCTATATACCGGTGATCATCTATATACAGGGGATCATCTATATATACAGGGGATCATCTATATATACAGGGGATCATCTATATATACAGGGGATCATCTATATACAGGTGATAAAGGGGATCATCTATATACCGGTGATCATCTATATACAGGTGATCATCTATATACAGGGGATCAAAGAATGGGATGGATGTGAATGCGCTATTCCTATCTTTTACACCACTTGTGATAATATGTGATTAAACAAAAATTATTAAATAACTGTATCAAGCAATAATACAATTAGCCATCTTCTGCGTGCAAATAAAACACTTCTAAACACAATTCAAATACATATATATAAACCAATATCCTGTGTGTGAATTACACATAAGCACCTGTAAAAACAGTGAAAAATCATGTGCAAATTGCCCCTCCTGTGCATATACACAATGTTAAAGTCTCATGGGATCTCATTAAATCATGAAGGATAGGGTCCAAGAACAAAAAAAAAACACCAAAAAAACTAAACTTGCAGATTGGTCACTCACCAGATACTGTAAAATGATATGCCTTTGGTTCATTCATGGGATAACCAATCCACCTTAAAAGCCGTTCCACTTTAAATGCGCTCCACCTTATTATCACTTCTCATCAGCTATGCTTAGATGTTTCCTCATGTAGGATATATAAACAAGCGATCATAGCGCAATATGTTTAAAACGTTTATTGAGTAAAAAATAAACACAGGTATCACACTCACATTTAAAAGTGCCTTTAGGCCGGCACTGAGCAAATCCAGCAGGTAAGGACAAATTCTAAATGGTTCCGTAGTCCGTGTAAGGCCTCCCCGTTTGGCCTGCGCCTCACCCCTCGCTCTCGTGTGTGTATCCGCCCGCTGCCCGGACATATCCGATCACGTGTTCCGAGAGAATTCCCAGCAGCCTCTACGCGTTTCGCATCATCATATGCGTCATCAGGAAGAGACACAAGAGCACACTACAGTCACAGCATTTGCAAGAAGATTTTTTTAGTTTTTTCTGTTCTTGGACCCTATCCTTCATGATTTAATGAGATCCCATGAGACTTTAACATTGTGTATATGCACAGGAGGGGCAATTTGCACATGATTTTTCACTGTTTTTACAGGTTCTTATGTGTAATTCACACACAGGAGCAGGATATTGGTTTATATATATATGTATTTGAATTGTGTTTAGAAGTGTTTTATTTGCACGTAGAAGATGGCTAATTATTGCTTGATACAGTTATTTAATAATTTTTGTTTAATCACATATTATCACAAGTGGTGTAAAGATAGGAATAGCGCATTCACATCCATCCCATTCTTTCATTCCTTATCTTTTAAAGATAGGTCCTTTTTGAATGCAGCAATTCTAATACACAGATTGACTTTTGCGCCAGGTGACACACATTTAAGAAAAAAATATACAGGGGATCATCTATATACAGGTGATCATCTATATACCGGGGATCATCTATATACAGGGGATCTGTTATCAAGGGCAGCCAGGGACTTGTTCAGGGACTGGTTCATATTTGTAGATCTGTTTGTTATCATTGAACTGTACCAATGCCTCTAATTCTATAGAATATTTCCCGTGTCTCTTATGGCGGAATGTTAGAGATATTTCTATTTGATCTGGCGGTCTGTTTTTTTATCTCGTGTGTCATTTTCCTTCCTCTCCCTCTCTTGTCTTATAACTAGTGTGATTGCGCAGAGAACCGCGACTCGCACACCAGGATGCAGCTATTGATCAGGCCTGTTTAATGATTCGCTAAAACGTCGTCGTTCGTTATGGGGGGGGGGGGGATCGTCTTTCTTGCAGACACCAGATAAAAATGAAGCACAGTTCTGAGTCTCAGCCTGCGGCTCTGCATGTCGCTGTTTTTATTGTGAAGTTGCAGAGACACATTTTAAGTCTATAAAACTGACCACACCGAGTAATCTTTGACGTACAATCCGTCTTTTTCCATGCTTCAATGGCGAAACTGGCCACACACAGCCTAAAGTGTATGTCTGGGGGGGAGGGGGGGAAGAAACATTTAGTATATTTGCACACTGCAGGTACTGAAAAATACAAGTCCTATGCTGCCACCAGCTGAAGCTTCCTACTTTTGCTTGCCACCAAAAAAATACCAGATGCAGCTTGTGACTTTTTAAGACCCGGTTCACACAGGGGGCGACCTGTCGGGCGACTTATCCTCCTGACAAGTCTCGCCCCATTCTGTGCAATGGAACCGTTCTAATAGCAGCGACTCAAGTCGTGATGTGTTGGGTTTGTGCCAGACATAGCATTTTCTTTAATGGCCAAAAGGTTCAATTTTAGTCTCATCAGACCAGAGCACCTTCCTCCATACATTTTGGGAGTCTCCCACATGCCTTTTCGCAAACTCAAAACGTCTCATTTTGTTTTTTGATGAAAATAATGTCTTTCTTCTGACCACTCTGCCATAAAGCCCAACTCTATGGAGCGTACGGCTTATTGTGGTCCTATGTACAGATACTCCAGTCTCTGCTGTGGAACTCTGCAGCTCCTCCAGGGTTACCTTAGGTCTCTGTGCTCCTCTCTGAATAATGCCCTCCTTGCTCGGTCCGTGAGTTTTGGTGTGCCGCCGTCTCTTGGCAGGTTTGCAGAGTTCCTTGGTCTTCATGGCAGCGCTTACTTAGTGGTGCCTCTTGCTTAGGCGTTGCAGCCTCTGGGGCCTTTCAGAAAGGTGTGTATATGTAATGACAGGTCATGTGACACTTAGATTGCACACAGGTGGACATCATTTCACTAATTATGTGACTTCTGAAGGTAATTGGTGGCACCAGAGCTTTTTATGGGCTTCATAACAAAGGGGGTGAATTATGGTTGCCACCTCATCCCTTTAAACCCGAACACATATTAATTACACAGGTTCTGCGGCTGATTAAGGTGGTAATTAAACTCACTTGGTGCCTTATCTGCATTTAATTAGCCTCAGAACCTGTGTAATTCAAAGATGTTCGGGTTTAAAGGGATAAGGTGGCAACTCTAGGGTGAATACATCCGCACATGCCAATTATCAGTTTTTTATTTCTGAAAAATAGTTTTATGTATATATTTTTCTAATTTCACTTCCCCAACTTAGACTATTGTGTTCTGATCCATCACATATAATTCAGATTAAAAAATATTGAACTAAAAGGCTGTAATGTAACAAAATAGGTAAAAAGCCAAGGTGGGTGAATACTTTTGCAAGGCACTGTATATATGTGAATAACTATATAAAGAAAGCTGCTACCACAACTATGTATTTTTATTTCATTTATTTTTTAGTAGCACAGGTTTTTTTAATTTTTTTTTATTTACTTGAGTAAGGACAGATGATTTATGTAGCATTTACTTCCTGAAGTCCATCTTCCCTTAGCTCAGGCATGCAGACAGGAGAGTGTGCTTAGCTAAGCAAACCTCTCTACCTTTTCTCCCCTCCTGGAGACTCCTGGGATGTATGACATCATTTGCCCAGACAAGGAACCAGCAAGTAACTAAGGAAATGTAAAAAAAAAAAGTTAAAACAAGTAAATATTATATACTTTACTATCTATTTGCTAATTCTAGAATACAGATTAAGTATAGTCCAAGTTGATTGAGAGACTGAAGTTCCACTATAACCACTTACGGACCGCCGCACGCCGATATACGTCCTATGTTTGAAGAGGAATATCGTTATGGCAGCAGCTAGCTGCCATAACCCCGGTATCCTCTTCTTCAGCCGGCGGTCTGCTTTCCGATAAGGGTGGTCTCTGCAGCGGATTTGCCACAAGATCACTTTTATGGGCGGCGGGCTCACGCTCTGGTGCCCTCCGCCACTTACCGGAGCCATCGGCAGCGGCGGAGGAGATCGGATCTTTACCCTTGCTGGGTATGGAGACAAGTGAGGGGAAGGTGGCCCCCACCCGTCTCCATAACATCAAAAAGTCACTTCCGCCCATAGCTCTTAAAGGGCCATTTTTTTTTTTTAATAACTAATTCTCTTTTTTTTTTTTTTTTTTTGCATTTTAGTGTAAATATGAGATCTGAGGTCTTTTTACCCCCAGATTTCATATTTTAAGAGGACCTGTCATGTTTTTTTTTCTATTACAAGGGATGTTTACATTTCTTGTAATAGGAATAAAAGTGACGCAATTTTTTTAAAAACAGTATAAAAATAAATGGTAAAAGAAAAAAGAAAAAAAAAATGTAAACGTGCCCCGTCCCGCTGAGCTCGCGTGCAGAAGCGAACGCATACGTGAGGAGCGCCTGCATATGAAAACGTGTGTTCAAACCACACATGTGAGGTATTGCTGTGATCGGTAGAGCGAGAGCAATAATTCTGGCCCTAGACCTCCTCTGTAACTCAAAACATGCAACTGGTAGATTTTTTTTTAAACGTTGCCTACGAAGATTTTTAAGGGGTAAAAGTTTGTCCCCATATATATAATGTTTAACTAACTCTACTGTTGTCTTATATTTTAATTCAAAGCAGTGTATTTTTTGGAAAAAAAAGTGCGCTTGTAAGACCGCTGCGCAAATACGGTGAGACAAAGTATTGCAGCGACCGCCATTTTATTCTCTAGGGTGTTAGAACCCCCAAACATTATATATTTTTTTTCTAAGTAATTTTCTAGCAAAAAAAAAAAACAGATTTTAACTTGTAAACAACAAATCTTATAAAGAGGCTCGGTCCTTAAGTGGTTAAGCACTTATCAGAGATATAAAAATTATGCTATTAAAAGCCGGTGTAGTGGTCTAACCCCCCCCCCATAATCATTCTTCATAAGTATTTCCTTGCTGTCTACATTTTAACAAATGCGATTACCGCGCAGAAATCTATCATTTTCAAGCATGCCTTTTGAGAATTCTACCTCCGGGCTCGGATCATTCTTTCACCTAACCTATGATTCTGTTAATTGAGGGCTATGGATTGTGCAGCTATAATGATCCTGAATCTCCGCTCTTGTCTGAATTATAATTCAACTCCCAACAAATTATTTTACTTGTGTGGCGAGCTTTAGACTGTTCGCGGTAATCCATGAAAAGTGACATTCACGTGTCTTTTTCCAGGTGCCCAGCAATTAAGGTGCTTAACTCAAATTTGCGCTTATTACCATATTACCACCATTTCTTCCTTTTGTGCTCGGCATCTCTTGAAATGACAGTAATGGAGAGGAATTGAAATAATGGTGCAAAAGAGGATTTAAAGTGTAACGAAAGGCAAAACTTTTTTTTTTTTTTTTTAGTTTTGCATAGAGTAGAGAGCGATTAGAACATCTGTCAGGTGTTTATCACTAAGCCCCCCTTCGCACTTGACAGATCAAAGTCGCATGACGAGTCGCACCCTATTTATGGCTAACCGTTCATAGCAGTGCAACTCTTTCGGATCACGTGACAGCCAATCGCGGCGGCTCGCATGATCTTAAACCTCATCCTAAATCTCTTAAAAGGCCGGGAGGTGCTCACGTGAAGAAGTTAACCTCTTCCCGCCCAAAGGTACGTCATATGACATCCTTGACGTTGTGCGGGGGTATATCTGAATGATGGGTGCAGCTACAGGCATCATTCAGATATCGGCTTTTCCAGCCGGCGATTCCCTACACCAGTGATGGCGAACCTTGGCACCCCAGATGTTTTGGAACTACATTTCCCATGATGCTCAACTACACTGTGGAGTGCACGAGCATCATGGGAAATGTAGTTCCAAAACAGCTGGGGTGCCGAGGTTCCCCATCACTGCCCTACACCATAAAAAACGATCATAGCGACTGTCCCGCTGCCTGATCATTCTTGCGGGGGACGCTCCTGCCGCCTTCCGGTGCTTCTACCTATTCCATTAGTAAATCGGAGAACGAATCCGCCGGCCCCCCGGATGGTGACCATAGAGATTTCCGGCAGACCAGATGGTCGCCGGAGTCTCTATGATCGTTCGGAGGCCGGGTGCGATCTTATGACGTCCAGCCTTCCCATCCTAGAAGTGAGATGTGGGGTCTTATTGACCCCATATCTCACTGTAAAGAGGACCGATCGTGCCATATTCCTATTACAAGGGATGTTTACAAAATGTATTTATTTTTTTTAAAGTGTCAAACTAAAAAAAGAAAAGTAAAATTAACAAGGAAAAAAAAAAAGTTTAAAGCGCCCCTGTCCCCGCGAGCTTGCACACAGAAGCGAACACCTACGTAAGTCCCGCCCACATATGAAAACCGTGTTCAAACCACACATGTGAGGTATGGCCGCGAACGTTAGAGCGAGAGCAATAATTCTAGCACTAGACCTCCTCTGTAACTCAAAACATGTAACCAGTAAAAAAAAAAATTAAAACATCGCCTATGGGGGTGTTTGAGTGCCGAAGTTTGGCGCCATTCCACGAGCGTGTGCAATTTGGAAGCGTGACATGTGGAGTATCTCTTTACTCTGCGTGACTTCATCTTTCACATTATGCAAAAAAAAATTGGGCTAATTTTAATGCTTTTTTTTTTTTAAAGCATGAAACTGTTTTTTGTTTTTTTCCCCAAAAAAAAAGTGTTCGAAAAATCGCTACGCAAATACCGTGTGAGATAAAAAGTTGCAACAACCGCCATTGTATTCTCTAGGGTCTTTGCTAAAAAAAAACATACAGTATCTCGCAAAAGTGAGTACACCCCTCACATTTTTGTAAATATTTTCTTCTATCTTTTTCATGTGACAACACTGAAGAAATGACACTTTGCTACAATGTAAAGTAGTGAGTGTACAGCTTGTATAACAGTGTAAATTTGCTGTCCCCTCAAAATAACTCAACACACAGCCATTAATGTCTAAACTGCTGGCAACAAAAGTCAGTACACCCCTAAGTGAAAATGTCCAAATTGGGCCCAATTACCCATTTTACCTCCCCGGTGTCATGTGACTCGTTAGTGTTAATAAGGGGGGGGTGGGCAGCTAGGGGGGTATCTTGCAGCAGAGAAGGTTTTTTACCTTTTAATGCATACATACATTAAGGTAAAAAACCTCGAGGCTTTAATATCTATATTACACACACCGACAATATGTACATTATGATGACCTATTTCACATGTATTGAATAATATGGAAAGAGACTCCAGTTCCTTCATCTGGCAGATTAAACGTTGAAAATGTGCAGCAATTACAACCACCACAACAGATCTCAGTTTTTTATGTTGCGTATATATATATATATATATATATATATATATATATATATATATATATATATATATATATATATATTTTTCCGTTTCAACACAACTCTGTCATGCGAAGCAGTCCGGGAACACGTTACCAGAATCATAATTTTTGCACATTTTTTATCTCTCGTGTTTTTCTGCCCGGTGTGCTGCGGTCGGCTCTATTTTTGGCTCCTTTTCGGGGGAAAAAAAAAATATAAAGCATTTATCATTGTGCTGACCCTGTTACATTATTCCAGCACCTTCCCTGGCTAGGCCTGTAATGAGATCAGTGCTTTGCGCTCATGGCGGAATAAGTACATTTAACACAAAGTGACGTGTGCATAATACGGGGTGACGGTGGAGATATCGGAGACGTATCTGTGGGTTGTTTAAGATTCGGAGCAGGATCCTCGTCTCTCTCCGTGCTAAGCTGCTCCTAACAAGGTATCTCGTCTGTACATCAATATGACTGTGAAGTGGGCCCCAGCTCGTTTCATTCTTCTAAATGCGAATCGCGATGGCGTGACAGCGAGTTCTCTCCTTCCCTGCGCTCCTGCCTGCCTGCAGGCGGAACGTGCAACCTTTCCAACGGGTTAAATAAATCATCTATGTATTTGCTCTGCTTTTAAAGGGCAAGAACATCAAAAAATATTTGATCACCAATGTAAGGAGCATTCTTCCCACTGATCACCAATGTAAGGAACATTCTTCCCACTGATCACCAATGTAAGGAACATTCTTCCCACTGATCACCAATGTAAGGAGCATTCTTCTCACTGATCACCAATGTAAGGAACATTCTTCCCACTGATCACCAATGTAAGGAGCATTCTTCCCACTGACCACCAATGTAAGGAGCATTCTTCCCACTGACCACCAATGTAAGGAGCATTCTTCTCACTGATCCCCAATATAAGGGGCATTCTTCTCACTGATCACCAATGTAAGGAACATTCTTCTCACTGATCACCAATGTAAGGAACATTCTTCTCACTGATCACCAATGTAAGGAACATTCTTCTCACTGATCACCAATGTAAGGAGCATTCTTCTCACTGATCACCAATGTAAGGAACATTCTTCTCACTGATCACCAATGTAAGGAACATTCTTCCCACTGATCACCAATGTAAGGAACATTCTTCTCACTGATCACCAATGTAAGGAACATTCTTCTCACTGATCACCAATGTAAGGAACATTCTTCTCACTGATCACCAATGTAAGGAACATTCTTCTCACTGATCACCAATGTAAGGAACATTCTTCCCACTGATCACCAATGTAAGGGACATTCTTCTCACTGATCACCAATGTAAGGGACATTCTTCTCACTGATCACCAATGTAAGGAACATTCTTCTCACTGATCACCAATGTAAGGAACATTCTTCTCACTGATCACCAATGTAAGGAACATTCTTCCCACTGATCACCAATGTAAGGAACATTCTTCTCACTGATTACCAATGTAAGGGACATTCTTCTCACTGATCACCAATGTAAGGAACATTCTTCTCACTGATCACCAATGTAAGGAACATTCTTCTCACTGATCACCAATGTAAGGAACATTCTTCTCACTGATCACCAATGTAAGGAACATTCTTCTCACTGATCACCAATGTAAGGGACATTCTTCTCACTGATCACCAATGTAAGGGACATTCTTCTCACTGATCACCAATGTAAGGAACATTCTTCCCACTGATCACCAATGTAAGGAGCATTCTTCCCACTGATCACCAATGTAAGGAACATTCTTCTCACTGATCACCAATGTAAGGAACATTCTTCCCACTGATCACCAATGTAAGGAACATTCTTCTCACTGATCACCAATGTAAGGAACATTCTTCTCACTGATCACCAATGTAAGGAACATTCTTCTCACTGATCACCAATGTAAGGGACATTCTTCTCACTGATCACCAATGTAAGGGACATTCTTCTCACTGATCACCAATGTAAGGAACATTCTTCCCACTGATCACCAATGTAAGGAGCATTCTTCCCACTGATCACCAATGTAAGGAACATTCTTCTCACTGATCACCAATGTAAGGAACATTCTTCCCACTGATCACCAATGTAAGGAACATTCTTATCACTGATCACCAATGTAAGGAACATTCTTCTCACTGATCACCAATGTAAGGAACATTCTTTTCACTGATCACCAATGTAAGGAACATTCTTCCCACTGATCACCAATGTAAGGAGCATTCTTCTCACTGATCACCAATGTAAGGAGCATTCTTCCCACTGACCACCAATGTAAGGAACATTCTTCCCAATGACCACCAATGAATTTTAGTTTTAGAAGAGGTTCCCAAGACGTGGAAATTATTTCAGGGGTTCTTTAAGGGTAAAAGGTTGAGAGAAGCTTGTCTATAACACTTCCTTACTATATGTACTGTACTGTATATATGTCCTACTATATATATAAAAATAATTGTCTTTCTATTCAGCTGAATGAGTTTATGTGCAGCTTTATCGTCATGTAATTGATTATTATTGTGACTAATGACAGGAGTGTATTCATCTCTCAGCCTTCATACCCCGTGCGTGACTTCCATGATATCGTGCTGGTGGATAAGAGACATGAATGAATAAATAATTGCTTACTCGCATTTATAAATACATTCTTTAGCCTGATGTGGATTTCTTAATGGTTTGCTGTCACTTCTTGACGTTCGGCGGTGTAGTCGTCTGTGGCGAATTTCCAATATACTTGATTATTTTCTCAGTGTCCTGAATACCATACAGAGGTAGATTGAATCTAATGTTGGGGGCGTTTATCTGAACCCCTGGCAGATATAAAAACCTAACTGAATGCAGTTATGTAGAGTGCAGAGGGGTAGAGGGAGCAACTTGAGCCAATAAGGGCTTCATTGATCTTTTACATTGTTTTAGTCTCCTGCTGAACATACTGATCGGGGGGGGGGGGGGGGGGGGGGGTAATGCACAGGAATGACTTCAGAATCCTGCAGCTTCATTGTTCATACAGAGACTGGGGCAGATCCTGAACCAGACTGGTTTGCTGCAAATTTTTATCTGGGCAAAGAAAAAGTAAAACATGTAGCAGATCAATGCAATACTTAAAAATTTCTCTGTCTTGTTTAAAGCTGAATTCCAGAAATTCAGCTATTTTGTAAAAACTGCAGGCATACAATGAGTTAAGTCTAACGAGGTGTCTGCCGACTTATCCCTATTCACATTTGATAGGGCAGCGGTCTCCGTTCCTTTTAAGAGCAGAGTTGCTGGAACTGCTATGCCCCCCCCTCCTTATGCCCATTCACTGAAGCCTTTGTAATATGTAAACTCATTTACAAATTACAAAGGCTTCAGTGAATGGGCAGCAGAGGGGAGGGGAGGGCATTGCTGCTCTGTTGACCTTTTTTTTTTAAATAAAATCGTCACATTCAATTTCTTTAAACATTTTGCGGCACACTGTGCTCAAAAGTTTGTCTACCCTGGATTAACTAAAGAGGAAGTAAACCCTGATGAGTTTACTTCCTCTTTGTTTCCCTGCAAAGGTAAAGGATAATGGGCTACTATGCGTCGCCTAGTAGCCCTTTATGTGTCACCTGACAAGGGATCGCCGTTAGAGACGTCACGCTCAGTGCGCCTGCGCCCCGTTTTCTACGGCGAATGCGCCGTAGACATCCGTGCCTGCCTTTTGGAAATATCTCCTAAACCATGTAGGTTTAGGAGATATTTCTTGCACCTACAGGTAAGCCTTAATCTAGGCTTACCTGTAGGTAAAAGTGGTCTGTAAGGGTTTACAACCACTTTAAAGAGTAAACCTTTTTCTGACACTTGTTGGTTTCAAGTTAAAAATCAGTATTTTTTGCTAGAAAATTACTTAGAACCCCTAAACATTATATATATAATGTATATAATATTAGCAGAGACCCTAGAGAATAAAATGGTGGTTGTTGCAATATTTTATGTCATGCTGTATTTGGACAGCGGTCTTTCAAATGCAGTGTTTTTGGAAAAAAAAGTACACTTTAATTAATAATAATAATAAAAAAAAACTAAATCGTAACGTTAACCCAATTTTTTTGTAGAATGTAAAAAATTATGTTACGCTACGAGAATCGTGATCTTTATTCTAAGAAAAAAAAATGTGATTCTAATTTTTCCCAGAATCGTGCAGCTCTAATGCACAACTGCACCAGATTTTAACTTCAGCTTCTTCAATTTAAGGTTTGATAATAAAATCTGGAGGCTGATTGGTTTCTATGCAGAGCTGCACCGGATTTTACACTCTCCAGTTTTAGTAAATCAACCCCACTATATGTCTCTTTTTTGCAGCATCATTAGTTCTTGAAGATTGTAAACTGAGCCAAACTTGCACGGCTCGGTGTACAATTCTTTGGTACCGAGGATGAATTATTTCATAGGCCCCTTCCTCCACTAGAATTGGCCCATTAAATTGCATGTATTTGCCGTAAACTAAGCTGTTTACCACCCACATGTTTAAAAGTCAAAATCTGGTCGATTTATGAAGTGGAAACTGTTAATAAATTAAAAGCTTCATGGACAGTTCACACCACATGCAGTCCAGTGCGTTTTTTTCTGCATCAAAAAACGCATGAAATGTAGTTTATATGGTTTACCATGTCATAGTTTACACCCAGGGCCCATCCAAATTCACTTATTAGCTATTTGGAGGCAGTGCAGGCTCATGGGGCAGCTGCTTTTGGGCCCCACAACAATGACTGGGCCCAGGGCAGCGGCCCCTTTTGCCCTGCGTTTAAAGAGGAGCCCTTGTTTACACCAGTGCAGTCAGCTCAAGGGTGTTCCAGTTCCAGAAAGAAAGCAGAACATGCTGCATTTTTCCTGCACTGAACTGTACTTGAATGCTGTAAAACGCACCAGACCCCAGTACAGTGAAAAAAAAATAATAGGAAAAGAGAAGAAAAAAGCATCTGGAATGTATCCGGAATGCAACAAAAAGGCCCCGGAGCGCATCCAAAATGTGTTAAAGTTGTAGTGAATAGAGCTGCACGATTAATCACTAAAAAATCGCAATCTCGATTCAACCCCTTCATGATCTTAATGCGGCATTTCCACGATTTATTGAAGAAACAAGTCGTTCTCTGTTCACTCACAGCTGTCAAAAAAAAAAAACATCCAGCAAATGTTTTTCAACATTGCGCAGCGCTGGGAGATAAAAAAAAACATTGTATCATTCGGTTCTTTTCGATCAAAGGGATGAACTTCAGTCAGTAAATGAGGTCAGTTTAACCATTCTAAGTGTTTTTCTGACGCTTGTTGCTTACAAGTTAAAATCTGTATTTTCTGCTAGAAAATTACTTGGGACCCCCAAACATTAAATATAATTTTTTTAGCAGAGACCCTAGAGAATAAAATGGCGGCAATATTTCATGTTACACAGTATTTACGCAGCTGTCTTCCAAACGCAATTTTTTGGGAAAAAAAATACACTTCAATGAATTTAAAAAAACGAAACCGTAAAGTTAGCCCAATTTTTTTGTATAATGTGAACGATGATGTTACGCCGAGAATCGTGATCTTTATTCTAAGCAAAAAAATGTTGATTGTCATTCTTTCCAGAATCGTGCAGCTCTAGTAGTTAAAGCGGAGGTCCGCCCACCCCGGCAAAAATTTAAAGCCAGCAGCTACACATACTGAAGCTGCTGACGTTTAATAATAAGACACTTACCTGTCCTGGAGACCAGCGCTGTCGGCACCGCAGCTGATGTTTCATCTGCCCGCAAGGGAACCCGGTAGTGAAGCAATACAGCTTCACGCCGGGTGCCTACTGTGCATGCGCGAGGCACCGCTCCGCTCTTCTACTGGCCCGGCGGCGGCGGAGGGAGCCTAGCTGCTGACGTAATGTGCCATTTGGATGTAGTTATCCTTTAACCACTTTCCGCCCACCATATAGCCAAAAGACAGCTACAGCGCAGGCTTCCAGTGCCAGGAGGACGTCAATAGATGTCCTTCCCTGATTGTGCTGCTCGTGCAAGTCCTTCGTTCTCGGCTGACCACAGATCGGGGTAAAGGGCCAATCACTGCGGCCATTTACCATGTCATCAGCCAATTACTGATGATCATGGAAGTAAACAGAAGCCGGTTACGCTGATAGTGTGAAGAGAAAAGAAGAAAGCTGGTAACTGGCTTCTGTTACAGGGACCTCGATCCCAACATTGCCGCTAATCCGTGCCCACCAGTGCCACCTATCAGTGCCCATCAGTACTGCTAATTAGTGCCCACCTGTGCTGCTAGTCAGTGCCTCATCATCACAGTCACCCATCAGTGCCACCTTATCAGTGCCCATCAGTACTACTAATTGGTGCCCATCAGTACCGCCAATCAGTGCCCATCAGTGCCTCATCATCAGTGTCACCCATCGGTATCGCCTATCTATACCTATCATTACCACCTCTCCAGTGCTACCTCATCAGTGCCCATCAGTACTGCTAATTGGTGTCCATTAGTGGCTGAGCAGTGTCGTCCATCAGTGCCGCCTATCGGTGCCCATTATTACCACCTCACCAGTGCCACCTCAGTGCCCATCAGTACTGCTAATTGGTGCCCATTGGTGCCTTATCATTAGTGCCACCTATTAGTGCCCATCATTACCACCTCACCAGTGCCATCTCATCAGTGCCCATCAGTACTGCCAATCAGTGCCTCATCATCGATGTCGCCTATCGGTGTCCATCATTACCATCTCATCAGTGCCCATCAGTACTGCCAATCAGTGCCTATCTGTGCCCATCATTACCATCTCATCAGTGCGTCATCATCAGTGTCGCCTATCAGTGCCCATCATTACCATCTCATCAGTGCCATCAGTACTGCCAATCAGTGCCTCATCAGTGTCGCCCATCGGTGCCCATCATTACCATCTCATCAGTGCCCATCAGTACTGCCAATAAGTGCCTCATCATCAGTGTCACCCATCAGTGCCCATCATTACCATCTCATCAGTGCCCATCAGTACTGCCAATAAGTGCCTCATCATCAGTGTCACCCATCAGTGCCCATCATTACCATCTCATCAGTGCCCATCAGTACTGCCAATAAGTGCCTCATCATCAGTGTCACCCATCAGTGCCCATCAGTGAAGGAGAAAAATCACCTGGTTGCAAAATTTTATTTTGTTTTTATTATTTCAAAATGTTTCCTTCCATTTTTTTTTGTTTAGCAAAAAATAAAAACCCCATCAGTGATTAAATGCCACCAAAAGAAATCTCTATTTGTGGGAGGAAAATTATAAAAATGTCATATGAGTACAGTGTCACATGACCGCGGAATTGTCATTTAAAGTGTGACAGCGCTGAAAGCTGACTTGGGCAGGAAGGCAGTGAAAGTGCCCGGTAGGCAAGTGGTTAGGCAGGCCTGGTCTTCAGCTGTGCGTTCCTTTCATGCAGTAGCAGAGAAGAAGAAGAGGAGTCGGCGGGAGGAAGATGGGTGCGGCGCGCTCGCGAACACCTGCAGGTGCGCCGTCTCTGCCGTAGCGGCGGAGAAGAGCGACTTGTACCGCTGAATAATTTACAGCATATTGACAGACAGTATAATACATCGAGATTATAATCACTCTTCCCCGCCACAAATCCTCTGGCTGCGAGAATTTCTCTTTTCTGCATCCACACAAGAGCTAATTAGAATTCATTGAAATACGGAATATTTTATTTTCATCCAGGTCTGTGTAGGAGATCTCTGCCTCTGATAACCAGCTAACAAATGTAAGTGCGCCGTATTCACAGCGATAATGCAAATGTTCCCTTTTCATGTCGGGGGCCGTTGGCTCTTCATACGATAGAGCTGCCGACTGACACAGCTGGCTAAATTTAAAATATTGACTGCTCACAATGCCTCCTTGATAACGAATAAATATATACACTATATTGCCAAAAGTATTGGGACGCCTGCCTTTACACACACGATGAACTTTACTGGTATCCCAGTCTTAGTCCGTAGGGTTCAATATTGAGTTGGCCCCGCCCTTTGCAGCTATAACAGCTTCAACTCTTCTGGGAAGGCCGTCCACAAGGTTTAGGAGGGTGTCTATGGGGATGTTTGACCATTCTTCCATTCTTGTGAGGTCAGGCACTGATGATGGACGAGAAAGCCTGGCTTGCAGTCTCCACTCTAGTTCATCCCAAAGGTGTTCTATCGGGTTGATGTCAGGACTCTGTGCAGGCCAGTCAAGTTCCTCCACCTCAAACTCACTCATCCATGTCTTTATGGACCTTGCTTTGTGCACTGGTGTGCAGTCATGTTGGAACAGGAAGGGACCATCCCCAAACTGTTCCCACAAAGTTGGGGTCATGAAATTGTCCAAAATGTCTTGGTATGCTGACACCTTAAGAGTTCCCTTCACTGGAACTAAGGGGCCAAGCCCAACCCCTGAAAAACAACCCCCACACCATAATCCCCCTCCACCAAATGATTTGGACCAGTGCACAAAATAGATAAATGCGTAAATGGATACCCAACATGTCAAACCTTAAATTTGCGTGCGCCCGTGAAATGGCGATAAACTTTAAGTACCCTATATCTTCCATAGGTGACACTTTAAAAGTCCCCAACGGGCCATCAGTTTAGTTTTACGGACGTCAGGTGCTAGAAATATTGGCGCCACTCCAGTGTGCACGACGGTATATAACGTGTATCGCAGTCGCCATTTTTATGCGCATACGCTTGCATTTGTACGTGCGTGTATGTGGGTGTGGCTCAATTTTTTTTTTATTATTATTATTATTTATTTCTTTTTTTCGTGCAGGGTGTAGTTTATGTCCCTGAACCTGCCACTTCCTGTATCCTCTTCTGTGATTAAAAGCAAAAAAAAAAAAAAAAAGGTAAGTAAAAAAAATAAAACAAATGTTTGGTGTAACTTTTACAATTTAAAAACATTTGTTTTATTTTTTTACTTACCTTTTTTTTTTTTTTTTTTTGCTTTTAATCACAGAAGGGGATACAGGAAGTGGCAGGTTCAGGAATTTATTTTTTTTTTTTTTACAGTTTAGAGGGGGGCAGATTACACGGCACAAACGCTGTGCTGTTAATCAGCTTTAAGGGACCAGGATCTAATTTTTTTTTTTTTTTTTTTTTTGCGTTAACACTTTAATTGAAGAAACTGGAGTTAGAAGCTGATTGGCTGCCATGCAGAGCTGCACCAGATTTTTCACTCTCCAGTTTTAGTAAATCAACGCCCAGAAATTAAACATTATAAAGAAACTTTTTTTTTATATGCAACAGGTTCACTTTTCTGGTGTTTGGTAATTTGTGTGGCCATAAGCAGGATTTGCAGTAATCACTGAAGGTCTCTGTGTGTTTTTGTCCTTCATGTTCCATCTGACTCACAGCTTCTTCCTCTGGTTTGTCTCTCCCATAACAGACGCATTGACGATGACAAAGGGCGGACGCATGAACTGGAGCATTCTGCAATCAAATGCATGAGAGGGATACTGTACTGTTACATGAGACAAGCTGATAAGGTAAATCGCTCGGTCTCAGCCCTGCCACCGATGACTTTGTACTGAAGGTGTACAAAGGACGTATTTATGAAATAATGGTGCAGCAGAAATTTGTGTTAAAGCTGAAGTTTAAAGTGTTTCTAAAGCCTCAGGGCTCATTTACACTTCAACTTTAACACACATTAAAGCGCCTACCGCTTCAACATGCCTTTTTGATGCTTTAAAGCAGGGATATGCAATTAGCGGACTTCCAGCTGTTGCAAAACTACAAGTCCCATCATGCCTCTGCCTCTGGGTGTCATGCTTGTGGCTTTCAGAGTCTTGCTATGCCTCATGGGACTTGTAGTTCTGCAACAGCTGGAGGTCCGCTAATTGCATGTCCCTGCTTTAAAGGATATCTAAAGGTTTGTTTTATAAAAAAGAAAAACAAATTTTCATACTTACCTCTTCTGTGCAGTTGGTTTTGCACAAAGTGGCCCCGATCCTCCTCCTTCTGGGGTCCCTCAGTGACACTCCTGGCTCCTCCCTTTTCACGAGTGCCCCGTCGGAGAGCCGCTCTCCCTCGGGGGCACACGTGCGAGCGCGCTCCCGTGTCCTGCTGGTGCGTCTATTGACACGGACAGCAGGACTCGGCCCCGCTCCCCGGCTCCTGCGTCATTGGATTTGATTGACAGCAGCGGGAGCCAATGGCTGTACTGCTATCAATCTACCCAATCAGGATCCGAGACACTGGCTGGAGCTGGTGTGCACGTCCCTGTCGTTTGAAAGAACGGGTTGGGGGGGGGGGGGCTGCTGCATCACAGGAGTAGAATGCATTAAGGTGAAAAGCCCTGAGGGTTTACAACCCCTTTAATGAAGTGTGGCTAATGCCCGGTGTGTGTTTTTGGTTTTCTGTTTGCTTTAATCACTTCAGCCTCGGAAGCTTTTACCCTCTTCCTGACCAGAGCACTTTTTACAACTTGGCACTGCGTTGCTTTAACTAATTGCGCAGTCGTACGACGCTGTACCCAAACGAAATTCGCGTCCTTTTTTGCCCACAAATAGAGCTTTCCTTTGGTGGTATTTGATCACCTCTGCGGTTTTTATTTTTTGCGCTATAAACAAAAAAAGAGCGACAATTTTGAAAAAAATAAATATTTTTTTTACTTTTTGCTAAAATAAATATCCCCAAAAATTAAAAAAAAAACAAATTTCTTCATCAGTTTAGGCCAATATATATTCTTCTACATATTTTTGATTAAAAAAAATCGCAATAAGGGTATATGAATTGGTTTGCGCAAAAGTTATAGCATCTACAAACTATGGGAAAGATTTATGGCATTTTTATTATTATTGTTTTTTTTTTTGTTTTTTTACTAGTAATAGCGGTGATCTGCGATTATTTTATTTTTTTTAGTGGTACTGCGACGGACAGATCGGACACTTTTGACACTTTTTTTGGGACCATTGACAATTTATACAGCGATCAGTGCTATAAAATACACTGATTACTGTGTAAATGTCACTGGCAGGGAAGGGGGTTAACACTAGGGGGCGATGAAGGGGTTATAACTGTGTGTTCCCTCAGTGTGTTCTAACTGTGCGGGGATTGGAGTGACTAGGAGAGGAGACATATTTGTTCATAGGAACAAACGATAGGATTCCTCTTCCCTGACAGCACAGAGAATTGTGTGTTTACAGTAGAATCTGTGTCTTCAGTCCCTTTCCCTGTCTCATAGGGGAGATGTCAGGGGGGGTTGGTGATATCTCACCAAAGCCCTTCCCCCAGCCTCCCCAAACAGGAAAAAAAGGAAAAATTGTAATAAATAAATACTCAAAAGTAAAATTGTAAAAATAATAAAAATTAAGAAAAACACTAATTCCGCCGCCCTCCCCCCCCCAAAAAAAGGAGAGCATTGTTAAAAAAATATATATATATTTATACAAAAAAATATAAAAATGTAAAAAATAATAAAAAAAAATAGATTGTAAAAAATTAATAAAACTACTGACACGCATCATCAGTGCCACCTATCAGTGCTGCATATTGGTGCCACTGTCACATGACATTAAAAAATAGTATCGGTATCGACGAGTACTTGGAAAAAAAGGTATCTGTACTTGTACTCGGTCTTTAACCGCTTGCCAACCGTCCGCCGGTTATACTGCGGCAGAATGGCACAGCCAGGCAAATCACCGCTATGGTACATCAGTACCATAGACGGCCACTAGGGGGCCCCTGCTCGCCCACGGAGCCGATGCGAGTGCCCGGCGGTCTCGATCCGGGGCACACGGAGAACCGGGATCTGTGTGTGTAAACAGTTTCCGGTTCTCTGAGGGGAGAGCAGAGTATGAACAAGCGATCTGTTAGTTTCCCTGCACAGTCCCCTCCCCCTTCAGTTAGAACACTTCCTAGGACACACATTAACCCCTTCACTGCCCCTTAGTGTTAACCCCCTTCACTGCCAGTGAAGTTTTTACAGTAATCAATGCATTTTTAATCGCACTGATCGCTGTATTAATGCCAGTGGTCCCAAAAATGTGTCAAAATTGTCCGATCTGTCCGCCATAATGTCGCAGTCGCGATAAAGATCGCTGCCATTACTAGTAAAAAACAAATTATTATTAAAAATGCGATAAAACTATCTCCTATTTTGTAGACGCTATAACTTTGCGCAAACAAATCAATATACGCCTATTGCAAATTTATTTTATTTTTTTTTACCAAAAATATGTAGAAGAATACATATCGGCCTAAACTGAGGAAAAAAATGTTTTTTTATATATTTTTGGGGGGATATTTATTATACCAAAAAGTAAAAAATATTGCATTTTTTTTTTTTTTCAAAATTGTTGCTCTTTTTTTTGTTTATAGCGCAAAAAATAAAAACCTCAGAGGTGATCAAATACCACCAAAAGAAAGCTCTATTTGTGAGGGGGGGAGGATGTTGATTTTGTTTGGGAGTCACGTCGCGCGACCGCGCGATTGTCAGTTAAACCGACGCAGTGCCGAATCGCAAAAAGTGCTCTGGTCAGGAAGGGGGGTAAAGTCTTCCGGTGCTGAAGATGTATGAAGGTGAAAAACCTCCTGTGATGCAGCAGCCGTCCCAGAGCCCCCCCCCCTTTTACTTACCTAAACCCGTTCTTTCCCCGTGACGGGGACGAGCACACCAGCTCCAGCCGGTGTCTCGGGTCCTGATTGGGTAGATTGATAGCAGCACAGCCATTGGCTCACGCTACTGTCAATCAAATCCAATGACGCAGGAGCCGGGGGCGGGGCCGAGCCCTGCCGTCTGTGTCAATAGACGCAGCAGCAGGACACAGGCGCTCGCACATGTGCCCCCCGAGGGAGAGCGGTTCTCGGGGGCACCCAAGAAAAGGGAGGAGCCAGGAGTGTCGCTGAGGGACCCCAGAAGAGGATCGGGGCCACTTTGTTCAAAATCAGCTGCACAGAGAAGGTAAGTATGACGTTTTTTTTTTTTTTTTTTCTTTTTTATAAAACAAACCTTTAGATATCCTTTAAAGCAGGGATATGCAATCAGCAGACCTCCAGCTGTTGCAGAACTACAAGTCCCATGAGGCCAGCCAAATGATCCGGGGCTGAAGCGGTTAAAGTGATATCGGTCCAAGCCTAGTAAAGACAAAAATCTCTAGGCTGTTGACAAATTGAGCTCATTTAAATTATTTTTTCTTTTTTTTTTTTTTTTTTTTATTCACTTTAAAAATATGAATTCCTATAACAGCTGGTATCAAATAAAAATGAATATCGTAAAACAAAATCTAAAAAGCAGATGGTATGCAAAATATACGAGATAAAAGAGGACGAGCGGAAAAAGAATTACTGGAATCATACTAAGCTGAATTGGACCAAAGATTAGCTGAAGTTGATAAAAAGGAATAAGCGGTTTTTCTGGATTTTAAGCCAAAAATGATTAAATACATATTTCTGGAGAAGGATGTGCACTAATGTATTTATAGTCGGATACAAAACATAAAAGTTCATTTCCGAGGAAAAAACCAATCCGAGGAGTGCTGCACCAAATCCTCCATATCATAATCCTATTTATAAAGATCTGCACTTTTATGGGAAGAAAATGGCAAAAATCTACCTCTTCATGCCGGTGCCTCCTGGTTTAGGTTGCCGGGAGGCGGGGCTTAAGACCACATGACCGCTGTGATTGGCTGTCACGGCGGTCATGTGATCCCAAAACTCCCGATTGGGAGCTTTCAGGTGTGCGCTCTCGGCACAGCTGTATTGGCAGCAATTCACACAAATATGCGGCCCCTCAGCACCAAGGACCAGGCCCCCCCCCCCCCCCGAGAGGCCGCATATTTGCGTGTGCGGCCGACACCAAGGGTTTGATATAACGTAAAATTGCTACACAAGTCATATTGTAATAAAAAATGACCTTTTCTTTTTCAATCTGCAGCTCCTGTGATTTTCTGTAAAATGTAGTATGCCCACCTGGAGGAGTTCTGTACACAGGTGGTATACAGAAATCTCATTTCCTGCTTGTGTGATTGGCTCACTGATCTTCCCAGAAGTCTGCACTAAGATACAAGTCAGATTTTTGGCATCCCCTGCAACAAACATGTCATTTTTGGTGAGATACTCCCAAAGGGAAATCGCATCGAAAGGGATGCAGACCCTGACACTTTCCTCATTAGAACCCTGCAGGTGCAGCAGCTGATAATTTATAAAATTATAAACTCCCATTCACTTTGCACATGGACACAGACAAACAAACAAATATTTCGGTAGAAACCTGCAACAAAGTTTGCTAAAATCCCTGCAATGTACATAGATCATTTAAAGAGGAAGGTTTGTTTCTCAACAAAAGTGGAGTTATTTTTTAACCACTTTAATACCGGGCACTTTCACCCCCTTCCTGCCCAGGCCAGTTTTCAGCGCTGTCACACTTTGAATGACAATTGCGCGGTCATGCAACGCTGTACCCAAATGACATTTTTGGGTTTTTTTTCAAACAATTAGAGCTTAGTTGTATTTAATCACCGCTGGGTTGTTTTTCGTTTTTGCTAAAAAAAAATGAAACTTTCACGCTTGTGCGCGGGAGCCGCCGTTCATGGCACAGGGCTCAGAAGGAAGGCACAGGTGGCCGCTCCTTTAGAGCGCATGTGCTAGTGATGTCACTGGCTGCATGTAATGTAAATATCTCCATTTAGGAGATATTTACATTACCTATAAGTAGGTCTTATTATAGGCTTACCTATAGATAAAAGTCAGGAAAGGAAGATTACTTCCCCATGAAGGCAAAAGGGGGTCCAACCCGGTACTAGAAAGGTGTACCTAATAAAGTGGCCGGTGAGTGTATATCTATGGTAACATTTTTTTTGTAAACCCTTCTGTAACCAAGGAGCTGTTTTCAGTCTGAAATAATTAATAATGGTCGTTTATTTTTTATTATTATGTTTTGTTTTTTTTATCCTGCTGTGTGATTGGTGCAAAATGTGAAGCTTGCAAGAAAACCAGCATGTTGCTGACATTTAGACCCCTTTCACACTGGGGCGGTTTTCAGGCACTTTAGCGCTGGAAATGGCCTCTGCTTAGCGCCTGAAAACTGCTTCCTATTCATTCCAGTGTGACTTTTCACACTGGGGGGCGGTGCGCTTATGGGGCGTTCCGAAAAGTCCTGCAAGCAGCATCTTTGGGGCGGGTTGGGAGCGCTGGATTTAGCTCTCTCAAAACGCCCCTGCCCGTTGGAATGAATGGGCAGCGCTTTCGAGGCGCCTCTAAAGCGATGCAAAACAGGAGTTTTTAACCCTTTTTTGAGGCTTAAAAGCTGAAAAGCGGCGCAAAAGCACTGCTTAAACAGCGCTAAAACGAGCGCCGCTTTAACGCTAACGGACGGCGCTTTCAGTGTGAAAGCAGCGTTAGTGTTTTTCTCACATCTGACTCATTTTACCTGTTAAGTGTAAATCCCGGTACCCAGGGGCGGACTGATAACTTATGGGGCCCCCAGGCAATCAGAGATTATGGGGCCACACAGTATACACACACACACAGTATACAATCACACAGTATACACATACATGTACACAGAGTATACACAGACACAGTATACAATCACACAGTATACACATACATGTACACACAGTATACACAGACAGATGTAAAAAAAAACACAGATTTATACATACTGTCCCTGGTTTTACTGAGGCTGGCAACCCTGATGGGGGCCCCCTAGTGGCCCAGGGCCCTCGGGCAATGCCCGAGTGGCTCAATGGTCAGTCCGCCCCTGCCGGTACCCCCACATTGTTGCACGTAATGTTGTTGTGCACGAAATGCATTGCTTGCTATTACCGGTTCCTGTATCGGCGCTCTGTAATTCAGCATCCACTACCTCTTCTTAGCTCCACCGTTGCTGTATGTTCTTGTGTCTGGCCCTCACAAGGTTCCCCACTAAATGAGCTTTCTAGGTTGCTTGTAAGCGTTCATTGCTGTAGCGAGTGGTATGTTCTGACAATAGGTATTGAACATTACATACAGTGGACCTGCTTGAAGAATACAATCCCCATCTGATCCTGTAGTCCTTGAAATGCCACCTGTAAGTTTCAACAATAATGAACGCTGGATCATAGAACACCTCCCACATGAAAGCTCTCGAGTCTATCCATTCACCAATAACGCGGCAAGTTCTGCTTTGTGGCGGGTGAGGTATGTGGCATGCGGTCCTTTTATATCTCAGTCATGGGATTTATATAAAGCACAGTGAAGGACACCGGCATCTCTTTGGTGCTCAATGCTTCCAATCTTCACTTTTTATGGAGGCGCTGAAGAATCTTTAGCATCTGTCACACTTCAGTGGATCTTTGCACGTTTGTGCAAACAATCACTTTAAGGTGCAACTGTTTAACCACATTACCAAGACCCCTTTAACACTGAGGCGCTTTTCAGGCCTTTTAGCACTAAAAATAAAGCCTGAAAAGCGCCTCTCATGCCTCCCCAGTGTTAAAGCCCGAGTTGCTTTCACACTGGGGGCGGTGCCCTTGCGGGATGGGAAAAAAAGTCCTTTAAGCAGCATCTTTGGGGTGATTTGGGTGTATACAGCGCTCCCAAAATGCCCTGCCAGTTGAAATGAATAGGCTGCGCTGCCGAGGAGTCGCAATACGGGCACTTTTAATCCTTTCCTCGGCCGCTAGCAGGGGTTAAAAGCGCCCCGCTAGCGTCCGAAAAGTGTCGGTAAAGCGCCGCTAAAATTAGCAACGCTTTATCGCTAACACCAGGCACTTTCAGTGTGAAAGTAGCCTAAGCAGAAAGCACAGCCAACCTGTGAAATATAGCTTAAAGCGGAGTTCCAGGTATTTTCTCAACTAACCTGCCCCCGCGCGTTTTGTCATCACTTCCTGTATTTTCATTGTTTTTTTGTTTTTTGTTTTTTTATTTCTTTTTTCAACGCTGCAAATACCTTTTTTGTGTTGTAATCCTCTACTTCCGCAGTATCTTGCCGCGGCGAGGTACGTCATGCCCACCCATTGGTTCCTGGGATATGAGTGTAGTCAATCCCAGGAGGCAAGGTGCCTCCGTCACTTGTAGCAACGCAATATTACTAAAAAGGAAATGACGCGATGCAAGGCGGAGAGAAGCCATTTTCAAAAAGGAAACCAGTTTGTTGTTGCCAGTGCTATGGCAAAATGAACACAATTAGTGAGCCACGCTTTGCTATTTACGCGCATGTGCGAGATCGGGAGGTGCATGCTGGGTATCCAACACAGCTGCCAACACTGAAGATGGGAGCGCGCTCGGGGGGACTAGACTCCGAAGTACATTAAAAAAAAAAAAAAACACAAACTCTGTTTTAACCTCCATGTGTGCATATTGTTACAAACAATAAAGCCCATCTTTAAGTTTAACCCTTTTACTGCCAGAGCCGTTTTTTGTTTTGTTTTTTTTCCTATACACAAATTTAAAAAAATAATTTTAGCCCCAAAGATTACATAACCCCCCCCCCCCCCCTCCGCAAAAAAAAAAATCATATATATTTTCTGAAAGCAGGCACATTTGAGACTAAAATAGTGGTAGTTCCATTTTTTTACGTCACACAATATTACTTACCAAGGTCTAGGAAACGCAAAATTTCAGTTAAAAAATACACTAAAGTTAATTTTAGGGCACACAAGCGCAATTAATTACCCAGTTTTAAAGATGAGGTTGCACCGAGTAGAACCTGAGAAGAGTAGTTGCCAGGAGCGTCGGCTAGGAACCTGAGAAGAGTAGTTGTCAGGAGCGTCGGCTGGGAACCTGAGAAGAGTAGTTGTCAGGAGCGTCGGCTAGGAACCTGAGAAGAGTAGTTGTCAGGAGCGTCGGCTGGGAACCTGAGAAGAGTAGTTGTCAGGAGCGTCGGCTAGGAACCTGAGAAGAGTAGTTGTCAGGAGCGTCGGCTAGGAACCTGAGAAGAGTAGTTGTCAGGAGCGTCGGCTGGGAACCTGAGAAGAGTAGTTGTCAGGAGCGTCGGCTAGGAACCTGAGAAGAGTAGTTGTCAGGAGCGTCGGCTGGGAACCTGAGAAGAGTAGTTGTCAGGAGCGTCGGCTAGGAACCTGAGAAGAGTAGTTGTCAGGAGCGTCGGCTAGGAACCTGAGAAGAGTAGTTGTCAGGAGCGTCGGCTGGAAACCTGAGAAGAGTAGTTGTCAGGAGCGTCGGCTAGGAACCTGAGAAGAGTAGTTGTCAGGAGCGTCGGCTGGGAACCTGAGAAGAGTAGTTGTCAGGAGCGTCGGCTAGGAACCTGAGAAGAGTAGTTGTCAGGAGCGTCGGCTAGGAACCTGAGAAGAGTAGTTGTCAGGAGCGTCGGCTGGGAACCTGAGAAGAGTAGTTGTCAGGAGCGTCGGCTAGGAACCTGAGAAGAGTAGTTGTCAGGAGCGTCGGCTGGGAACCTGAGAAGAGTAGTTGTCAGGAGCGTCGGCTAGGAACCTGAGAAGAGTAGTTGTCAGGAGCGTCGGCTAGGAACCTGAGAAGAGTAGTTGTCAGGAGCGTCGGCTGGGAACCTGAGAAGAGTAGTTGTCAGGAGCGTCGGCTAGGAACCTGAGAAGAGTAGTTGTCAGGAGCGTCGGCTGGGAACCTGAGAAGAGTAGTTGTCAGGAGCGTCGGCTAGGAACCTGAGAAGAGTAGTTGTCAGGAGCGTCGGCTGGGAACCTGAGAAGAGTAGTTGTCAGGAGCGTCGGCTAGGAACCTGAGAAGAGTAGTCGTCGGGAGCATCGTCGGGGGACCCGAGAAGGAGTCGTCCTGACCGTCGGCTGGGAACCTGAGAAGAGTAGTTGTCAGGAGCGTCGGCTGAAGACCCGAGAAGAGTAGTTGTCAGGAGCGTCAGCTGAAGACCCGAGAAGAGTAGTTGTCAGGAGCGTCAGCTGAAGACCCGAGAAGAGTAGACGTCATGACCGTCGGATGGGAACCTGAGAAGAGTAGTTGTCAGGAGCGTCGGCTAGGAACCTGAGAAGAGTAGTCGTCAGGAGCATCGTCGGGGGACCCGAGAAGAGTAGTCGTCCTGACCGTCGGCTGGGGACCCGAGAAGAGGAGTCAGGAGCGTCTCCGGGGGACCCAAGAAGATTCATTAGGCGCGTTGTCGGGGGACCCGAGAAGAGTAGTCATGACAGTCAGCTGGGGACCTGAGAAGAGGAGTCATCATGGCTGTCTGCGAGGGACCCGAGAAGAGGAGTCGTCATGGCTGTCTGCGGGGGACCCAAGAAGAGGAGGAGCCAAGAGCACCAGCGAGGGTCCCTGCACAGAGCGGGTAGGTCTAACATTTTAAAAAGGGAAAAAAAAAGTTTTACAATCACTTTAAGCTGAAAGTTCAATTGTGCTTTACCAAAAAAATAGTTTATAAATGATTTATCGTCACTAATGAGATTCTTTCCCTGTGCAAATTTATCTATCGAAAAGAAAACAAAGATAGATGTAAAAACTAGCTTATGTTTCAGGACAATTTTCTTACTGTTGAAAATGACTGGTATTTGGCCTTCATATTATCCTTGACCCACTGCCTTGTGTTCCTCTCCGCCATGGTCTGACTTTCACTGCGTGGGAAGCAAATCCGCGCACTGACGATGAACGATCCTCCTTCGGAGCTGCCTTTTGCTTCTCACTTATTTTCAGATATTTCCATAAAGAGTCCTTTCTCTCTTTCTTATTGTTATTTTGTTATGTTTTTGTTTTGTTTTTTTGTTCTCTGCCAGTACAGGCCATTAATCGGGAAGCTCACACAGAGCCGCCTCCTGAGAAGATTTCGTATTTGGAGCTCATAAAAGCTACAGAGCGATGAACTGTTTTGGATGCGGCCCCCTTTTTAACATTATAGAAACTTCCCGCTGGGGCCCCCGATGCACTCAGTGTAAAGGGAAAAATCAGTCTTTATAGTTAGTGTTTGTTTTTTTGTTTTTTTGTTTTTGAGCCATAGTTTGAGAATAAACCAATAGACCATTGTATAATCTTGAGAAGCTAACAGCAGTGGCCATCAGACCCCATGCAGGAAGCTGTCTCTGGTTCCTGCTTTCAAAGGATTTCTAAACCCAAAAACCACAATGCAAATATATTGCAGTTTACTGTTGGCTGCACCAGTTTTATTATTGAGATTTTTTTTTTTTTTTTTTCCCAGCGGGTGAATCCTACAAGTAATAAGCTTCCTGTCCCAGAGTGACAACACTCGCTCACTGTCCTGTATCTATGGAGGAGCAGTGTGGTCACTACTCTCCAGATTTAGACTGCAAATACCTCTCTCTCACTCTCCTCCTCCTCTTTTTTTGGAAGGAGGGGCTGTGTAGTTCACAGAATAGAATATAGTTTTAAAGTGTTACCAAACCCGCAAAAGTAAAATCAGCCTGTATATGCAGTAAAGCATGCTTGTTATACTCCCTGTGGAACCTAAGGGGTTAATCTTTTGCATTGTGTACAAAGGCTGTTTGATCCTGTCTTCTCTGATCCTCTCCTTTTTCTACTTTCTCCAAAAAAAATAACCTGATAGTTACAGAGCCAGGGGACAGGCTGCACATGCTCAGTTTGGTGTGTTTTTGCTATAGAGCTTTTGTTTTCTTGGGAGGGTGCATGTGATCAGCACAGGGCCAATCAGCACTGTCCAGACAGAGGGTCAGGGGAGAATGAAAACTCCTACAAGCTTTACTAGGAACTCATAGAAGTCACAAGGTTGCTATATACTGCTGATAAGAAAATATATTTATCAGTTTATATTAGAGCTGCACAATTAATCATTAAGAATCGAGATCGTGATTCTTTCATTGTAACGTTTTATTCTTTAGATCAAAGGGATGAACTTTGTGCTGTAAATGAGAGAAGTTTAACCACTTAAATAATAAAACTGTTTCTGACACTTGTTGGTTTCAAGGTAAAATCATTACTTTTTCCTAGAAAATTACTTAGAACCCCCAAACATTTTATATATATATATATATATATATATATATATATATATATATATATTTAGCAGTGTTTACACTCACTGATCCCAGAAAAAAATTATATTCCCGCTCGCCACAGTCTGGCCCCCCTAAAGTCTGAAGGACAGTAAACTGGCCCGTTGGGGTAGAAAGTTTGGAGACTCCTGTGCTAGACTCATCCACCTTACCAACCGCTGTGTCTGTGTCAGGGCTAGGCTCAGGCCTTCCTTCTCTGAGCTGGCCGCTCAGCTGTCGGCTAATTGCCAGCTCCTATCTCTCTCCAAAGGTAATCAGCTGTTGATGATATCCTGCTCGTCAGTCCTGCCTTCTTAAGCCGCCCAGTCCAGAGGAGCTCTGCCTTCTCCTCGCTCAAACATCACAGAAACTATCTTCTGCGATCCTGCCCAAGACTTGCTTTGCTGACATCCTTTCTGGCTCCAGATCCTGCTTGCCGTTCCACTACATTGATCCCTGACTTCTAGCTTGACTGACTATCCGTTCCGGTTACTGAACTTTAGCTATGTTTTGACTACGTTTGTTCTTTTTACTTTAATTATTAAACAAGTGTGATACAACTGTACTTCTGTCTCGGCCTGATTTAATGGTTTCTGACAAAAGTCAAGTAGGCATCCCATAATCTCCAATCCCTGTCCAAGTTTGCCTGGCTGTGCAGGGTGGGGGATCCCAGTTACTTGCATCCCTTAACTGGGTGCGCCGTTCCACTACATTGATTCCTGACCTCCATTTCATACCAAACGTAAACCAAAGACTAAAGAGAGCCAATATCACTAATAATTGTATGTCAAAGAGCCTGTTATGTATATTAATTGTACGAAGTAAGCCACTAAATCAACTACTAGAGTTATATGTCTGCTGTAACACTCCGAAGGGACTATGTGTTAATACACCTCTGTATATGAAAACTGTACCTAATATGTAAAGGAATTTGTGCTTTTTTTTCATGTTAATAAAGTTGTTTTTTTCCAAGTAAAAAAAAAAAGAAAACACATTTTTATATCACCCATGTTCATTTCATTTTCCCAGGTTAACTAATATCCTCTTTCTTTGGTTTCCTGGTGACATTGTGACTGATTTCTCTCCTAGGTAGAACAGTTTAAGCAAGATCCAAGCCCACAGAAATGTCTTCATTCTATCTTCCATGTTGACACCGGTGACGAAATCCGATCGTATCAGGATTATGGCCATATCCAGGTAAGATTTGATCTTTTGAGCCCTGCAAAAGATGTATTATGAAGGTAGATCAATTTTCTTACCCATAGCAAAAGGGTCGCTGGTATGCAATTTATAAACTGTGTATCCAGGGAAGGGTCTGCCAAAGGGGCAAGAAGTTCTGGACCTTAAGCATTGACCCAGAGATGTAGTTACACTCTGCAGAGCTTACTGAGGAGAGGTCTGAGCACAGGAACAGAGCCGAGGCTGTCAATCTGCTGGAGGCCCCTCCTCTGTCACCCTTTTACCTCTTGGTGTCAGGAAAACTTGTCAGAAGTAATTCATGCTGATAGCAGAGGAAGGAAGCAGCAGACAGAAATGACACTTGGTGTTCTGGATTGAGATAAGTACACACTATAAAGGGATGTGCTTTGTTCATATTTCATGCCTGAGGTTTGCAACCAGTTTACACAAACTGATGTTATGATTTGTGCATCTAGTTTTTTTTCATAGATGTAACTACATTTTTTGAATAGACACGAAGATAATGTATGTTCTTCCTCACTGTTTTGTTCTAATTTACATTCATCTTCATTATGACCAGGGGTTCAGGCACATAAAGTGCCTTGACAAAGTCTTCATACCCCTTGCAGTTTTCCACATTTTCTTATGTTACAACCAAAATCGTAAATGTATTCACAAAGTGGCACATACTTGTGAAGTTTAAGGAAAATGATAAATGGTTTTTCTATTTTTTTTATAAATATGTGAAAAGTGTGGGGTGCATTTGTATGGCGCCCCCCCGGAGTCAATACTTTGTAGAACCTCCTTTCACTTCAATTACAGCTGCAAGTCTTTTTGGGGATGTCTCTACCAGCTTTGCACATCTAGAGAGGGACATTATTGCCCATTCTTCTTTACAAAATCGCTAAAGCTCTGTCCGATTGGATGGAGAGCGTCTGTGAACAGCAATTTTCAAGTCTTGCCACAAATTCTCCATTGGATTTAGGTCTGGACTTTGACTGGGCCATTCTAACATCGATAATTTAAAAAAAACTATTAGGCACCCGAATGACCACAACATACAGGGACATACAATGTAATACTGACATAAAAGCACACACAGGTTGGACTTGTGTCTTTTTTTTCAACTTCACCAACTATGTAACGATGTACAGTATGTAACACATGAATATGCTTTGATCTAAACCATCCCATTGTAGCTCTGGCTGTATGTTTAGGGTCGTTGTCCTGCTAGAAGGTGAACCTCCGCCCCAGTCTCAAGTCTTTTTTGCAGATCTTCTAGCTTGACAATGACCCAAAACATATCATCAAGGCAACAAAGGAGAGAAATTGTCAAGATCTTCTAGCTTGACAATGACCCAAAACATATCAACAAAGGAGAAGAAGCACATTAAGGTCATGGAGTGGCCTAGTCATTATCAAGACCTTAATCCTATAGAAAATTTATGGAGGGAGCTGAAACTTCGAGTTGCCAAGAGACAGCCAAGAAACCCAAAGGATTTAGAGAAGATCTGTAAAGAAGAGTGGCCCAAAATCCCTCCTGAGATGTCTGCAAACCTGGTCACCAACTACAAGAAACATCTTGCCTCTCTGCTTGCCAACAAGGGTTTCTCCACCAAGTACTAAGTCATGTTTTGTTTGGGGATCAGATATTTATTTTACTCAATTCATAACATTTTTATCATGGATTTTTTTTCTGGATTTTCAGTTGATCTTCTGTCTCTATTATGTAAAATACACCTATGATGAAAATTATAGACCCTTCATTTCTCTGTAAGTGGGCAAACGTACAAAATCTGTAGGGGATCAAATCCTAATTTTCCCCACTGAATCCGATTTTCAGTCTGTTAAATGAGTTGGCAACACATATAAATGAATGTGCTGCTTTCGACCCAACATGTGTCAACCTACTGCAAAGTATCAGATAGGTGTGAATGGGCCCTAAGAAAAGCATAAACGTATGCCTGCTTTTGTTAGGAACAAAACAAGCCAGTGTTGAATGAAATTCATTTTATTTCTTTGAAATGCTCCAGTATAAATTCTTCTTTTCATCGTGATTTCGCACCTCCCATTTACTCGAGTGCATTACAATTAAAGTCTGCACTCCAACCACTTATACGTTAAACAATGTTTGCCATCAATAGGAGCCAACTCGTTAACCAGCCCACGGAAATGTGTTAGGAGCGCATTAAAGCAGACTACTTAGCTGGTCTTTGAATGGAGCTCTAGGTTTCTGTCCACAGTCTATGTTCCTCAGCAGGTAGCCCATCTATTGTCACAGTGGAGAGAAGACCGCTGTGTCCCCAGATACCCAGCCTATTGTTTAAGCTATTATTCAAATCCTTCCTGTTCTTTTCTTGCCAATAATGCCGCCATGTAGATAAATGAGAAGCCGTTTGCCATAAGTGATTTGAAAGAATTACCTAAAGTCTAATTTGTGTTTCTAAACAAAAGTTAATAGTTGGCTCCGCGAGACTCTCAGCTTCCTGAAAGAGACACCATTTCTTTCTTTTAATAAAGGGTTTGTGGCACCTTAGGCAGTAAAACAATACTTGAACTGAAATGTCTTTTATATATGCTTGGTGGCTATAAAAAAAGAAACCTTGCCTCTGCTGAACCAGACCTACAGCTGTGCGATCAGGAAAGCGCATCTTACCTGCTGGTTGGATTGCTCGTGTCAGATCTCTGCAGAAAGACCACTGCTTCCACATGTCTCCTAGGGCTGGAAATGTATTTTTTTTTTATCGTTCTCTATTTTAGCAGGTCAAGTTTCCGGGAAGTTTTGGATGGTTGTTTTTTGATTATGCATGTAAATTGCACGCACCTATGGCCATGTTTTGTTGGGAACATTTGCCCCCTCCCAAAATGCAAACTAGCACTTGCTTAACCACTTCAGCCCTGGAAGGTTTTACCCCCTTCATGACCAGGCCATTTTTTTGCGATACGGCGCTGCGTTCCTTTAACTGACAATTGCGTGGACATGCGGCGCTGTACAGAATAAAACTTTGCCTTTTTTTTTTCCCTCCACAAATAGTTTTTTGAGTGGTATTTGATCACCTCGGCGGTTTTTATTTTTTGCGCTTTAAACCAAAAAGAGCGTCAATTTTCAATAAATTTTTTTTTTTACTTTTTGCTATAAAACATACCCAATAAAAAATGTAAAAAATAAAATTTCTTCATAAATTTAGGCAAATATGTATTCTGCTACATTTTTTTGATTAAAAAAAAATCCCAATTAGTGTATGTTGATTGGTTTGCACAAAAGTTATAGCGTCTACAAACTATGGGATCATTTTATGGCATATATATATATCTATGTATAGATTTTTAGCGGGGCTGCGACATTGCGGCAGACAAATCAGACACAAAGTTACACTTTTTTGGGAACCGGTGACATTATTACAGTGATCAGTGCTAAAAAATATGCATTGTTACTGTACTAATGACACTGGCAGGGAAGGGGTTAACATCAGGGGCGATCAAAGGGTTAAGTGTGTCCCGAGGGGGTTCTTGCTAACTGTGTGGGGGATGGTATGACTGGGTGAAGACAGAGATCCCCCTCTGCAATTGGCCCACTTGCCTGTGCCCCCAGAGGCTACTGCATGAAGCAACATACAGGTACTTCGTCTCACGCAGCCGGCCCTCCTTGACGTATTAAATGTGCGGAATGCGGTCCGGAAGTGGTTAAAGTGTATTAAAGATTCACTTTTTTTTTTAAATAACAAACATGTCATACTTACCTCCTCTGTGTAATGGCTTTGACCAGTGAGCTAAGTGGGGAGACCAGTGGGGCAGTGGTATGTGCGCCCATAAGACACTTGGAGCCACACTAAGCGCTGAATTATGCCGCGTACACACGGTCAGATTTTCCAACGGGAAATGTTGGATGTGAGCTTGTTGGCGGAAAGTCTGACCGTGTGTACGCTCCATCGGACAATTGTTGGCGGACTTTCCACCAACAAATGTTGGCTAGCAGGTTCTCAAATTTTCCGCCAACAAAACTTTGTTGTCGGAATTTCCGATCGTGTGTACACAAGTCCGTCGCACAAAAGTTCATGCATGCTCGGAATCAAGCAGAAGGAGCCGCACTGGCTATTAAACTTCCTTTTTCGCGGCTCGCCGTATGTCTTGTACGTCACCCCGTTCCCACGTTCGTAATTGTTGGCCAACATTTGTGTGACCGTGTGTATGCAAGACAAGTTGGAGCCAACAACCTTCAAACAAAATTTTATGGTTTTGTTGCCGTAAAGTCAGCTGTGATGCCCACTAGAAAGCACTGTGTATGTTCTGTAGGGCATCCGGGACCAACTTTAGTGGTCACTGCCTGTGGCCTGCCCTCTTTTGACACTTTTCACCATATTTTTGGTTTCTAAGACCGTCATCACAATGCTGGGCAAGTGGTAGCTGTGTGTGTGTGTGTGTGTGTGATGGGGCTGGACCAATGAAAATAAGGCTTGGTATTGGTGGATACACTGTGCAGTAGGTCTTTCTTCTGGGGGGAAAGGGGTGGGAACTACCCCCCCCCCCACCAAGTAAAAGTGCGAAGTAGGTGGACCCTGTTATGGTCTTGGGTTTCTACCTCTCTGATAGCCACAAAGAAGACACTCAGCAGAAAGCTTTTAGTTAGGTATAGAGGAGCACCCAGTATACAAGTTCATATCATTCAAGAGTCTATTTGAAAGATTTATTGAAGATAACAGATAAAACCAACACGTTTCGGGGAAAATGCCTCCCCTTCCTCTGGGCTGAAATAATGGATATAATTATAACCACGTATTATGAGGCTCGTTATAAGCTCAACACAGGTTAAAACTTTAATGGATTTGAACTTGCAAAACGATGACCTTGTTGCTTAGCAGCTGCTGTCAAGTTGTTATGCAATGTGGGAAGCTTAGTACTGGTTTTAATATAGATCTGTGAAGTCACGGTTTTCTCTGAGTCTGTCCAAGTTTTACCTGTGTTGAGCTTATAACGAGCAACATTCTAAGTTTTATCAGTGTTACAATAATGTCCATTATTCCAGCCCTGTGGAAGGGGGAGGCATTTCTCCCTAAACTTGTTGGCTTTATCTTTTATCTTTAATTAATATTTTAAATAAACTCTCAAGTGTGATAGTTTTTTACCGGGTGCTCCTCTATACCTATTGTGACAGTAGGAGATGCTGTCACTGTAAAATTGGTAGTTTGGGGAACACAGGGTATGCACATTTGCTCAGTGCAAGACTGCAGAGCATAGATGTGGACGGGAGAAAACTGCTTTTGCAGCTTTCTCCAGGTTTTGATATTCCGTTCATGGGGCTCTGTAGTTTGGAGATTCCATAGTGTCTTGGGTGGGACGGGATCTCCAACCCTGTGTCCAGATTTTGAAGATGACCAGCAGGGTGTGTGCTCTGATGAGCACAGCCCTTATAATGAGGGTATGGGAAGACCTCATGGCTCCCAGTTGGAGACTGCTCCACACCAAGAGAGACAGGAGGTCTCCAGGAGTCAGAGGGGCTGTAGGAGGCAGCCAGAACGTGTGTGGCTGCAAGAGGAAGTAAACGGCCTGGGGACTAAGGCCAGAGCGAAGCTGTGGGTGCTAAATTGAAGGCAACCACATTAAAGAATCCTGTGGTCTGTGTGACCAGGATAAAGAGCAGAAGTACTGCTACAGAGAGCCAGGTGGGCTAGCATTTTCCGTTGTGTGTATTTGCTGGAGAAGAACCCCTGCGTGGGATACCTTTTATGTTACAGACTTTTATTTGCCCTTTTCATAAAATGGGCTACCATGCCCTAAAATATAGTTCCTGACTGGCTTGAATCACTGACCAAAGCATCTACTACGAGAGATAATGGTCCCCCATGTTACACTACCTAAAAGTCTTCTGCTGAGTGTCCTCTTTGTCGCCATCATAAAGGTAGCAACCCAAGACAATAACGGGTTCCACCTGCATTGCACCTTTTATTGGGGATTCGCCCCCCTGGAAGGAAGACTTAATCCATAATGTATCCAATATCTTCAATAAACATTTCCAGTAGACTTTCGAGTAGTATGAACATTTATCCCAGGCACTCCTCTATACCTACCTAAAAGTCCTCTGCTGAGTGTCCTCTTTGTCGCCATCATAGATGTAGCAACCTAAGACCATAACGGGATCCACCTACATTGCACCTTCATTGGGCATTCGCCCCCCTGGAGGGAAGACTTACTGACTGGCTTGAATCACTGACCAAAGCATCTACCATGAGAGATAATGGTCCCCCATGTTACACTACCTAAAAGTCTTCTGCTGAGTGTCCTCTTTGTCGCCATCATAAAGGTAGCAACCCAAGACAATAACGGGTTCCACCTACATTGTACCTTCATTGGGGATTCGCCCCCCCTGGAGGGAAGACTTACTTTATAGTTTATCTAATATCTTCAATAAACATTTCCAGTAGACTCTCGAGTAACATGAACGTTTATAACAGGCGCTCCTCTATACCTACCTAAAAGTCTTCTGCTGAGTGTCCTCTTTGTTGCCATCATAGACGTAGAAGCCCAAGACCATAACGGGGTCCACCTACATTGCACCTTCATTGGGCATTCACCCCCCCTGGAGGGAAGACTTACGCCATAGTGTAGCCAATATCTTCAATAAACATTTCCAGTAGACTCTCGAGTAACATGAACGTTTATAACAGGCGCTCCTCAATACCTACCTAAAAGTCTTCTGCTGAGTGTCCTCTTTGTCGCCATCATAGATGTAGCAACCCAAGACCATAACGGGGTCCACCTACATTGCACCTTCACTGGGCATTCGTCCCCCTGGAAGGAAGACTTACTCTATAGTTTATCCAATATCTCCAATAAACATTTTCAATAGATTCAAGTGATATGAAATTTTGTAATGGGTGCTCCTCTATCCCCACCCAAGAGCCAGTTTTAGGGCACAAGAGGCAGGAAGAGGTGGACAATATTCAGTGACCACATAAGCTGTTTGCAAGTTCCACTGCAGAACCACTGGGGTTTCCGGGGACCCGTAGTATCTTACAGGACATCATAGCAGTGTACAGTTGCTGCTTGTTACCTGAATAAATGTGGCAAACATGTTCTCTTTAAGCATTAACATTTTGTTCTTTTAATGTTTGAGGAAATAGAATTCAAAAACAATTGCAGGTTAGCAGCGGTGGCTAGCTCATCCGCCGTTTGGGGAGATGTGTAAAGGTCAGCAGACAAAACATGAACATTAATTAACCATGACCTTTTTTTACTTTGTTTTTTTTTTCTTTTCTTCCAGATAAATGCGGTGTCTCTCTTCTTGCTATATTTGGTGGAAATGATATCCTCCGGACTGCAGATCATTTACAATACAGACGAGGTACCCAGTCTTCACCAATTCCATTATACTTGATCAATGAGTTTTTTAATTAATTCTTTCCCTGCATCACTATGCCGCTTAATTATATTTCTTGTATGCAGTCAATAAGCATCAGGCCATTTGTGTAAAGGCTCTGATGTATAATTAAGAGATAGCCGGGTGGTGAGCTTGCAGAGGAGAAAGTTTAGAAGAAAAGACTGCTGGATTCTGAGAACTTTATGATTTTTTAATGGTTTCTATGACTGTGTTATAACTTAAACATTTATTTGTACTGTAGAACAATCCAACCTTTGCCTTGAAAAATAAATGCCTTTCTCTGTATGGGGTCCCCCATGCCTTAAAGCTGATCTTCTTCACTGTATCTGAACACCACAAACCAAAAACATTAATTAATTTTTAACATTCAAAGCAAACTCCCCCAAGCCTCCATGCTTTATTTTGTTGAGAAATTAGTTTGAAAAACATCTCCCTAGCATTTCTGGCAGTGGCCATCTTGAGTAAGGGCAGATGATTCATGTAGCACATGGGTGCTCAACCTGCCCTCTAGCTGTTGCGGAACTATAAGTCCCATGAGGGGATTGTAGTTCTGCAACAGCTGGAGGGCCACAGGTTGAGCACCCATAATGTAGCATTTAGATCCTGGAATCCATCTGCCCTTAGGTATGCAGGTAGGAGGGTGTGCTTAGCTGAGAAAGCCCCTCCTCCCCCCCCGAAGACTCCTGGGATGTATGACATCATTTGCCTAGGCATGGAAACCAGGAAGTACCTGAAGAAATGTAGAGAAAAAAAAGTTTAAAACAATTAAATATGATATAATTTCCTTTCTATTTACTAATGCTAGCAGCATAAGGATTAAAACATGATCAATGTTGATTATGAGAGTGAAGTTCAACTTTAAAGCGCACCTAGGATCAGGTGAATTTTTTTCATGTTAAGAGAATTAAGGCTAAGCATTGTGGAAGTGTAACACCAGAATACATTACAGGGGGTCCCTGGGTTACAAACGAGATAGGGACTGTAGGTTTGTTTTTAAGTCGAATTTGTTTGTAAGTCGGAACAGTAACTTTTTTTAAGTGCAAATCCAGTCTCAGAGTCAGGAAGTGAGATTAAATCCATCTAATGAGGATACAGACAGTATCATTTTTTTTATTTTAATTATTCTTTACTTTTTTTAATTAATTACTTTATTTTTTTTTTAATTTAATTAATACTGTATTTCTTATTTTTTTTATTTTTATTTTTTTATCAATTTTTTTTCACTTAACTTTATTGCTATCACACAGGAGAAAACAATTCCCTGTGTGATAGCAATTGGAGGTGACAGGTTCCCTTTATTGACCCTGTCACCTCCTAGCACTGCTAGATTTTCTGTCATAGCTGGGAGGGGAGGAGCACAGCTCTCCCCTCTCACTCTTTACATGGCAGCAGGGACAGGAGGAACAGGTACAGTACACTGCATATTAAGCATATATTAAGCATATTACAGTACTGCCGGGCTGCTCACCTGATGGCACAGCAGGGAGATAGATAGATGGTGTATCCAGGCAGGCCGGCCGTGGTGCACCTCCACGGGGCAGCGCTCGTAGGAAAGACCGGGGATCCTGTAGGCTTCACTAGGCCGGACAAGGCCGCGGTGACGTCACTCGGGCCCCGTTCGTAAGTAGGGGTCGTTCGTAAGTCGGATGTTCATAAGTCGGGGACCCCCTGTATATAGTTCCACTCAAAGGAGAAGTTTAGCCAAAGCTTGTTTTAGTTAGTTTTACACCCCTGTGACGCAAAGACGCTCAGTAACTCCGCCCCTTGGGCAGTACCCCTGTGTGGGGTGAGGAAATTCGGTGAGTGCAATTCCAAAAAGGGGCACCATAAAAAGCACCAGCACTATAGACGGAAGAGCACAGGAGAAAAGTCAATTGTTTGAAGAGCACCAGTCACTTTTTATTTGGGAATATAGATCAATATATTTTATTTTATTTTTTTGCAACTAACTTTTTATTGTATTGTCTGAAAGACTGCAACTACATATATGTAGCACTATAGAGGGAAGGGCACAGGAAAAGTCACTTTTTTTTTTTGAAGAGCACCAGTCGCTTTATTTAGGAATGTATATCTAATATATTTTTTCTAATACATTTTTTGGAACAAACATTTTAGTATATTGTCTAAAAGACTGCAACTACATATATATACTGCATTATTCTGATTGTTATATATCTAATGCAAGAGTTGTAACACAAATGTATTTGAAGCACCTATCATTTTTAAGGTTTTATCTAAAAGTAAACAAGAAAAACAAACACTTCATCACTTCAGATATTTGCTAATCATTTTTAGCTTTGCATATTATTTATCCTTTATTCAATTGTTAACATCGGTCACCTTTAGATCACTCCAATCTAGGGCTGGAGAAAAAATTGATTTTGAATCGAGTTGAGAGGTCATATTGATTCAAAATTTAAGCAAATCAATTTTTTTAGATTTTTTTTTTTTTTTTCACCGCGCCGGTCCCGAGGAGGAGTTTTTAGGCGAGGCCGCGGCTATGCGGAACTAATTATTTTCGTTTCCATTGATTTCAATGGGAAAACTCGCTTTGATTTGCGAGTACTTTAGATTACGAGCATTCTCCTGGATCGGAATATGCTCCTAATCCGAGGTCCCATTGTACTAGTATCTGTGCAACCCTACAAGGCATAGACCTTATATGAACAGCGCCACACCTACATCTCTCCCAATTAAATCCATTGTTTGCCCCGGGGTTTCAGCAATAATACTGTCCAGTATTTGGACTACTTTCACTATGCAGAGTACAATGGACATTTTCGATTACACGAAGTAAGAAATGATGGGAAAAGAATCCGCCATTCATTACATCTATTCTAAGAAATAAGGTGTTGCAGACAATTACTTTGTATATAAGGATCAAGAAATATTCTTAGATTAAATGTGATAATCAGTCAAGTATTCAGTAAGAGAATTATGAGGTGACCTGTGAGAAAGACGAAGACGTGTTTTTATTATGAACTGTCCTATCTAAAGGAGCTTATTGTCTACAAAGATTCTTATTAAAAAAGAAGTCGCACATCCTTTTAATTCTTGATGTTAGCTGTTACCATAGTTTCTGCCCTGAGATTGTGCAACATCTAAAGGATAATACATTGTGGACATTAAAGTAGTTGTAAACCTGAAGGGAAAAAAAACCTTCAGTAATCAGCTTCCCCTTTCAGCCTAAACTAATTACTTACCTGAGCCCTATTGTGATCCAGCGCTGTGCACAAGAGCAGAGGCTTTTTCTGCTTTCTCCATCCTCATTGGCTCAGACACAGCAGTGGGTGGAGGGAGTGGGGGGGGGGACTCAGGCCACTCTTTGTGTGTAAATGGAGCATGCACAATCGCCCCTATAGCAAGCGGCTTGCTATAGGGGCACTCTGCAGGGGGGGGGTCAGGAGTGCCAGAAAGGGACACCAGAAGAAGAGGATCGTGGCTTTTATGTGCAAAGCCATTTCACAGAGCAGACACAGCTGATCACAGATTAGGGTAAAGAGCCAATCAGCGGCTGTGTCCAGTCACAGCTGTCCACCGTGTAAACAGGATCCTTCGGTTATCGCTTTTTCTCTCCTCACACTGACAGTGTGTGAGGAGAGGAGATAACTGGCAAATTCACACAGGGGACATCTACACTAATAATTAGAGCACTGATCATCGGTGTCCAGATTATCAGTGCTGCCAATCTATACCCATCAGTGCTGCCAATCTGTACCAATCAGTGCCCATCAGTGATACCTGTCAGTGCCGCCTATCGGTGCACCTTGCTCCTCCTCTTCTCAGGTCTGTCAGCAGTGAACCTGGCTCCTACTCTCCTCGGGTCCATTAGTGGTGCACCTGGCTCCTCTTCTTTTCTGGTCCATTAGCGGTACACCTGGCTCCTCCTCTTCTCGGGTCTGTCAGCGGAGCACCTGGCTCTTCCTCTTCTCGGGTCTGTAAGCGGTGCACCTGGCTCTTCCTCTTCTTGGGTCCGTCAGCGGTGCACCTGGCTCCTCCTCTTCTTGGGTCCGTCAGCGGTGCACCTGGCTCCTAATCTTCTCTGGTCTTTCAACGGTGAACATGGCTCCTCCTCTCCTCTGGTCCGTCAGCGGTGCACCTGGCTGCTCCTCTTCTCTGGTCTTTCAGCGGTGAACCTGGCTCCTCCTTTCCTCTGGTCCGTCAGCAGCGCACCTGGCTCCTCCTCTTCTCGGGTCCGTCAGTGGTGAACCTGGCTCCACCTCTCCTCTGGTCCGTCAGCGGTGCACCTGGCTCCTCCTCCTCTTCTCGTGTCTGTCAGTGGTGCACCTGGCTCCTCCTCTTCTCAGGTCCGTCAGCGGTGCACCTGGCTCCTCCTCTTCTTGGGTCCGTCAGTGGTGCACCTGGCTCCACCTCTCCTCTGGTCCGTCAGCGGTGCACCTGGCTCCTCCTCCTCTTCTCGTGTCTGTCAGTGGTGCACCTGGCTCCTCCTCTTCTCAGGTCCGTCAGCGGTGCACCTGGCTCCTCCTCTTCTTGGGTCCGTCAGCGGTGCACCTGGCTCCTAATCTTCTCAGGTCCGTCAGCGGTGCACCTGGCTCCTCCTCTTCTCTGGTCTTTCAACGGTGAACCTGGCTCCTCCTCTCCTCTGGTCCGTCAGCGGTGCACCTGGCTGCTCCTCTTCTCTGGTCTTTCAGCGGTGAACCTGGCTCCTCCTCTTCTCGGGACTGTCAGTGGTGCACCTGGCTCCTCCTCCTCTTCTCGGGTCTGTCAGCGGTGCACCTGGCTCCCCCTCTTCTCAGGTCCGTCAGCGGTGCACCTGGCTCCTCCTCTTCTCAGGTCTGTCAGCGGTGCACCTGGCTCTTCCTCTTCTTGGGTCCATCAGCGGTGCACCTGACTCCTCCTCTTCTCGGGTCTTTCAGTGGTGAACCTGGCTCCTCCTCTTCTCGGGTCTGTCAGCGGTGCACCTGGCTCCTCCTCTTCTCGGTGTGCCACCATAGGAAGTGAAGAACAAGTAAAGAAAATCAAGAGTCTTTCAACCCAACATGTTTCGCCTCTAGGCAGAGATTTGTCTGGGTGCAACGTGTAATCTTGTCTTAAACAGAGCACGTGGCAAATGGCTTCACAAGATGCTGCACAAGGTGGGCTTCACTTGCGGAATCAGAAGGTCTGTGTTAGATAAGGGGACTAAGAGAAAACTATAAATATAGATGCACCATTTTTTTTAATAGGTGGCCATAGTCTACTTCAATAAAAGCTACAATAATAACTCAAAATATGTGTTCAATCGAAAATAAAAAATATACCGTATATACTCGAGTATAAGTCGTTCCGTGTATAAGTCGAGGACCTAATTTACCACAAAAAAAATGGGAAAAACGTATTGACCCAAGTATAAGACGAGGGTGAGAAATGCACAGCTACTGTAAGTGGAAAAGAGGGTCAACAATGCCCATTTGCAGCATCACTGTGCCCATTTGCAGCCATAGGTCCCCTGAACTTCAAACCTCGGTAGTTAAGGGTTTCTAGATGCCCCCTAGCTGCAGCCAAAATTTGGGGTCTCTGAACCCAAAGGGTCCGAAATGACATTGCTGCAAATGGACACAGTTGCCTGAATTTGGGGCCCTGTAGCTTGGGGCCACTTAGTGCTAAGAACCCCAAATTTGGTGTACAAACACAATGGAATTAGCACCATAAAATTTCCAAAGCTGGTGTTTCTAGCACCAAGTGGCCCCGAGATACAGGGCCCCAAAATTCAGTTCAGAAAATGTCAAGCACTTTTCTGCAGCAGAAAATGACATTTTCCGAACCATTTTTGGGGCCCCGTATCTCAGGGCCACTTGGTGCTAGGAACCCCAGCTTTGGAAATATTATGGTACCAGTTCCACTAGGTTTGCACACCAAATTTTGGGTTCCTAGCACCAAGTGGCCCTGAGATATGGGGCCCCAAAGTCGGTTCAGAAAATGTCAAGCACTTTTCTGCAGCAGAAAATGACATTTTCTGAACCGATTTTGGGGCCCCGTATCTCGGGGCCACTTAGTGCTAGGAACTTCAGCTTTGGATATGTTGTGGTACCAGGTCCACTGGGTTTGCATACCAAATTTGGGGTTTCTAGCACCAAGTGGCCCTGAGATACGGGGCCCCAAAGTCGGTTCGGAAAATGAAATTTTTTGCTGCAGAAAAGTGCTCGACTCAAGTATAAGTCGAGGGGGGCACTTTCAGCACAAAAAAATGTGCTGAAAAATTCGACTTATACTCGAGTATATACGGTACGTTCCCTTTAAAATTCCCATGCAAGGACTTATTATTGTATTTATGAATTAAATTATTCAAGTCCCCTTTTATAGTTTTACTAATTTATCTCAGGAGTCATTTTGGCTGGGCAATTATCTTACAAAACGTGCTTGTCCCCGGTGACGGCAGGAAGCTTTGTCTTGTAATATCAATTTTACATGGAAGCTGTTCCTGGGTTGTTTTTTTTTTTTTTTTCTTTCTCGCACCGTATAATTTCAGTCTTGGTCTCTACAGTAACACTAAATAGGAGTTTGATGTGTCTTTTTGTTTTCCAAGTTTGTTATAAGTTTGCAGCATCACCCGCACATAAAGGATTCTAATGTGTCTCCATGGTGATAGAGAATACAGAGATTAGAGCTGGTAATTAATTTTTATTTCCAAGCCGAGAGAAATCCTACTGATTTGTGAAGAAAATTTTTCAGAAACCCGGTAATGCTTGTAGATTAGGACATATGTTGTTTGTTGCCGGCGGCTTTAGGCCACACGGAGCTTTCTTTAATGTATCGGGAAGAAACGCTGAGCAGCTCTAAGCCAGGCTGAACAATGGCGGCTCCGCTCGCGCTAACTGTCCGCATTGTAGCTGAGATGTTGGCTTGAAGGTTATTAATTACACTGTCGTCTTTTAATGTATTTAAGTGAATCTTTGCACTGTGTCCCAGTTCTCTAGTTACCTTTTCAGTGACTTCTAAAATCTTTTCGAAAATTACCGTATTTATCGGCGTATAACACGCGCCGGCGTATAACACGCACCCCAATTGAAGAGGGAAGTTAAAGTGAAAAAAACATTTTTTTTTTCAAATAAACCACTTTGAAGCAAAATAATGGTCAGTGCCAATCAATGCAGCCTGATTAGTACCCATCTGCAGCCTCTGTGCCCATCTGCAGCCTGATCTGCACCCATCCAATGCAGCCTGATGCCTCTGTGCCCATCTGCAGCCTGAAATGCACCCATCCACTGCACCCTTTCACATCCCGGCTATTGTCAAATGATGTCCGCAGGAGGGATCTCCCATCCTGAGCGGGCGTCATGTGACGTCCTGGGCTTCCCGTCCGTCTAGGGGGCGTACACGTGACCGCCACGTCACTCGGGAGCCAGTGCGCGTGCCCGGCGGCTGCAACGTCCGCCAATGCACGTGCCCGGCGGCTGCAATGTCCGCACGGGGCACCCTCGATTGCCGGTAACAGAGCCGGGACGTGGATCTGTGTGTGTGTAAACGCACAGATCCACGTCCTGTCAGGGGAGAGGAGACAGATCATGTGTTCCCAGTACAGAGGAACACTTTTCGGTCTCCTCCCCTTGTGAGTCCCCTCCCCCTACAGTTAGAATCACTCCCTAGGTAACGCATTAAGAAGAAAAAGAGGCCTCCACCATGACAAATGTAGAGTATGGTGGTCCCATCCCTGGTGCGATGGAACAAGAAAAAAATACCCCCTGAATGGGACTTTAACAGACCACCAACTCTATGATAAGAAGTATCTTTTAATCATATATAATAAAAAGACGTGTACTGTCTACACATAACATAGATACTTCAAACAAAAAACAGAACAGAAAATATACAATTACAGATCAACATATGTACTCTCCAAGGTGTGGTGTACCCTGATACTGACGCGTTTCCAGTATTCTGATACCTTCATCAGGGGATGAGAGTTGGGTATATTTACATATGTTTTTTTAATACAAATGGAATGATTCCATGTATAAAGAGTGCCGAAGGCGATTCAATCAAACAAAATATTCACTAGGCGCCAGACCATGATGATGGAAGAATTTTGAGTGCGCAACAATTCCAGCATCAGTAAATATGCATCCTGGATACCCGGGAGGGACTGTCATTAGAGCCTAAAGTAAGGGCTAAATTAGGGGCGGGAAAATATCAGAGCGTCCCTGGATGGACGTGTCCTGTAGGTGTCCGGGTCCCTGATACCCGACGCGTTTCCAGTATTCTGATACCTTCATCAGGGACTGAGAGTTGGGTATATTTACATATGTTTTTTAATTCAAAAGAAATGATTCCATGCATAAAGAGTGCCGAAGGCGATTCAATCAAACAAAATATTCACTAGGCGCCAGACCATAATGATGGAAGAATTTTGAGTGCGCAACAATTCCAGCATCAGTAAATATGCATCCTGGATACCTGGGAAGGACTGTCGTTAGAGCCTAAAGTAAGGGCCAAATTAGGGGCGGGAAAATATCCGAGCGTCCCTGGATGGACGTGTCCTGTAGGTGTCCGGGTCCGGTGTATGGCGTGCCTCCTCTGCTGCACTTAGGTAACGCATTTAACCCCTTGATCGCCCCCTAGTGTTAACCCCTTCCCTGCCAGTGACGTTTATACAGTAATCGGTGCATTTTTATAGCACTGATCGCTATGTGAATGGTCCCAAAATTAGTGTCAAAAGTGTCCGATGTGTCCACTACAATGTCACAGTCACAATAAAAATCGCAGATTGCCGCCATTACTAGTTAAAAAAAATAAATAATAAAAATGCCATAAATCTATCCCCTATTTTGTAGACACTATAACTTTTGCGCAAACCAATCAATATACGCATATTGCGATTTTTTATTTTTTTACCAAAAATATGTAGAAGAATACATATCGGCCTAAACTGAGAAAAAAATGTGTTCTTTTTAAAAAAAAATTGGGATATTTATTATAGCAAAAAGTAAAAAATATTGTGGGTTTTTTTTTTTTTTTTTTTTCAAACTTGTCGGTCTTCTTTTGTTTATAGCGCAAGAAATAAAAACCGCAGAGGTGATCAAATACCACCAAAAGAAAGCTCTATTTGTGGGGAAACAATGATAACAAATGTTTTATTTGGGTACGGTGTTACATGACCGCGCAATTGTCATTCAAAATGCGACAGTGCTGAAAGCTGAAAATTGGTCTGGGCGGGAAGGGGGGTGAAAGTGCCCCGGTAGGCAAGTGGTTAAGATGAAGGCATGAGATGAATCCAGAAAGCATTCTAGAGTTAAAGTGAAAGTAAAGGCAAAACCTAACTAACTGTAAACCCACACCCACCCACATTCTAAGCCTAATCTATCCAGTCCTGTAAAGAAAATATCGCTATACTTGCTTATTTAGCTGCCACTTCTGCCCGCTCCAAAGCTGAGCTGTCAGCGGCGGCTTCAGTGTGTAGGAGAGGCAGCCAAAAACAGAAGCCCTGCCGTTGTCGGCTTTCTCCTGAACATAAAGGGTGCCGCTGGAGACCAGACCGGAGCCGCTTTAAAATAGACTAAGTAATAGCGATCTTTTCTTTACAGAAATAGATTGGGCTTAGAATGTGGTGGGAAAAGGTTTAGAGTTAGGTTTTGCCTTTACTTCCACATTAAGCTTTCTTCTTCCCTGAAACCTGGGAACTTCCCCTTAAAGGGGTTGTAAAGTCAGAAGGTTTTTTTTTTTTTTTATCTTAATGCATTTTTTGCATTAAGGTGAAAAACCTTCTGTGCTGCGGATACTTACCTGAATCTGATCCAGCGATGTGCAGGACACCGGCGGCTCCCGCCGCTGTCTCCCTCCTCATTGGGCAGCTTCATAGCAGTGGGAGCCTTAGGCTGTCAATCAAATGCTGCTGCGGGGGTCGGGGCTGAGTCCCGCTCTCTGTGTCATTGGATTCAGCAGCGGGACTCGGGAGCAAGCACACACGGGTGCCCCCATGGAAAGCGGCTTTCCATGGGGGCACCCTCCAAAGAGAAGAGGCCTGGGTGGGGGACCACAGAAGAGGACTGGGGCTGCTCTGTGCAAAACCATTACACTGAGCAGGTAAGCATAACATTTTTGTTATTTTCATTTTTTATTTTAAACTAAGGTTTAGAACCACTTTATAGCAGATGTGTCAAGCACAAGGTCCCCGGGCCGAATTTGGCCCTCCACGCCATTTCATGTGGCCCTCGCACTTCTCCTGCAGCTAAGGAACCCCCCTCGTCTCCACCATCGTCTTGTCTCAGCAGTCGGCAGCAGAGAGGAGAGAGCTCCTTTTACAGATTCTGGGCCTCTCTCTGCAGCCGCAGCACCCCCCCTTGTCTCTGTCTCCCCAGGTCTCTGCTGAATGCAGAAAAAGCACTTGCTCCACATGGCTAGTATCGTCCACAAGGAACTTTATTGGAGACTGCTCAGAAAGAACACCAAGGGAGAACCATGATCTGTCTGAGTGGTCTTCAATAAAGTTCCTTGTGGATGATACCAGCGGTGTGCGACCCTCCTTTTCATACTAGAAACCAGTAAAAATCGAATACAGAAGGAATTGCCTAATATGATAGAAAGTAGATACATCTTACGAGGGCAAAGATAATGCTGATGCGGCCCACAATGAAACTGAGTTGGTCACCCCTGCCTTAAAGTGATTGTAAAGGTTTTGCACAGAGCAGCTCCGATCCTCTTCTTCTGGGGTGCCCCGGTGGCTCTGCAGGCTCCTCTTCATCCGGTTCCCCCACAGAGAGGCGCTTTTCATGGGGGGGGGGTACCTGTGTGTGCACGCTTATGAGACCCGCTGCTGCGTCCATTGCCACAGAATGGCAATGGACGCAGCAGCGGGTCTCATAAGCGGGACTTGATCTCGCCCCCCACCACTCTCGTGACACTGGATTTGATTGACGGCAACGGAAGCCAATGGCTCCTGCTGCTATCAATCTTTCTATTGAGCATGGAGACAGCGGCTGGAGTTGCTGGGCTCGTGCGCATCGCTGGAACGATGGGGCTCAGGTAAGTAAATGGGGGGCTCTAGGGGCAGTTGCAGCACAGAAGGTTTTTCACCCTAATGCATAGAATGCATTAGGGTGAAAAACCTGGAGACTTTACAATCCCTTTAACCGCTTCCGGACCGCCCATTGCATACAGTGCTTTGAAAAAGTATTTGCCCCTTCCTTATTTTTCATAAGGGGTAAATTCTTCTGGGGCTGAAGTGGTTAAGGGAAAAAAGCGGTTCAAACCTGCCTGGCCCTTTGTGAAAAAGTAATTTCCCCCTCCTGTGCTGAATCAGGAATGAACTGAGATTAACCACATTTTTTTTGGAAAGCTGAGCTAAATTTCATTTGCCACACCCAGGCCTGATTACTGCCAGACATGTTGAATCAAGAAATTGCATAAATAGAAGCTTTCTGACAAAGTGAAGCACGCTAACAGATCACAAAAAGCCATACATCATGCCGCAATCTAAAAAAGTTCAAGAACAGATTAGAAACAAAGTCAAGTACATGTATCGGTCTAGGAGGGGTTTTTAAAGCCATTTCTAAGGCTTTGGAACTCCAGGGAACCACAGGGAGAGCCATTATCCACAAGTGGAGATAATTTGGAACAGTGGTGAACCTTCCCAGGTGTGGCCGGCCTACAAAAATTACTCCAAGAGCATGACGACAACTCATCCAGGAGGTCATAAAAGAACCCAGGGCAACATCTAAAGAACTGCAGGCCTCACTTGCCTCAGGTTAGGTCAGTGTTCGTGATTCAACAATAAGAAAGAGACTGGGCAAAGATGGCATTCCAAGACCAAAGCCACTGCTGACCAAAAAAAAACCACAAAGGCTCATCTCACATTTACCAAAAAACATCTCGATTATCCCCAAGACTTTTAGGCAAGTGTTCTGTGGACTGATGAGACAAAAATGTAACTTTTTAGAAGGTGTGCGTCCCGTTACATCTGACATAAAACTAATACAGAATTTCATAACAAGAACATCATACCAACAGTCAGACATGGTGGTGGTAGCGTGATGGTCTGGGGCTGCTTTGCAGCTTCAGGACCTGGACGACTTACCATAATTGATGGAACCATGAATTCTGAGCTCTACCAGAAAATCCTAAAGGAAAATGTCCGGCCATCAGTTTGTGACCTCAAGCTCAAGTGCACTTGGGTTACGCAGCAGGACAATGATCTGAAACACAACAGCAAGTCCACCTCCAAATGGTTCAAACAAAGCAAAATTTAGGTTTTGGAGTGGCCTAGTCGAAGCCCGGACTTTAAATCCTATTGAGATGCTGTATCATGACCTTACACAGGCCGTTCATGCTGGAAAACCCTCCAATGTGGCTCAATTAAAACAATTCTGCAAAGAAGAGTTGGGCCAAAATTGCTCCACAGCAATGTGAAAGACTCATTACCAGTTATCGCAAACGCTTGATTGCAGTTGTTGCCACCAAGAGTGGCACAACCAGTTATTACATTTAGGGGGCAATTACTTTTTTACATAAAGTCAGGCAGGTTTGTACAGCTTTTTTGCCCTAATAAATGAAACCATCATTTAAAAACTGCATTTTGTATTTACTCGGGTTATCTTTGTGTAATAATAAAATTAGTTTGATGATCTGAGTCATTTAAGTGTGACAAATATGCAAAAAAAAAAAAAAAATCAGAAAGGGGCTGTAGTGATATATAGTATAGTGGGTAGATAATTAGGTAATCTTCTGGAGCAACCCAATTCTTCCAGAGAGATGCACTTTATTGACTTCCAACACAGAACAAAGTCTTGCAACAGATGACAAAATCCAACAGAGTAGACAAATACTAGCCTTCAGAGTCCCATGTTTCCTAGACCTGTGCGTTCATAATCACAGACAGAATGAATAGACTGAACACAAGGTTATATTCAGCTGCAGTCATAAACTGCCCTAATTTGCATTCTTGCCTATATCCCTAATCTCCATTCATGCATATTAACATCAACAAGTCCCCTTTGATATGTTAAAATTGAGTTGGCTTCAGTTGACAACTCATCCATTGTCAACTGAAATCTGGCCTGGTCAATCTTGTACTGTATGTGTACATAAATATAATAATAATATAAAATCCCACATAAATCTACTAACATATTACAACAGGGGCAAATACTTTTTCACAGCATTGTATATACTGCGGCAGGGCGGCCTGGCTGGGCAAAATCACGTAGCTGTACGTAATTTTGTGCACGCGGGTGTAGGGGGCGGAAGAGCAAATCAGTGGGTCTGCCAGCTACGATGGCCGCCGCGACCCGCCATTCGTTCTGTGGAGGGACGGCGCTGCAGTGTGCCTATGTAAAGGCAAACCGCTGATCTGTCAGGGAGCAAAAGAGAGATCTTAAGTTTCAGCTAAGCTGAAACATGATCTCTCTTTTCCTCCAATGTATCCCTCCCCCCCCACACAGTAAGAAAGAACCTCCCAGGCAGACACTTAACCCTTTGATTGCCCCTGATGTTAACCCCTTCCCTGCCAGTGTCACTACAGTCACAGTGCATATTTTTAGCACTGATCACTGTATTGGTGTCGCTGGTCCCCAAAAAGTGTCACTTGGTGTCCAATTTGTCCGCCGCAATGTCGAAATCCCACCAAAAATTGCTGATCGCCGCCATTACTAGTAAAAATAAAAATGCCATAAAAATATCACATAAATTGTAGGCGCATTAACTTTCGCGCAAATCAATTAATATACGCTTATTGGGGTTTCTTTTTTTTTACCAAAAATATGTAGCAGAATACATATTGGCCTAAATTGATGAAGAAATTAGATTTTTTTTTTTTTTATTGGGAATGTTTTATAGCAGAAAGTAAAAAATATTGTCGCTCTTTTTTTTTTGTTGTTGTTTATAGCGCAAAAAATTAAAAACTACAGAGGTGATCAAATACCACCAAAAGAAAGCTCTATTTGTAGGGGAAAAAAAGAACATCAATTTTATTTTGGTGAACCGCGTCGCACGACGGCGCAATTTTCAGTTAAAGCAATGCAGCGTCGTATCACAAAAAAATGACCTGGTCAGGAGGGAGGGGCAAAACCTTCGGGGGCTGAAGTGGTTTAAGCCTGATGTATTGTGTCAGACAGGACTAAGTTCCTTACAGCCAGCAATTACTTTGAAATTTCGCTTTGCAGTTTTGAATCTGAAGTGAAGCAGGAGGAAGCTTTGGAGGTCAAGCTTCAGGAAGCTGAGCCACCCACCGCCCATGTGAGGAGCTCTATGAAATCTTGCTGCTGTGAATAAAATGGAAGTAAAGATACAGTATAGCAAGTGGTGTCAGGAAGGGGGGGAAAACTTTTGGGGGCTGAATTGGTTAAAGCCTGATGTATGGTGTCAGACAGGACTAATTTCGTGTACACACGGTCTGACTTTTCGGCTACAAAAGTCTGACAGCCCGTCCGACAGACTTTCGCCGGACTTGCGGCAGACTTTCTAACAAACGGACTTGCCTACATATGATCACACAAAAGTCCGACGGATTCGTACGTGATGACGTACATCGGACTAAAATAAGGAAGTTGATAGCCAGTAGCCAATAGCTGCCCTAGCGTGGGTTTTTGTCCGTCGGACTAGCATACAGACTAGCGGATTTCTGGGTCCGGCGTAGTTACGACGTAAAGATATGAAGCATGTTTCAAATCTAAAGTCCGTCAGATTTGCGTCTGGAAAAGTCCGCTGAAAGTCCGGGGAAGCCCACACACGATCTTATTGTCAGCCGGCTTTAGTCCGTCGGCGTCCGTCGGACTTTTGTAGACGAAAAGTCCGACCGTGTGTACGCGGCATAAAAAGTTCCTTACAGCCAGCAATCACTTTAACGTTTCGCTTTGCAGTTTTGAATCTGAAGTGAAGCAGGAGGAAGCTTTGGAGGACAAGCTTCAGAAAGCTGAGCCACCCACCGCCCATGTGAGGAGCTCTATGAAATCTTGCTGCTGTGAATAATATAGAAGTAAAGATACAGTATAGCAAGTGGTGTTTCTACATTTCTAACCATGCCAATGATTCCTGGCTAGCGTTGGCTTGCTGCCTGCTTTGTCACTTTAGCAGTGATTTAAATTGAATGGTCGCGTTTGCGAGGCACAAATTGTGACATTCGATCAGACATTATACAAACAAGTCTAAAGCCATTTTTTTCTTCCCCTAAGTTGCCCCGGCGTAGTTCTATCTGTGCCGCGTTCCGCATTCTTCCAAAAACTGCCATACAAGTCAGGTCAAAAAAAAAAAAAAAATCCTATTTGTTTTTTCGCCTTTATTGAGCAGCGATTACAATTTCATTTTCAGCCTAGGTTTTCCGATCTTATGCTTTTAAGAAATGCATTTCCTCGCTGGCAGCCGACAGACAGTCTATTACCGGGAGATTGGTCTAGCTTTTTTCACCTTATCATTCACCAGCAACTGCCTCGCCGCCTTGTTCCCAAATCCGTATTCCGACCGCAGGACTCGCTAAGGAGCGAGCTGATTATGTAGAGCGTGTTTGCTCAGGAAACGAAACGCGCCTCAGACTTATAAACAGAATTTCCGCGTATAGAGTTTGCCCTGGAGAGCCCCGTGTTATTTTAATAGCGTTATGGATTTTTGTGCGCATGCCGTCCTCAATGTAAAGCCCTCTTCCTCTGCATTTATTGAGCAGAAAGCGCTCTTTAGTGGAATTAATAAATTATTCAATATTTACAGTGTGCTTAAATTCACTTTTGAGAACCTTAACCCGGGTTGGGTTTTGATTAGGTGAGCTGTTGGCTGTAATGATGACTGTTGTCCGCCGGCTTTCAAGGAAATACAAGCGCCATCCATGGCTGACAGAGGCATTGGCTTCCTTCCTTTGATATGTTTTCTTGTTGTTCCATTTATGCCAGGCATGTCCAAAGTCCGGGCCCGCTGGCCAATTGCAGCCCAGCTTTCTGGTTTAATGCGGCCCCACTGGTAATTTGGATATGATTCGTGGGGGGGGGCACAAAAGATATATACTGTATTTATCATTCTGGCAGCCTCGGAGGGGGCAGGGTGAGTGCCGGCAGATTACATATAGGAGAATCTCCTGTTCACTCGGTGGTGTCTGTAATAGGAAATCCCATCTCCTGGGCTGGCATTGGACGGCTGTCTATAATAGGAGGCGGGACTTTGTATTAAAGATGCCGCCAAGTAAACAAGAGAGTCTCCTATATTTATTCTGATGGCGCTCGTCCCGCCCCCCTCCCTGTCCCCTCCAAGGTGGGCATTGATCAGGCTGCACTGATGGCAATAGTGAGGCTGCATTCATGGCAATGGTGAGGCCGCATTCATGGCAATGGTGAGACCGCATTCAGGGCAATGGTGAGACCGCATTCATGGCAATGGTGAGGCCGCATTCATGGCAGTGTTTAGGCCGCATTCGTGGCAGTGTTTAGGCCGCATTCGTGGCAGTGTTTAGGCCGCATTCGTGGCAGTGGTGAGGTCGCATTCGTGGCAATGGTGAGGCCGCATTCGTGGCAATGGTGAGGCCGCATTCGTGGCAATGGTGAGGCCGCATTCGTGGCAATGGTGAGGCCGCATTCGTGGCAATGGTGAGGCCGCATTCGTGGCAATGGTGAGGCCGCATTCGTGGCAATGGTGAGGCTGCAGATGGGCACTGATTAGGCTGCATTGATGGGTACTGACCCTTATTTTGCTTCACAGTTCTTTATTTAAAATTCAAGTTTTTTTCCTGAAACGTCCCTCTTAAAGTGAAGGTGTGTGTTATACGCCGATAAATACGGTATATCCAAATAACACGCCTGAGCTCATCCTTAGACTCTTCACCACACACAGCCACAAAGTCAAGACAATTCTTGTTGGGTCATGTATTAGTTCATTTGCATTTAATTTTAATGTTTCAAAGAATGTCAGGCAAAATGGTCGGCCCTCACGCATGTTCACTTCATCAAATCTGACCCTCTTTGAAAAAAGTTTGGACACCCCTGTTTTATGCGCATTCTGCCATAAGCCGGCCATACACTGTTAGATGTTCATATTGCGTCAAACGCCGTTCAAGTGTACTTTCAAATTCAATTTGCTTTTAACATTTGATTTTAGAATGAATGAAACTTCCTGAACAAAAACTAAAATCGCTTTGAACTTTCTATCCTGCTCCTTTCATTTTTTGGTTGCTACGGTTGAAAATAATCATCCATTTGACCCCATTAACTATTAGAAAATTAAAAAAATGTTCCTTTGAAAGAAATCGTAACCACTTGCCCTACCAGCCAATTCTGACATTCCTCCCCCCTCCAAACATTATATATATATTTATTTTGTTTTAAGCAGAAGCCCTGGAGAATAAAATGGTTGGGTGTTGCAATTTTTTTGTCACAGAAATTGCTAGAGCTGCACGATTAATCGTTAAAAAATAGCGATTTCGGTTCAACCCCCCTCCCGATCCTAATCAGCCATTTCCACGATTCTATGTAAACAGTGCAGAGCCGAGCTGTCAAAATTTTTTTTTAAAAAGCCAAAAAATGTTTATCAACCTTCCTCAGCGCTGAGAGAGAGAAGAGAAGAAGAGATACCAAATATCTTTTAGTTCTTTTAGAGATCAAAGGGAAGAACTTTGGTCTGTAAACGAGGTCAGTTTAACTAATTAGACTAAACCTTTTTTGACACTTGTTGCTTACAAGGTAAAATCAGTATTTTTTTTTTTGCTAGAAAATTACCAAGAACCCCCAAACATTATATATCTTTTTTTTTTTTTTTTTTCTCTAGCAGAGACCCTAGAGAATAAAATGGCAGTCATTGCAATATTTAATATCGCACTGTATTTGTTCAGTGGTCTTTCAAACGCATTTTTTGGGGAAAAAATGCATTTCAATGAATAAAAAAAATAAACAGTAAAGTTAGCCCAATTTTTTTGTGTAATGTAAAAGATGTTACGCCGCAAGAATTGTGATCTTTATTCTAAGCAAAAAAATATTGATTCTCATTTTATCCAGAATCGTGCAGCTCTAGTAATTGCGCAGCAGTTTTTTGAGCCCTTTCAATATTCAATTGTTTGGTAAAGGATGATGTTACTTTAGATAAATGGGTAACCTAACATGTCACGCTTTAAAATTTCGCACACACGTGGAATGGCTACAAACGGCGGTACCTAAAAAATTTCCATAGGCGACACTTTAAAAGCCTTTCCATGTTAGCAGTTTAGAGGTACACATTAGGTCTGGTGCCAGAATCATTGCTCTTGCTCTGACATTCACAGTGATATACCTCACATGTGTGGGGCGATCGCCATTTTTATATATGTGTACACGATATGACATCATGCACAGCTCTCTCTCTCACTTTTGTGAGTTTGCCAGGAAGGGAGGGGGGATGAGTCAAAAGAGGGCCAATGAGAGCTGGAGGTTTGCCTCTGTGTGTCTGTGTAAATCCAGGAAGTGGAACAGGCAGCAGCTTCAGCTGCCCACAGGTAAAATGGCTGCAGCCAGACTCAGTGGAGGGAGATTTCTGCAGCATATTTGGCAAGTTCAGAATCACAGTATATATAAAATATTATGCAAAGTGGTTGGAGGGAAGCTTCAGAATGGCAAAGATGTTTTTATTACAAATTATGTGAGCAGACTGCTGTTCCTCTTTAAGGTTTCTTGGCTGTTGCTTCGCAACTCGAAGTTTCAGCTCCCTCCATAAATTTTCTATAGGATTAAGGTCTGGAGACTGGCTAGGCCACTCCATGACCTTCATGTGCTTCTTCTTGAGCCACTTCTTTGTTGCCTTGGCCATGTGTTTTGGGTCATTGTCATGCTGGAAGACCCATCCATGACCCATCTTCACTGTTCTGTCTGAGGGAAGAAGGTTCTCGTCCAAGATTTTACAATACATGACTCCATCCATTGGACCATCAAAGTCGGTCTGTACCTTTTATCAGAGAAACAGCCCCAAAGCATCATGTGTCCACCTGTATAAGTGTATAAGGGAGGCAGGAGCGCTGTCTTTTTTTTTTTTTTTTTTTGGGTTTTGTTATTTTACACTGTAGATTTCATCAATTCTAATTGTTGTCAAAATGTGATTATTTTAAAGGGGGTAATTCTTTTCTATAGCCACTGTAGCTATGTAAAACACTAAGAACGGCCTATACTGTTTAATAGCCAGTAATACCCTGTCTCACCCTGCTCTGCACATGCTCAGTTGCTTTCCGTTTTTGTTATTGTGCCGAAAATCAGAGCCACTAGAGGCTGATCTTCTGACTGCCTAAATATTTACTGCTGCTAAAGGGGCTCTGGGCTTCAGCAAAATGGCAGCCTCTGGTAGGAAGAAACGGGAGCAATGCTGGAGGCAATTTTACAGCACACACTAATTTTGGTAGCATAATTATTATCTTGGAATGTAACTTTTTTTTTTTTTTTTTTTTTTTATATCAAGTTCTTATGGATAAAATTTTTCACTTTAAGTATGCCAGGTGTTTGGCTGCCATGCTAATACTAGCGATACTTCTTGAGTCACCAAATTGCAGAGTTCAACCATCGCTCTGGCTTTACTGTCTGCATGCTTTTTTCTAGATCTTTGACTGGCAAATGTCAAGGTCAAAAGATTGAGATATTTCCTTACAAATGTATTCCTGAATATACCGTATTTATCGGCGTATAACACGCACATTCATTTTAAGAGGGAAGTTTCAGGGAAAAAAACGTAAATTTTAAATAAGGAAATTTGAAGCAAAATAAGGGTCAGTGCCCATCTGCAGCCTCACAAGTGCCCTCAATGCAGCCTGATCAATGTCCTCTGCAGCCTCCCCATTGCCATCAATGCAGCAGCCTCACCATTGCCATCAATGCAGCAGCCTCACCATTGCCATCAATGCAGCAGCTTCATCATTGCCATCAATGCAGCAGCTTCACCATTGCCATCAATGCAGCAGCCTCCCCATTGCCATCAATGCAGCAGCCTCCCCATTGCCATCAATGCAGCAGCCTCCCCATTGCCATCAATGCAGCAGCCTCACCATTGCCATCAATGCAGCAGCCTCCCCATTGCCATCAATGCAGCAGCGTCACCATTGCCACCAATGCAGCAGCCTCCCCATTGCCACCAATGCAGCAGCCTCCCCATTGCCACCAATGCAGCAGCCTCCCCATTGCCATCAATGCAGCAGCCTCCCCATTGCCATCAATGCAGCAGCCTCCCCATTGCCATCAATGCAGCTGCCTCCCCATTGCCATCAATGCAGCTGCCTCCCCATTGCCATCAATGCAGCTGCCTCCCCATTGCCATCAATGCAGCAGCCTCCCCATTGCCATCAATGCAGCAGCCTCCCCATTGCCATCAATGCAGCAGCCTCCCCATTGCCATCAATGCAGCAGCCTCCCCATTGCCATCAATGCAGCTGCCTCCCCATTGCCATCAATGCAGCTGCCTCCCCATTGCCATCAATGCAGCTGCCTCCCCATTGCCATCAATGCAGCTGCCTCACCTTTGTTATCAATGCAGCGGCCTCACCATTGCCATCAATGCAGCGGCCTCACCATTGCCATCAATGCAGCGGCCTCACCATTGCCATCAATGCAGCGGCCTCACCATTGCCAGCAATGCAGCGGCCTCACCATTGCCATCAATGCAGCGGCCTCACCATTGCCATCAATGCAGCGGCCTCACCATTGCCAGCAATGCAGCGGCCTCACCATTGCCATCAATGCAGCGGCCTCACCATTGCCATCAATGCAGCAGCCTCACCATTGCCAGCAATGCAGCCTGATCGATGCCCATCTGCAGCCTAGAGAGGGGGGCAAGCCCCGACAGATTACATACAGTGAGAATCTCCTATGATAGACAGAACAGTGGTCCAATGGCGGCCCAGGAGACGGGACTTCCTATTACAGAGGCCACCAAGTAAACCGGAGATTCTCACTGTATATAATATAACGGCGCTCATCCCGCCCCCCTCCCTGTCCCCTCCAAGGCAGCTAAAATTGAAGTATTGGCGTATAACACGCACACGCTATTTGCACCCGATTTTCAGGCTGAAAAGGCGTGTTATACATTAAGCTTTATGATAAGCTACTATTATTAGCGCAGCTTGCCGGGTTTCTTACAGCGTGATATGCTGGGACCTGTAGTCCTGCCACAACTGAACTGTCGCTCGCTCGCCCGGCCTTTTTGTGGTGACGCTGGTTTTTTTTTTTTCCTTTTGATCTTTCCACATTTTCGGAGCATTATGAAGCTCTGATGTTATAAATCTTGAGAGTGAAATTGCTCTCCTCCTATCTTTCTCATCCTTTCATCATGGCTTCCCTTATGTCTGGACTCTGATTACCCAGCCCTGCTGCACTTTATACTCCTCCAATCCCTTTCACATTATTTTCTCTCTGTAATGGATTTAATTGTATTCATGTTCTTCTCCTCTCCCGGCACTTTCTTTATCTCCGGCCCAGTGATCCTGAATCGCTGTGGCTTTATGTTAAAGTTTTGTTGCTGAGTCTTGGCATAGACGGCGTCACTGTGACAAATAACTCCATATATGTATATATATATACAAATAACTCCATAATGAAAGCTCTAATTCTTTTACAGTTCCAATATTTCCTGCAAATGTGGTGAAGCAACAAGGGCCATATGTCTGCATTAATGATATCCACACCCCGTTGGCATCCCTCGTAGCTGCAGTTTTTGTATTTTACTCTTTTTTTTCTTAACTTTGCTTCATTAGTTCGATTTTTTGATTTTTTTTTTTCATATTTTTCATTGTATTTGTTTTAGGCCTCCCTGGCGGTATGATTATTTCGGATTTTAGGTGCTGAAAGCGGTACAATTATTTTGCATGGAAATTTGGCGTTTTATATTGTAGGCCTGTAATTCTTAACAATAACAAATACACTTAAATCTGTCCACCAAGAGTCTAGTAGACATCTCGGGTATGATGAAGTTTGAAACACAAAAACATAAATTATAATATAATAAATAATTATAAATAATTACAAAAAATAATAATATAATAATAACAAAATAAATTTCCCCACGATTCACTATCGCTCAATTCTGCAAGTGTTCTAATTTACTATCGCCGCTTTCTAGCTGGTCTAAAGCCACTTTTCACGTAAAGGGACACTTTTTGGTTACTATGAGCAATCTCAAGTTTCCAGGCAGAAAGAACAGTATATATAAAACTGCATGCAGGGCATTGGACAAAGCACTTGGGTCAAAGGGGATGTGAAATAATTTCATACAGTACTGTAATCTGTAAGATTACAGTACTGTATGTGTTATGATTTTTACATTTTTTTGAATTTGCCACCAGGCTCCGCCCCTGTGCGTTGCGACACTCGCAGGGAACGGAGCCTGGTACAGAGAGGCTTTGGAGGAGGACAGAGCCCGCAGACACAGCGGGGGGGGGGGACATCGCAGGATCCTGGGGACAAGGTAACGCCGCACCAGGATCCTGCAATGTAATCCTGAGTGTGGCTCGGGGTTAGCGCTAATGGTGCTGAACTTTAAGCCCGAGCCACACTCGGGAAAACCGTCAGGGAGGCTACAATCCCACTCCGGGCAAAAATAAAAGTTTTATCCATGCAGTGAGGCTGTTCCCGCACTGCACAGGTCAATCAACTGTCTAGGGGATTGGAGAAGGGAGATATACTTACCTAATCTTCCAATCGATTCCTGCTTTGCACAAAATTGGTCCATGTGGCTCAACCCCCCCCCACCCCCCCACCCCCGAAATTGTGACATAATTAGGTATTTATTTACTTGGAGTGACATCTTTTACATTTTAACAAAAATTGGCTGTTATATTGTGTTTGTGTTCACTAAAATTCATTAAAGTTTTTTTTTTTTTTTTTTAATTGCTTTTGAAAAACCACTGTGCCATATACCATGTGACATAAAAAAAAATTGCAACACTCACCATTTTATTCTGTAGGGCCTCTACTTAAAAAATATAAAATGTTTGGGGTTCTAAGTAATTTTCCAGCAAAATAAAAAATTAGATTTTTACATATACGTGAGAAATGTTAGACACAAAATCAGTCAATATTATATTTTTTTTAAAATTCACCATTTTTTTACAAAGTTTAAAAACGTGTTTTTCCTCATCCAGTTTTTTATGCATAGCTACATATATAGAAGACAAAAAGGCTACTGTCATGTGTCAAGTCGACGCGTTTCACGATAGTTCCTGCTTCTTTAGGACTTTATACACAAGGATGACAGATACCTAACATACAAAATCTTACACACACTATATTACCAAACGTATTGGGCCGCCTGCCTTTACACGCACATGAACTTTAATGGCGTCTTAGTCCGTAGGGTTCAATATTGAGTTGGCCCACCCTTTGCCGCTATAACAGCTTCAACGCTTCTGCGAAGTCCGTCCACAAGGTTTAGGAGTGTGTCTATGGGAATGTTTGACCATTCTTCCAGAAGAGCATTTGTGAGGTCAGGCGCTGATCTTGGATGAGAAGGCCTGGCTCGCAGTCTCCGCTCTAATTCATTCCAAAGGTGTTCTATTAGGTTGAGGTCAGGACTCTGTGCAGGCCAGTCAAGTTCCTCCACCCCAAACTCGCTCATCCGTGTCTTTATGGGTCTTGCTTTGTGCACTGGTCCAAATCATTTGGTGGAGGGGGGATTATGGCTTGGGGTTGTTTTTTGGGGGTTGGGCTTGGCCACTTAGTTCCAGTGAAGGGAACTTTTAAGGCGTCAGCATACCAAGACATTTCAGACAACTTCTTGCTCCCAACTTTGTGGGAACAGTTTGGGGACGGCCCCTTCCTGTTCCAACATGACTGCACACCAGAGCACAAATCAAGGTCCATAAAGACATGGATGAGCGAGTTTGGGGTGGAGGAACTTGACTGGCCTGCACAGAGTCCTGACCTCAACCTGATAGAACACCTTTGGGATGAATTAGAGCGGAAACTGCAAGCCAGGCCTTCTTGTTTACATCAGTGCCTGACCTCACAAATGCTCTTCTGGAAGAATGGTCAAACATTCCCATAGACACCCTCCTAAACCTTGTGGACGGCCTTCCCAGAAGAGTTGAAGCTGTTACAGATGCAAAGGGCAGAGCCAACTCAATATTGAACCCTACGGACTAAGACTTTTGGTAATATAATGTATGTAAGATTTTTGTATGTTGGGTATCTATCATCCTTGAGTATAAAGTCCTAAAGAAGTAGGCACTATTGTGAAACGCGTTGACTTGACACATGACGGTAGCCTTTTTGTCTTCTATATATGTGTCTATGTATTAAAAAAAATTGGATCTTCTGGAGGAAAAACACATTTTTAAACTTTGTAATAAAACGGTGAATGTTTTTTTTATATATAATATTGACTGATTTTGTGTCTGACATTTCTCATATATATGTAAAAATCTACATTTTTTTTTTTAGTTGGAAAATTACTTGGAACCCCAAACATTTTATACCTTTTTTTTTTTTTTTAAGTAGAGGCCCTACAGAATAAAATGGTGAGTGTTGCAATTTTTTTTGTATCATATGGTATAAGCCAGTGTTTCTCAACTCCGGTCCTCAAGGCGCCCCAACAGATCATGTTTTCAGGATTTCCCTCAGATGAAATGGCTGTGGTAATTACTAAGGCAGTGAAACGGATCAAATCACCTGTGCAAAATAATGGAAAGCCTGAAAACATGACCTGTTGGGGCGCCTTGAGGACTGGAGTTGAGAAACACTGGTATAAGCAATAAAATAAAAAAAAATTTAACTCTATGGACGAAGACTGGGATGTTATTATAGTTCATACGCGTGTAAAGGCAGGTGTCCCAATACTTTTGGTAATATAGTGTTCTTTGCCTTTTGTAGTCTGGAGAATTAAAAGTAAATGGTAAAGCCAGTTATTATCTACCTAAAACTTAATTGATAGGTTTTGGTGGCTTTCCCTTTTTAACCTACTAGCTCCCGTCTTTCTTGGATATGGTCGTGTATAACGGTCTCTTCTCTTCTATTCTAGGTGTCCTTCATCCAGAACCTGGTGTTTTGCGTAGAGAGGGCGTACCGCGTGCCAGACTTCGGAATCTGGGAGAGAGGCAGCAAGTACAACAATGGCAGCACAGAATTACATTCAAGGTATTTGCACACAGCTCATTCCATTATTTCTTCACTCTGATGGGCTAATTAAGTCACAGGCCCATTTGATTTGCCTATTATTCCTTATGGCAGGCTTTTATGGACGCTCCACATAAATAGATTGGATTAGCAAAAACTCCGTAATGAAGGAGATGAAGACTGAGTAAGCACAGCTAAATTATAGCCCCTTCAGCTACAGGGAACAATGCGCTTCTCGTTTCTTTCATTTGTCGCCAAAGGAGTTCAATCTATCTGTTCTGCAGTTCATTGGACTATATGGCTTCATAAATACCACCAAGTGTCGTTTGCATCTAAACTGACCACATAACCTATCCCGCTTAGTCATTTCAGGCAAACAAACTCTCGCTCTCTCTCTGTAAAGAATACTTTGATTGTTTGCGGGGTCCTGCTGACTGCAACAGTCAAACTCATGTAAATAGGGGAAAAAAATTAAGAACTTAAAGTGGATGTAAATCCAAATTTTTTTTTTGATATCATACTGTAGAGTATAAGATTTCCTATCATTTGAGCCCAGTCTTGTCACAAAGAGTTAATCCATCTCTGAGCAATCCTCTTTTATTGTTCAGTGAGATAAATCTTGACAAACAGAGAAAAACTTTGTCAGCTCCTCCCCCTTGCTGTGAGTGACAGGTGATTTACATATCTCGGGCACTAGCCTAAGACATGCATTATTTTTTTAATTCCCTCCCCCACTGCTTTCTTCAGCAGCTCTGCTAGGATTGGCTGTTCCACACCTCACCATGATTTGGCATGCTGAAGTCATGTGGTTACTTTCCTGTCTTTTCACTGGATGTTAGAGAGCATAGCAGAAGTTCAGTGTAAGAAATACACAGGAGAAAATGCATATTGACAAGGAGTATAGAGGTGGGCGGGGAGTCTACTGACATCACGACTCCGCCCACCGTGCTCCAGACAACAGACCCGCCCACAGAATTTGCAGTTTTTCAGGTCTCATAACAGACAGAGGGGAGACATTTGAAAGGTAAAGATACATGCAGGAGGTGTGTATATCCTTATAGATAACCCCTATGGCAGGAGTTTAGAAAGGATGACATTGGGTTTACATCCACTTTAAGAAATTGTTTGTGCACCCTTCTCGTCTTTGCTAAATAAATCTTGACCTCCGGAAAGGTTTTACCCCCTTCATGACCAGGGCATTTTTTGCTATACAGCACTGTAATTTTAACTGAGAATTGCGCAGTCATGCAACCCTGTACCCAAATTAAATTTATGAAAATTTTTTGACACAAATAGAGCTTTCTGTTTGTGGTATTTGATCACCACTGGGTTTTTTTTTTCTTTTTTTTATTATTATATAAATGAAGAAAAGGCCAAACATTTTGGAAAGAAAAACCAACACATATTTTTTATTTTTAGTTATAAAGCATATCCAAGAAAATTTTGCCCAAAATGTATTCTGCTACCTGTCTATGGTAAGAAAGAAAAAAAAAACTCCCAATAAGAGCACTTTCACACTGGGGCGTCGGCGGTAAAGCGTCGATATTTTTAGCGACGCTTTACCGTCGTTTTAGCGACTTTTTCTGCCCGCTAGCGGGGCGCTCTTAACCCCCCCCCCCCCCCTCGCTAGTGGCCGAAAAAGGGTTAAAAGCACCCGCAAAGCGCCGCTTCAAGGGTGCTGCTTGTTGATTTCAATGGGCAGGGGCGCTTTAGGGGCAGTGTATACACCGCTCCTAAAGCGCCTCAAAGATGCTGCTTGCAGGACTTTTTTTTAAAGTCCCGCAAGCGCACCGCTCCAGTGTGAAAATCCCCCTGGCTTTCACACTGGAGTGACAGGAGAGGAGCTTTGCAGGAGCTACTTTTAGCGCTGTAGCGCCTCAGTGTGAATAATGGCGTAAGTGTATATTAATGGGTTTGTATGAAAGTTGTAGCACCTACAAACTATAGTATATGGCGGTGATCAGCACTTATTTATTTATTTCAGGTACTTATATAGCGCCGTCAATTTACGCAGCGCTTTACATATTCATTGTACATTCACATCAGTCCCTACACCCTCAAGGAGCTTACAGGAGCTTAGGTCCCCTAACTCACATTCATACATACTAGGGACAATTTAGACAGGAGCCAATTAACCTGCCAGCATGTTTTTGGAATGTGGGAGGAAACCGGAGTACCCGGAGGAAACCCACACAGACACAGGGAGAACATGCAAACTCCAGGCAGGTAGTGTTGTGGTTGGGATACGAACCAGCGACCCTTCTTACTGCTAGGCGAAAGTGCTACCCACTACACCACTGTGCCGCCCACACTTTATAGTGTGACTGTGATAGTGTGGCGGGCAATTTGATGACAACTGAAACTGGTTGGGAGGGTCACTAACTGAGGCTGACGTCGCTAATGACACTAATACAGTGATCAGTTATAATACTGTACTAAAGACGCTGGCTGGGAAAGGGTTACCATCAAGGGGAAATCAAGGGGTTAACTGTGTATATAACAAGCATAATGTGTGCTGCTTTTACTCACCAATCTGGCTGCTTTTGCTCCCTAAGCTGAGTTGCTTTCAGGGAGAAGAAACAGCCAGACTACTGTCTGTGTAGAGTTCTGTTTGTTTATAAACACAAAACTCTGTGCTGTGATCGGCCAACAGCTGATCAGCAGGTATAGAGCCAAAATCATTGGCTGAAACCTGCTGACAAACTTGTGCTGTGTCCAATCACAGCACAGGTCAGCATGGGGATGCGTGCCTAAAAACATGGAAACGGGCGGGGGCATAGGGGGGGTACGTTGCCTAGCCTGTAGCTGCTGCCTGCCAGCAGAAAGTGTACTGTGCATGGGCAGCAGGTGGTTTACTAGTACTGTTCCCTAAAACAAACAGGAACTTTCCCACATTTGCTTGATGCATCAGGATGATGTTTGGGTGGACACAGACAACACACCAAGAGACATGACTACTAGTTATCCCCAAACAGACCTAAATAAAAAAAAAATGGAAGAAATGCAATATTATAGGGAACCTCTAAAAAATATAATTATCCCTCAGCAGGAAAAAGAATTTATATTTTGTGTTGAATTCCTACAAAAAAAATAGTAATGTGTTTCCTGTGCACTGAGCCTCATAGGTGTATATCTGCAGTGTGAGATCATCTGCTCCCTCTGACTGCTCACCTCACTGGGGTCTGGACTGTGACTGGGCCATTCTAACACATGAATATGCTTTGATCTAAACCATTCCATTGTAGCTCTGGCTGGATGTTTCGGGTCGTTGTCCTGCTGGAAGGTGAACCTCCGCCCCAGTCTCAAGACTTTTGCAGACTCAAACAGGTTTTCTTCTAAGATTGCCCTGTATTTGGCTCCATCCATCTTCCCATCAACTCTGCCCAGCTTCCCTGTCCCTGCTGAAGAAAAGCATCCTCACAACATGATGCTGCCACCACCATGTTTCACGGTGGGGATGGTGTGTTCAGGGTGATGTGCAGTGTTAGTTTCCCACCACACATAGCGTTTTGCTTTTAGGCCAAAAAAGTTCATTTTTGGTCTCATCTGACCAGAGCACCTTCTTCCACATGTTTGCTGTGTCCTCCACATGGCTTCTCACAAACTGCAAACAGGACTTCTTATGACTTTTTTTCACCAATGTCTTTCTTCTTGTCACTCTTCCATAAAGGGCAGATTTGTGGAGAACACGACTAATAGTTGTCCTGTGGACAGATTCTCCCACCTGAGCTGTGGATCTCTGCAGCTCCTCCAGAGTTACCATGGACCTCTTGGCTGCTTCTCTGATGAATGTTCTCCTTGCCCGGCCGGTCAGTTTAGGTGGACGGCCATGTCTTGGTAGGTTTGTAGTTGTGCCGTACTCTTTCCATTTTCAGATGATGGATTGAACAGAGCTCTGTGAGATGTTCAAAGCTTGGGATATCTTTTTATAACCTAACCCTGCTTTATATTTCTCCACAACTTTATCCCTGACCTGTCTGGTGTGTTCCTTGGCCTTCATTTTAATTAGGGGTAAAGGGGGCTGAATACAAATGTACCCCACACTTTTCAGATATTTATTTGTAAAAAAAAATGTTGAAAACCATTTATCATTTTCCTTCCACTTCACAATTATGTGACACTTTGTGTTGGTCTATCACATAAAACCCCAGTATAATAAATTTAGGTTTATGGATGTAACATGACAAAATGTGGAAAATTTTAAGGGGTATGAATACTTTTTCAAGGCACTGTATACAGGTACATGGAAAAGACCCCACCCACATCACGCAATCTCTGTACAATGTGGTCCTTTTTTTAATCTATATGAGGAAGAGTGATATCAGATCTTATTAGTTCCCAATGACTGCACAGAAAATTGTTGTGTAGCCAACACCGCCATTCCTCTGTGATCTGTGGTCTGTCCTATTGCTGAAAACCTCTTTTCCGAAATGTTTGCTATTCTTTGGACTTTCTTGTACCACAAAAACCTTGATATTCAAAGACGCTGCGAGTGTGACATTGTAACAAATGTGTTTGTTCAGGATGTTAATCGCGTTTATTACTGGCTCACAAGGCGTTATTTATTTCCCGGAAAAATAAATTGCGTTGTCTTGTGTTTTTGATTGTGGGTGCCGGTGATGGAAGCGTATTCATCTCCAAGATATTAAGCATCATAATTAAGCAATGAAGGTTGATGAAAATCCAGCATGGAGCAGCGCGTGAAAGTAAATCATACTTTTACCTCGCAACGTCCAATGTATTAGCATGTCAGCGTTGATAGATGTATACTTAACCAGTCACATTACTGCAGTCGTAATTCATTCTGCTGACATCTCACCCGAGTCCCATTATAATGAAAACAGAGAGCGGTTTTCTGCCGCTCACTGGGAAGTTGTCTACCGAGAATATTTTACAATCGTAGATGGTATGTATCGTTCTTTATTTCAGTGAAGTCTTGAAAATAGTCAGAAAAGGGGAAGTAAGCCCCCTTTCACACGAAGGGTCCAATCGGGTCCGCCTGTCAGTTTTCAGTCCTTTAGTCTCTACAGCAAGGGTGGGCAACCCTTTCAGAGGTTGAGATCTACCTGCCTGGACAACATAGAGGAAAGCAAAGATCCCCGGGGGAGGGGGGGGATACTATACGGTATCCTTTATAAAAAAAAAATTATCAAGCTCCCAATAAAAAGACTGCATGAAGGGTATCACAGTAGTGTTCTTTGCCCCCTTCACATAACCCTCCACGGCAGCGTCCTCTCTGCCCCCCTCCCCCCACCAGGTAGTGTTCTGTACCCCCTCAACGCAGTGTCCTCTGACCCTTTCACATCCCCCCCCCCACTGTAGTGTCCCCTGCCCCCCATCCTCCCACAGTAGTGTTCTGTACCCACTACCCCCCAACACCGTGTCCTCTGCCCCCTTCACATCACCCCCCCCCCCACTGTAGTGTCCCCTGCCCCCCACCCCCCCACAGTAGTGTTCTGTACCCCCTACCCCCCAACACAGTGTCCTCTGCCCCCTTCACATCACCCCCCCCCCCCCACTGTAGTGTCCCCTGCCCCCCCCCCCCCACAGTAGTGTTCTGTACCCCCCTACCCCCCAACACAGTGTCCTCTCTGCCCCCCACCCAGTAGTGTTCTGTACCCCCTCAACGCAGTGTCCTCTGACCCCTTCACATCCCCCCCCCCCACTGTAGTGTCCCCTGCCCCCCATCCTCCCACAGTAGTGTTCTGTACCCCCTACCCCCCAACACAGTGTCCTCTGACCCCTTCACATCACCCCCCCCCACCGTAGTGTCCCCTGCCCCCCATCCTCCCACAGTAGTGTTCTGTACCCCCTACCCCCCAACACAGTGTCCTCTGCCCCCTTCACATCACCCCCCCCACTGTAGTGTCCCCTGCCCCCCACCCCCCCACAGTAGTGTTCTGTACCCCCCTACCCCCAACACAGTGTCCTCTCTGCCCCCCACCCAGTAGTGTTCTGTACCCCCTCAACGCAGTGTCCTCTGCCCCCTTCACATCACACCCCCCACTGTAGTGTCCCCTGTCCCCCACCCCCCCACAGTAGTGTTCTGTACCTCCTCAATGCAGTGTCCTCTGACCCCTTCACATCACCCCCCCACTGTAGTGTCCCCTGCCCCCCAACCTGCCCCAGTAGTGTTCTGTACCCCCCCAACGCAGTGTCCTCTGCCCCTTCACATCACCCCCCATCCTCCCACAGAAGTGTTCTGTACCCCCCCAATGCAGCGTCCTCTGACCCCTTCACATCACGCCCCCCCTCTGTTGTGTCCCCTGCCCCCCATCCCCCCACTGTAGTGTTCTGTACCCCCTACCCCCCCAACACAGTGTCCTCTGCCCCCCCCCCCCCAGTAGTGTTCTGTACCCCCCCAAGGCAGTGTCCTCTGCCCCCTTCACATCACACCCCCCCTCCCGTAGTGTCCTCTGCTCCCCACAGTAGTGTCCTGTACCCCCCAATGTTGTGTCCTCTGCCCCATCATATCAACCCCAAACGTAGTGTCCTCTGTCCCCCATAGCAGTGTTCTGTACCCCTCCCCCCTCCCCTCCAAAGCAGTGTCCTCTGCTCCTCTTCACATCACCCCCCCAATTAGTGTCCTGTACCCCCTAAAACAGTGTCACCTTCCCCTATTCACATCACACTCCCATAGCAGTGTCCTCGGCCTCCCTGCCCCCTGAAAACGGTGTCCTCTGCCTCCCCATCTCCCAAAGCAGTGTCCTCTGTCCATTTCTCATCACAACACCCCCACATACACACGCGTGTGTGCACACACACGCACACACACACACTGTAGTGGTCCTCTGTTCCCCCTCCAACAGAGTCCCCTCTGTCCCTATCACATCATCCTCCTAAATCCCCCCCCCCCCGCACACACTCAGTGCTGTGCAGGTAGCACTTCCTACCTGCCAGCCTGTGTACAGCAGAGCAGAGATCAGGAGATGGTATGTTGGGTGAGAGCGGGAGCTCAGAGTTTATAATAACAAGCTGATGATTGGTTGCTAGGAACGCTTAGCAACCTATCACAGAGACAGCTCCCGCCCTCCATCCAGCACTATGCCGTGGTCACGATCCACCTGTCGGCTACCCGCGGTCGATGGCAGTAAACGGCTTGCGGAACCGCGCTCTACAGTCTCTAGGTTGCTTGTATAGAAAATAGTTTTCATCAGACAGTACTGCTTTGTATGTCATGAAAAAAAACCATATAAGTAATTCTTTAATATCGTAAATAATGGCAAAGTTATTTTCGAACCAGTAGGCCCACAGTAGAGTAAAGTTGCTGTTATCCATAAGTGGTGTACAGCTGTTGGAGCTGAAGTGGTTAGGCATATAATATAATATTTCTCTTGAGACGCATCCTAGCATTGTTGCCTCTGCTTTCCTGATTTGCTTGTTTACAACAAAGCCGAGCTCTATTACGTTTCTTGGCTGATTTGTCTTTTCCCTGACTCTCCTCTGTAAGCCAGCATGGAGATTACAGCCACCCAGACCAATCTTTCTGAGAACAGACAGCTAAATCTGGCAAGATAGTTTTGCAGTAGTAAATGATTTAAAACACAAGTTCTGTAAAAAAAAAAAAAAATAGGATTACCTTGTATCTTACAGAAGTGTCAGGCCGAGAAATGGTTGATTTGACTTGGCCTGTGCTCAATACATCACCTGTGAGTGTAGGAATAGAAGCTGCTGAATATAGAAGCTTGGCCAACGGTAGGCAAAGGATTAGTTACCAGATAGTTGTTCGTGTTTTTCTAATGCCAGTTTATGCAAAACAGCCGAAAATGCAGTCTTGGACGGCCTGACCCTCTAATGTACGGGTGTCAAACTCAGTTTCATTGCGAGCCGTATCGGCATTTTTGTTGCCCTAAAAGTGATGATTGTGTCTGTAACACTATATAAATTTATCTAGGGCTTTTTTTCCCCATGAAATATACGCATGAACTCAACCACGCCCCCCCCCCCCCCCCCCCAACTATACCACTTCAAACAGTGGGTGTGGCAAAATTGCCAAGTGGGAGGATCTTAAAGGGGCAACTTGCTTGTTCCCTCATACCTGGAAGTACCAGGTAAATTCTTTGCTTCCTCTGGCACACAGAGTGGTCATGGAGCTACTTGGGAGAGGTGGAATTAAAGGAAATCTGTTGCTTTGCTCAAAGGAGAGTCCGAGGGAAGTCGATGTAGCGCACCCACTTAAGGGATGCAAGTAACTGGGATCCCCCACCCTGCACAGCCAGGCACACCAAATTTACATCGGCACTCCAGAGTTCGCGAACAGTCCGTGACTTTGTCTCTGTTGTTTTATTAAGAGATAATGACTTGGACAGGGATTGGAGATTATGGGATGCCCACTTGACTTTTGTCAGAAACCATTAAATCAGGCCGAGACAGAAGTACAGTTGTATCACACTTGTTTAATAATTAAAGTAAAAAGAACAAACGTAGTCAAAACAAGTTCAGTAACCAGAACGGATAGTCAGTCAAGCCAGAAGTCAGGGATCAATGTAGTGGAACAGCAAGCGGGATCTGGAGCCAAAAGGCATGTCAGCAAAGCAAGTCTTGAACAGGATCGCAGGAGATAGTTTCTGTGGTGTTGACCAAGGCGAAGGCAGAGCTCCTCTGGACTGGACGGCTTAAGTAGGCAGGAGTGTAGAGCAGGATATCATCAACAGCTGAGTAACTGTGGAGAGAGAGGAGCTGGCAATTAGCCGACAGCTGAGCGGCCAGCTCAGAGAAGGAAGGGCTGAGCCTAGCCCTGACAACTTCAGAACAAACTTCTGGGACAACTTCTTCTATATACAGTCTCTATATACACTCCACTTGTTCCTGCTGCTCTCAATCGCTTTGCAGGACCTAGGTGGAACACTGTGAAGATCTGACAAGTCACTCAGTCAGATTAAAAGCAATAGCCCTTTGTAGGCAGGAACTCCTTGATTATGTAGCAAAATGTCAGTGGCCAGCTTGATTGCTCCTTTGGCTACTGATTCCCAGCGCCACCTCTTCAGGCACTGCCAACCCACCTGGCTGCAGCTGCCTTTTTCACTAGCCCTCCAGGCTAACGTCTCCTTAGTCCTCTAGACTGACGCTCAACTACCCTCCCAGCTGCCTCTCAAGGGATCTCCCAGACATGCTTATCTGCTCCCGCTGTCCTCTCTCCTTGCTCCCGTGCATCCAGGAAGGGCTTCCTCCATATTGTTTTGGCAGATCCTTCCAGCACCCAAGCCCTCGGCCGGAGGTCAACCCCCCCCCCCCAGACTAAGGGGTGCCCTGCAGGGGCCTCCTCAGCACTCCATCTCCATACTCCACCTGTGGGGTATTAACACTGATCAGCCACTTTATTAAGTACACCTGTTCAATTGCTTGGTAACAATCACATGGCAGCAACTCAATGCATTTAGGCATCTAGATGTGGTGAAGAGGACTTGCTGAATTTCAAAACGAGCATGAGAAAGGGGATTTAAGTGACTTTGAACGTGTCATGGTTGTTGGTACCAGACGGGCTGGTCTGAGTATTTCAAAAACTGCTGATCTACTGGGATTTTCACACACAACCATCTGTCGGGTTTACAGAGAATGGTGGGAAAAAGAGAAAATATCCAGTGAGCGGCAGTTGTGTGGAGGAAAATGCATTGTTGATGTCAGAGGAGAATGGGCAGACTGGTTTGAGATGATAGAAAGGCAACAGTAACTCAAATAACCACTCGTTACAACCAAGGTATGCAGAATACCATCTCTGAATGCACAACACATTAAACCTTGAAGCAGATGGGCTTCGGCAGCAGAAGACCACACCGGGTGCCACTTCTGTCAGCTAAGAACAGGAAACTGAGGCTACAATTCGCACAGGATCGCCAAAATTAGACAATAGAAGATTGAAAAAATGTTGCCTGGTCTAATGAGTCTGGATTTCAGCTGCGACATTCAGATGGTAGGATCAGAATTTGGTGTAAATAACATGAAAGCATGGATCCATCCTGCCTTGTATCACCGGTTCAGGCTGGTGGTGGGGGTGTAATGGTGTGGGGGATCTTGGCACACTTTGGGCCCCTTAGTACCAACTGAGCATCGTTTAAACGCCATGGCCTACCTGAGTATTGTTGCTGACCATATCCGTCCCTTTATATGGAATTGTATGATTTTTTTTTTTTTTGGTTGAACTAGATGGACTTGTATCTTTTTTCAACCTAACTAATGTAACTAGGTAACTTTATGACTACAGTGTCCCCATCTTCTGATGGCTCCTTCCAGCAGGATAATGCACCATGTCACAAAGCTCCAATCATCTCACCAATGGCCTCCACACTCACCACATCTCAATTCAATAGAGCACCTTTGAGATGTGGTGGAACGGGATAGTGGCATCATGGATGGGCAACCGACAAATCTGCAGCAACTGTGTAATGCTATCATGTCACTATGGACCAAAATCTCTGAGGAACGTTTCCAACACCTTGTTGAATCTATGCCACCAAGAATGAAGGCAGTTCTGAAGGCAAAAGGGCGTCCAACCCGGTACTAGCAAGGTGTATCTAATATAGTGATCGGTGAGTGGCCCACATCTTTAGAAAATAGTATTCAACTTGGGTCAAAGCTGAACAACTTGTTTTTGTCTATAGACGCCCCTTACCAATACAGGTAGTTTTTTTTTTTTTTTTTTTTTGTAAAGGTGAAATAATCATTTTAGTCTTCCACAAGCATTCATGTTCTTCTTTGGATGCTTGGGGTGGTTTGGCGTTCATTGTCTGGACTTCTTGGTGTGGTGTTCAGGATGGGACTGAAGGATCTGTAACACCCGGAGATATTTCTGCTCTCTCATTACAGAGTGTCTTCTGAAAGCCATCACTGCAGCTTGCCATGTAATACATTTAAATGTCGTTTCTGCTTCATTAGCCTCGGAGTCGCGTTGCCGGGGAAGAGTTAGATGAGATTTTAATGTTTCTACATAAAGCAGAGAAAGTTTTGGAAGTCATTCTGGAGTGTTAATAATGTGTAATAGCGGTGACATTAGCCGTGGTAAGGATGTCTGTTTAACCCACTCGATTTTTATGCATCGTGTCTTCACTAGAGTGCTCATTGTACCCAAAGATACAAAAGAGGATCTCCTGATATGTGTGAAGGAGTCTGTTTTAATCCTAACCGATCAATGTCTGGGGTGAATGTTAATTGGCCTGATTGGATTTTGGTTGCCCAATTACTGTTGTTTCATTGAGCCTAATAATGGTGTTGGATGGTCTGCAGGCTCGCTGGGCATTTTCTGAGGACACGCACATCTAGACAATATAGAATCACTCGTTATGGCAATAATCATTTTAAAAACAATGTGTTATTTCCTTTCATCTCACCTCCATCTTATGTCTATATACACTATATTGTCAAAAGTATTGGGCCACCAGCCTTTACACGCACATAAACTTTAATGACATCCCAGTCTTAGTCCGTAGGGTTCAATATTGAGTTGGCTCACCCTTTGCTTCTATAACAGCTTCAACTCTTCTGGGAAGGCTGTCCACAAGGTTTAGAAGTGTGTCTATGGGAATGTTTGACCATTCTTCCAGAAGCTGATGTTGGACGAGGAGGCCTGGCTCATAGTCTCTGCTCTAATTCATCCCAAAGGTGTGCTACCGGGTTGAGGTCATGACTCTGTGCAGGCCAGTCAAGTTCCTCCACCCCAAACTCGCTCATCCATGTCTTTATGGACCTTGCTTTGTGCACTGGTGCGCAGTCATGTTGGAACAGAAAGGGCCCATCCCAAAACTGTTCCCACAAAGTTGGGAGCATGAAAGTTAAGAGTTCCCTTTACTGGAACTAAGGGGCCAACCCCAACCCCGGAAAAACAACCCCACACCATAATCCCTCCTCCTCCAAATGATTTGGACCAGTATACAAAGCAAGGTCCATAAAGACCTGGATAAGCGAGTTTGGGGTGGAGGAACTTGACTGGTCAGCACAGAGTCCTAAACCTCAACCCGATAGAACACCTTTGGCATGAATGAGCCAAGCCTTCTCGTCCATCATCCGTGCCAGACCTCGCAAATGCGCTTCAGAAAAAATGGTTAAACATTCCCATAGACACACTCCTAAACCTTGTGGACAGCCTTCCTAGAAGAGTTGAAGCTGTTCTAGCTGCAAAGGGTGGGCCAACTCAATATTGAACCCTTCCGACTAAGGCTGGGATGCCATTAAAGTTCATGCGGGTGTAAAGGCATGTGTCCCAATACTTTTGACAGGGTAGTGTAATTCCAATCGTCGAAATGCGGAGGGAGAAGAGATCGGAGATAAGAGAACCGGCGACAGGAGAAGACAGTGGAAAGAAGAGGACCGGCGGCGGGAGAAGACAGTGGAGGGAAGAGAACCGGCAGCGGGAGAAGACAGTGGAGAGAAGAAAACCGGCAGCGGGAGAAGACAGCGGAGAGAAGAGAACTGGCAGCGGGAGAAGACAGCGGAGAGAAGAGAACCGGCGGCTGGAGAAGACAGCGCAGAGAAGCGAACCGGCGTCGGGAGAAGAGAACCGGCGGCAGGAGAAGACAGTGGAGATGGCGGCAGGAGAAGACAGCGGAGAGAAGAGAACCGGTGGCGGGAGAAGAGAACCGGCGGTGGGAGAAGACAGACGGAGAGAAGAGAACCGGCGGCGGGAGAAGACAGTGGAGATGGTGGCGGGAGAAGACAGCGGAGAGAAGAGAACTGGCGGCAGGAGAAGACAGCGGAGAGAAGAGAACCGGCGGCGGGAGAAGACAGCGGAGAGAAGAGAACCGGCGGCGGGAGAAGACAGCGGAGAGAAGAGAACCGGCGGCGGGAGAAGACAGCGGAGAGAAGAGAACCGGCGGCGGGAGAAGACAGCGGAGAGAAGAGAACCGGCGGCGGGAGAAGACAGCGGAGAGAAGAGAACCGGCGGCGGGAGAAGACAGCGGAGAGAAGAGAACCGGCGGCGGGAGAAGACAGCGGAGAGAAGAGAACCGGCGGCGGGAGAAGACAGCGGAGAGAAGAGAACCGGCGGCGGGAGAAGACAGCGGAGAGAAGAGAACCGGCGGCGGGAGAAGACAGCGGAGAGAAGAGAACCGGCGGCGGGAGAAGACAGCGGAGAGAAGAGAACCGGCGGCGGGAGAAGACGGCGGGAAAAGACAATGTACCCCATACTCATTAACGTAGGGTGGGGGGCCGGGCTCTGGAGGCCCCCTTTGTTAAAGGGGGCTTCTAGATTCCGATAAGCCCGCAGACCCCAACAACCAACGGCCAGGGTTGTCGAGAAGAGGCCCTTGTCCTCATCAACATGGGGACAAGGTGCTTTGGGGTGGGGGAGCCATGTCCCCCCTCCCCCAAAGCACCCAACCTCCAGTGTTGAGGGCATGTGGCCTGTTATGGTCCAGGATTGGGGGGGGGGGGCGCTCGCTCGTCCCCTCCCTTTCCTGACCTGCCAAGCTGCGTGCTCGGTTAAGGGACTGGTATAGATTTTTGGGGGGGCCCCATGCTCATAGGGGTCACCTTAAAATCCATACTAGATTTAAGGGTCTGGTATGCTCTTGGGGGTAATACCACGCCAGTTTTTTTTTATTTTTTTTTTATTTTGGTGAGGGTTCCCCTTCAAGCTCTACAGCCAACAAGACAAACCGCAAGTTAGATCATCATGATCCTACTTGTGGTGCGACTTATATTCAAATCAATGGGCTCTCATAGGGATCCATTTATTTTGAATAGAGGCAGGTAAACGCTGCTAAAAGCTAGCTCGGCTAAACATGCATTAACGCCAATGCAAAAAGCTACTAAAAGCAAGTTTTTAAAGCCGCTTTTTTTCTTGGCGTTGGTAGTGGCTTTGCAGCTCGTTTTTCTAATGCCCCGTGTGCATGAGGTCTCTGTTTTTGGGATCCATTGGTGAGCTTACATACACTTGCATTTGTGAGTATAACATTTGTTTTCTTTCTTTTACTAATAAATGGTTTACTAAGATAATGTACTAGGCTGGTGCACCCACTTTCTGTTTGTTTTCTAGTTCATTGGAGATACATGATCCTAAGCTCTCCTGTGCATGTGGGCCTCATCCGGGTCAAGGACACTTATACAGAGTGTCTCAGCTGTAAAAGAACATTGCTGCTGAATTACAAAGTAAAGCAAAGCCTTTCTGCCTTTTAATCGGTGTCAGAACACTTAATAAACACACGCTACCTGCGGATCTATTAATATTCCTGCGTTCTGCTAAATGAAATGTGTACATCTGTCGCACACATGAGGTGTCTATTTTAAGCCGGGAGAAATATGGGCTTGTTTTCATTTGATTCCGTAAAACCGAACACCAAATAGCAAGCAGCCTGCAGATAATAAATAGGACAGCAAGAAAAAGCACTTTAGCTTATTAATTTATTGCTGGCCTGTGCTGTTACCGGCTGGCGCTGTTGCTGGCTCAGCTCGTTCCCAGGTAAACCAAAAAACATTGTTACCTCTGTCACTGATATTAATGAGGCCTGTGTACGTATGAAAGCAAACACTATGAAATAATGGGATTTTCTACTGTGAACAGAGAGCAATTATTCTTCTCATTCATCCAGTACATGAAAAGTGTTCTTTACATCCTGCCCAATTTGTGTCCTGAATATAAGAAACAAGCTAAACAGGGGCAACTTAATGGGTAAACATACTTTGTCATAGTGGCCTTTTGTATCTGATATCTGGTGACGGGTTTTAAAGGGAACTGTTCACCACTGGGGCACTCTATTGGCAACTATACTTTGTCATAGTGGCCTTCTGTGTCTGACATTCAGTGACGGGTTTTAAATGGAACTGCTCACCACTGGGGCACTCTATTGGCAACTATACTTTGTCATAGTGGCCTTCTGTGTCTGACATTCGGTGACAGGTTTTAAAGGGAACTGTTCACCACTGGGGCACTCTATTGGCAACTATACTTTGTCATAGTCGCCTTCTGTGTCTGATATTCGGTGACTGGTTTTAAATGGAACCGCTCACCAATGGACATCAGCAATAACTGGAGTTCTTGCTCTCAATCTGTTATATACCTGCAGCCTTACCTCTGAAGTTTAATATAGAAGGACTAACTCTGCGCTTAGAAGTAAAAAAGCAGCAGCTATCACTTAGGCCAGCCATAGACGGTTCGAATCTCGGCCGGTTCAACAGGAACCGGCCAAGATTCCAGCCATGTGTGGGCAGGCTGAATGTGCCAAGTTGATCGACCGGTCAACTTGGGCACAACCAGCCTGCCAGATTTGCTTGCGATTATCTCTATCCGCTGCCATAGCCGCTATCAATAATCACTGTCTTCTCCCAGCAGGGACGGCTTCCCCAGCCGGGAAAATACAATGTCTCGGCATGAGGGATTCATAATTTACCCATGTGCCCATGTATAAGGATATAGCCATAAAGCACTCAATAGATTTAGATGTCTGGACCCAGTAATCTTCTAGCGACTGGCCTGACTCAAATGCTCCAATCCAGACAGACCAATAACACATGGAGTGAAAAGAACACTTAGTGTAATAAGACCAGTTCACAGGTTTATTAAAACTCATATAAATGCACACTCACATAATTAAAAGGGCAGAGGAGCTGCTAAAAACACACTGTTCTTGCCATCCGATAAGTCTCAATCCACAATACCACTTCCTGTGTCGGCACACGTGGTGACGTCACATTCGCTGGCCAGATCCAACATGTTTCGTCATAGCAGACGTCATTAGAGGTGTTCTATCGGGTTGAGGTCAGGACTCTGTGCAGGCCAGTGAAGTTCCTTCACCCCAAACTCGCTCATCCATGTCTTTATAGACCATGCTTTGTGCACTGTTCCAAATCATTTGGTGGAGGGGGGGTTATGGTGTGGGGTTTTTGTCAGGGGTTGGGCTTGGCTCCTTGGTTCCAGTAAAGGGAGCTCTTAAGGCGTCAGCATACCGTGAAGACATTTTGGACAATTTCATGCTCCCAACTTTGTGTGAACAGTTTAGCTATTGCCCCTTCCTGTTCCAACATGACTGCACACCTGTGCACAAAGCAAGGTCCATAAAGACATGGAAGAGCGAGTTTGGGGTGGAGGAATTTGACTGGCCTGCACAGAGTGGATGAATTAGAGCGGAGACTGTGAGCTAGGCCTTCTCGTCCAACACCAGTGCTTGACATCACGAATGCACTTCTGGAATAATGGTCAAACATTCCCATAGACACACTACTAAACATTGTGGACAGCCTTCCCAGAAGAGTTGAAGCTGTTATAGCTGCAAAGGGTGGGCCAACTCAATATTGAACCCTTCCGGCTAGGACTGGGATGTCATTAAAGTGCATGTAAAGGCAGGCGTCACAATACTTTTGACAGTATAGTGTATAATATATTTAATTTGATAAATTTCATTACAGTCAAGAAACTCTCACCTCCCCAACACAACATACTATAAAAACCTGTGATGGCAAACAAAGGAAACCAAAAATGAGATCACTAAAAGCTATACATGGCAAGATCTCCCATATTGGATCTGACAGGAAACCGTTCCATAGTGAACCCTTAACACACTACAATACACTGGAAAGAAAACAAGGACTTCCAATCCTCTTCGGTATAGAAAGAGAGGGATAGTTGGCTGATTAGAAAATATCTCAAAACCTGAGTATGAAATATAGCTGGTTGACCTTCTTACTGATAATCTGAACTTCCTATTTAGGCCATGCCTTTGCACTTCTGTTTGCCAGATTATTGTACTCTCCCCAGCCGATATCTTGCTCCATTGCATTCCTGCAGTGTTCCTTATCTCCACAACCACTGGTTACTGGCTTGTCCCTTGAGCACTCTTCTACTTGATTCCAACCTGCAATCACTTGTTACCAACCTTTGGCTTGTTTACGGACTGCACTCCTGCTTCATCTGCTACTGGGCCCCGGCTTGCTAATCTCCTGGTGGGGGTGATGCTGAGGACCATGACCTGGTACTAACACACAACAAAACCCATCTCCACCATCAGGAGCTCTGGTGAATACTTTTTAATGCTTAGACCCATCACCTCAGGTGAGCCCGTGTCGTTCACCAGGGTGACCTGCTTGTGAACTTATCCAGCTGGTCGGTGGGAGCCTCTCTACTTCTATAGATACTGGTCTCCAAACCTGACTGTGACAAAGACATTAATCTATTCACATCACTTCCTTTCCTGCGAAGGAGCTTATCATCTAATGTCCATATTACAGGCATGCACATGCATACATATATACAGCAAGGCCAGTTTGCATTTAAAAAAAAAAAGGAAAAAAAAGCCTTATTTCCAGGCTTTGGTCATGTAATCTTGGTAGAAGCAGAGGGGGCAGAGCTAATGTATCTCCATAACCATTTTTCTAGTTTTGAATAGGGTAGTGTGTCTTTCCCCTGTGGAGAATTCCCCTTTCTTTCTGTCCCAGGGACTCAACGAGAAATGAGAGAAAATCTCTCCAAAGTAAGGGGGAAAAAACCTCTTTAGACAATTGTCAAGGAAACAGGTGATGGCAATAAAAATTGCTTCTCACCTCTTGTTCGAGTGACAGCAATAACATTTTGAGTATTCCATCAATTTCTGTTCCTGCTACAGTGGCCACCAGGACAAATAGGATGAATCTCCTTAGAAGGAAGACAGCAATAAAATTTTGTCACGGTCTACTGTAAGCCAGAAATGTCCTAATCTGTAGAACTGCCTGAATGTCCACCTTCTGCATTAAGCTAACATTATTGAAGACCACTTCTGGCCAGACTTGCCTGATGAACATCTTCCGACGTTGAACGGCAGTAAGCATGATGTGGCTTTCTTTGGCCTTACCACTGCGTCTACGGTCCTCAGCGTTGACGGTTCTTTGTTCTTCTTTAAAGGAACTTGAACAGCACATCTTGAAATCCCGGTCTGCTTTGAAGTCTTTAACTGGGAGAGACCTTGCAGATGCATTATAACTAGCTTGTGTCTTGTTGCAGTGCTCAATCTTGCCATGGTGTATGACCTGTGACATGAAACTGTCTTCCACAACTTCACCTTAATAGCAGAGTTTGTCTGTTCCTCATCCAGTTTTAAGAATCCTACACAGCTGTTGCTTTTTCAGTTAATGACTGTGTTTCAACCTACATATGAAATTGATGATCATTAGCACCTGCTTGATATAAGTGGTTAATCACCCACCTGACTCTAATCCTTTAAAATCCCTAATTTTGTGCACATGTAAGAATTGATGTTGGCTTGAAGCATAAGGGTAGTCAACCATATATTGATTTGATTTGGCCTTTTTCTTAAAGCAACAGCACTGAGATACATAACAGAAATGAACAAAAAATGAAAATGATGTTTTATAGGGGGAATGGATAAAACATGGGGATTATTATTATTCGAGTCAAGGATGAAATTTAGTTAGCTTTTACATTTACTTCTACCATGTATGTTGATACGGTGTTAAGTGAATGTAGTGCGATTTTATCTACTTTTAACCACTTGTTGACCACACTATAGCCGAAAGATGGCTACAGCATGGTCAGCTAGTTCTGGGAGGCAGCAATAGACGTCCTCCCAGAATTCCACCCCCAGGAAGCGTGTATCGGGCACGCTCTGTGACTGCTGTGTCCTGATCACAAATTGCTGTAAAGAGCCAGTCACAGTGGCCCTTTACCATGTGATTAGCTGTATCCAATCATAGCTGATCACCTGTAAACAGACTTGCCAGTTATCGGCAGTCCTTTCCTCATGTCCTGTGCCTGCATAAAGAAAGGAGAGCAGTTAACTGGGAAGGCCAGTACATTGTTTACACTGATAACTAGGGCGCTGTTTATCAGTGCAGTTTTTCAGTGCCTCCTCAACAGTATCCATAAACACAGCCTCATCAGTGCCCCTCAGTGGAGCCTCATCAGTGCCCCTCAGTGGAGCCTCATCAGTGCCCCTCAGTGGAGCCTCATCAGTGCCCCTCAGTGGAAGCCTCATCGATGAGCCTCATGGGTGCCCCTCAGTGGAGCCTCATCGGTGCCCCTCAGTGGAAGCCTCATCGATGCCCCTCAGTGGAGCCTCATGGGTGCCCCTCAGTGGAGCCTCATGGGTGCCCCTCAGTGGAGCCTCATGGGTGCCCCTCAGTGGAGCCTCATGGGTGCCCCCCAGTGGAGCCTCATCGGTGCCCCTCTGTGCAGCCTCATCGGTGCCCCTCTGTGCAGCCTCATCGGTTCCCCTCTGTGGAGCCTCATCGGTGCCCCTCTGTGCAGCCTCATCGGTGCCCCTCTGTGCAGCCTCATCGGTGCCCCCCAGTGGAGCCTCATCGGTGCCCCCCAGTGGAGCCTCATCGGTGCCCCCCAGTGGTGCCTCATCGGTGCCCCCCAGTGGAGCCTCATCGGTGCCCCCCAGTGGAGCCTCATCGGTGCCCCCCAGTGGAGCCTCATCGGTGCCCCCCAGTGGAGCCTCATCGGTGCCCCTCTGTGCAGCCTCATCGGTGCCCCTCTGTGCAGCCTCATCGGTGCCCCTCTGTGCAGCCTCATCGGTGCCCCTCTGTTCAGCCTCATCGGTGCCCCTCTGTTCAGCCTCATCGGTGCCCCTCTGTGCAGCCTCATCGTGCCCCTCTGTGCAGCCTCATCGGTGCCCCTCCGTGCAGCCTCATCGGTGCCCCTCCGTGCAGCCTCATCATTGCAACCTCATCCAGCGCCCATCAGTGCAACCTTGTCCAGCGCCCATCAGTGCAACCTCATCAGTGCAACCTCATCCAGCGCCCATCCGTGCTGCCTCATCAGTGCAACCTCATCCAGCGCCCATCAGTGCAGCCTCATCCAGCGCCCATCAGTGAAGATGAAAGATTACTTATTTGGAAAATGTTATAATTTTCAGTCTTTTTTTCATTAGTTTAGCAAAACAAAACAAAAAAAACAGTGGTGAATAAATACCATCAAAAGAAAGCTCTATCTGTCTAAAAAAAAAAAAAAGATAATTTTGAGTCAGTGTTGCATGACCGCGCGATTCTCATTCAAAGTGTGACAGCGCTGAAAGCTGAAAATTGGCCTGGGCAGAAAGGGGGTGAAAGTGCCGGTAAATGGATAATAAAACCAGCTTTTTAAAAAGGGGAGAACAAACAAGCAATCATGTGTTTGGTTATAGGAAATGGCCATTCCCGGTATTCAGCACCCTTGATACCCTTGCCCTACCTGGCACAGGGAGATGTGGTCACCCTGCTGGTATGTCACTAACCAGACTCAGCAGACGTCCTTTCCTCGGCAGCCCGCAGAGCCGAGCGGGGCTTGTATCTTCTTCACATCCTGCTGCAGTAACGCGTGAGCTGCCGACTAGAATATTAATCTCATCCAATCTACCCACAACCCAAACACTGCGTGGTCTCCTCATTATTATTCCAGCTCCGCTCTGCTCCAGGATTATTTATTAAAATTAAAAAACGACTGTTGACACATTAATGATTTATCATCCTTAAAGCACGGCTGGTGTTCTCTATTGAGGGATAAATTCTTCCTTGCCGTTTGTTCTGATACACCGACTGTCTTGCCCGGCTCCTGATTGGCCGCGGATGTGTTTAGAATCCGAAGCTGCTCTGCTTTGACTTTTTCAAAAGGACTGCAAGGGAGAAAGAGGGGGAAAAAAAAGGCAGACGTCCTTTGTTTAGGTATTAATGTCACTGGGGAAGTCATGTGGGAGTCTCTGGATAAAACGTACATTTCGTTCTTCTTGCCACAGTTAATAAAAGAGAAATACTATGTTAAAAAGAAGGACTTCAGGAGATTGTATGAAAGAAGGCACCTTGGGTCACTTACATTGTCCTTTTTTTTTTTTTAATTTGTCGTCCTTAGCTGCCACAAATCCACAAGCCGAAATCAGGCTTTCAGTGGGAGTATCTGTTCCATGAGGCTGATGGGTATGAGGGAGTGGCCTACAGCCAAATGAATCCATTCTAGGCCCTTTACTTTCGAACGTTGACCAGGAGTCTCTAAAATGGACACATTCAGTAGGCAGACATTGACTTTAATCGAATCTCTCTCCTTTCCCATTACACAGGGAAATTGAGTTTATATTGTTTGATAGACACTTGTATTCTATGGTGGGGTAGGTATTGCAAAATGCCAGAGCTCTGACTTAAAGCCCCGTACACGCGATCACAAAATCGTATGAAAAATACCGCTTTCAAAGTGATCCTATGATAATCGGATCATTAGTACAGAGCTTTCGAGGGCCGATCATGGCACTTCATTCGATATTATTCTATTGGACGTGAACGAAAAAAAAATTTCCGTACGGTGCCAGATCACACAATTTTCGTTTAATCAGTACAGCCGTCGTTCGAAAATGCAATACAAATGCATTACAACACATGACATCACTTCCGAATTTTTATACTGTCGTACGAGAATTTTCGTGACATTAGTAAACTCAGCCGATTCGATCTACGATTATCATGCGTTTTTTTTGTTATGGTATGCATTCTTTCTGTGGTCAGATGCATATTTTGTTGTGTTTAAATTAGGGATTCACCAAAATTTTCAGCCACCGAAACATATCGGCTGAAAATGGCCCTTTCGGCCAAAAGCCGAAAGAGAGTTCTTGCCGATATTGGCACCAAAAATGGGGCGGGGCCTGGGCAGGGGGTGGGGCTCTGCCCCCGCCCCTGGTGCCGCCTATCAGGGGGGCTTCCTATATCATAGAAGAGAGGAGAGCCGCCACCTTTTTGATTACAGCGCCGGGAACACCACAGCTTTCATTTCAATAGCTGTGTGTTCCCCGCTGCGTGCCGTCACATACAGCCCCTCCCCCTTGTCCGGGCACTTTGATAGACAGATCACCCGTCCAATCCTGGGACGGGTGATCTGTCTATTCGGTATCGGTGTTGTTGTGTTCCCCACTGCGCGCCGTCACATACAGCCCCTCCCCCTTGTCCGGGCACTTTGATAGACAGATCACCCGTCCAATCCTGGGACGGGTGATCTGTCTATTCGGTATCGGTTTCAGTTTTCGGGATCAAGGAAGATTTATTTTCGGTATCAGTTTCGGCACCAAAAAAACCCATTCGGTGCATCCCTAGTTCATCCCTAGTTTAAATATGCAAATACAGCCTAAGTCTCTGAATCGATGTCCTCTTTGATATGTCTCTTTATATTTGTAGAATTAACCTTTTATTTGAGTATACTTCACTCTCTACCCCCTGATGAAGGTGCTTTTTAAAGACTGGAAACGTGTCGGGTAACAGGGTACACTACCCATTGGAGAGTACTGATGCTCCTTTGAATATTATAATCTTTTTTGTGTTTTGTTCTTGTGTGTTATGTATGTGTTGTACAGACGCTATACATCTTTTTATTTGTATTGAAATATGCGGTATTATTAAAGTTATTCATTTTTTATCAGAGTTGGTGGTCTTTCAAAGTCCCATTTAGAGGGTGGTACTTTTTGCTCTAGTGCATCAGGGATGGGACTACCATACTCTGTATCTGACATGGTACAGGTCTCCTTCTCTTCTAAAAAAAAAAAAAAAATTATCGCCACGGGAAGATTATCGCCTGATAATCTTCCCGTGTGTACCGGGCATTGGTCAAAGTCTGCTTGTCGTGTCGGCGGGGGGTTCTGAGACTCCTGGGCAACACTAAAAAGGTTTGCTCTTTACTTGGGCTGCAAAATGAGAATCACAGTTTTTTTGCTTAGAATAAAAAGATCACGATTCTTGCGATGTAAAATCTTTCACATTATACAAAAAAAAAAAAATGGGCTAACTTTATTGGTTAGAATTTATTTTTTTTAATTCATTAAAGTAATTTTTTCCCAAAAAAATTGCAGTCGAAAGACCACTGCGCAAATACAGTTTATTCTCTAGGTTGTCTACTAAAAAAATATATATGTTTGGGGTTTCTAAGTAATTTTCTAGCAAAAAAAAAGATTTTAACTTGAAACCAACAAATGTCAGAAAAAAGGTTTAGTGTTTAAGTGGTTAAATTTTTTTCACTTACACAGGAAGTCTATTCCATTGACAAATTGTTACAATATTTATACTTAAGTTCAACTGATAAAAAATGTTTTGTTTCTTGGCAGACTGCCCGGTTTTTCTCTTCCTTTTTTTTGAGGGCTGTGGCTTCAGAAGAGCAGAGAGAATTCTTTGCGTAGAAAGAATTGTGAAACACTTCAGTCAAGATCGCGATACCGATTCTTGACAATCGCGATAACGATTCTTGGCGATTAATCATGATAACGATTCTTGACGATTAATTGTGCAGCTCTAGAGTGATGCCATTGCGGCTCCAGCCAATCACTGCCCCGGAGCCCACGATACCCGGGGGACATGTCGCCAGGCAGAGCAGTGTGTTGGGACCGCTGCGGGGGGCTTCGATCTAAGGTGAGTATTTCATTATACACTAGTATGCTATGCACACTAGCTCATTATGCCTTTGTCTTGCAGGTTTTTTTTTTTTTTTTCTAGGATTTACAACCACTTTACATTCTTTTTTACCCAATGTTTTTTAGGCGTCTGATTGGACGGGGGAATAACGTTATCCTCGCTCAGCAATTAGGGCTGCGTCTCTTCCATACAAAATGGTTGTACTTCATTAAGGAGAATTCTCTTTGGAGTTCTTATCCCTTTTTGTATTGACAAATGTAGAACTTCCTGGTGGAATATTTGTTTAGAAAAGTGAGTGGATTAGGCCAGAGAGATTCAGGGGTCTTTTATTGTTCCTCAGATCTATTCATCATCTCCTATTTCTGCCGGAATTGCCTTTCTTCAAAGGACCTAAATCAACAAACAATAAAACGTGTACAGCGTGGTAAAATATTGTATTAAATTACAGCCCAGTTTATCTTCCTAATCTTACCTGGAATCTGTCCACCGAGATTCTTCATTTTAATTGTATCGTAATGTTGCAAACTGCCGACAATAATGTGATTAATTACTTGAATGGCTCTGCGCTAAGGAATATAAAAAAAAAAAAGGACCGATCTGGAATTGTCGAATTATTGTACAGATGTCATCCTGTCAGCGCTCCATAAATAGCAGCGTATACATATTAAATTGTATTCATTGGGCGGGTTTTTTTTTTTTTTTTACTTCCTAAGTAAAACACTTTAAACAAGTTTTACTTTGGCAAAGTGTCAGCTCCGCCAACCATCTGTAAATGAAGATGCTGCTAAAACGTCACACCTAACAACTTGGTTTTTTGGAGTAGGTTGACGAGATAAGATGTTAAAGTGATTGTAAACGATCGCCTTCTAAAACAATCCATCCAGTTTAAAATGGAAATTAATGGAGTTGTAAAGGCAGAAGGTTTTTTATGCATTCTATTCCTTTAAGATAAAAACCCTTCCGTGTGTAGCAGCCCCCCCCCCCCAGCACCCCCTGATTACTTACCTGAGCCCCTTTTCTCTCCAACGATGTCCACGAATGTCTAAGCCGTCCGGGACACTCCTCCTGATTGGTTGAGGCACAGCAGTGGCGCCATTGGCTTCCGTGGCTGTCAATCAAAGTCAGTCAGCCAATCAGGGGAGAAAGGGGGGCAGGGCCAGGTCGGGGCTCCACACTTACCTGAGGTCCCTCTCTGTCCATCGTTGTTCACGAGTGTCTCAGCTGCCCGAGATCCTCCCTCCTGATTGCCTGAGACACAGCAGCGGGGGGCCATTGGCTCCCGTGGCTGTCAATCAAAGTCAGTCAGCCTATCAGGGGAGAAAGGGGGCAGGGCCAGGTCGGGGCTCCACACTTACCTGAGGTCCCTCTCTGTCCATCGTTGTCCACGAGTGTCTCAGCTGCCCGAGATCCTCCCTCCTGATTGCCTGAGACACAGCAGCGGGGGCCATTGGCTCCCGCTTCTGTCAATCAACGTCGGCTAACCAATCGATAGAAAGGGGGCGGGGCTCCGTGTCTGAATGGACACAGGGAGCTGTGACTCGGCTCAGGTGCCCCCCATAGCATTCTGCTTACTGTGGGGGCACTGAACAAGAGGGAGGGGCCAGGGATCACAAGAAGAGGGACCTGAGAAGAGGAGGATCTGGGCTGCTCTGTGCAAATCCACTGCAACAGAGCAGGTAAGTATAACATGTTTCGTATTTTTTTTTTCCCCCTATAAAGATAACAGACTTTACAATCACTTTATTTAAGGATAACTTCTCTTCCAGACTTCATTCTCCCAGCTGACGCATTTCAACATAATCTCCTGCTTTGGTGATGCGATGTAAACATGTCAGGAGTATGCGTTTTTAACCTTTTATTCCATTTTCAATAGGACAAGGCCAAGTCCTTCCCTAGATCTTAAGTAACAGTGACCCTGGCAGTAGTTCATCACGACGCTGTTGTGCTTTATTACCAAAGGTCCTTGGATTGTGTAGTCTCTATTACCAATAGCACAATACAGAATTAATGTCAAACGGAGCTGCATTAGGTATTTTCCCCGGCACATACGCTTCTGTCAGATCATTCCATTATAAGCTACGTACAAATTACACACTTTCCAACAGAAGCACTTTATCCTTCAAACTGATTGTCTCCTGAGATTCAGCGCAAAATGGATTGAGTGGGCAAAATGTCACTCCAACCCGAATGTGACATTAACAGCCGATGTCATGTTGCCCTACTTAAAGTAAAAACCTCAGCTGTGCCGCTTACTTTCTCTCTGAGTCCCAACTGCATTTATAATGTCAGCGATCTATGTGCGCAGGAGACGCCGGAGTGACAGCTAAACGCGTCCAAACAGGTCTGTGTTTGTTACAACTTTAAATAAACATGTCAAGAGTAGTGGCGGCCGGTGGAATTTTTTTTTGGGGGGGGGGGGTGGCATACTTTTTGCCAAACCCCTCACCAAAAAAATTTCCACCGGCCGCCAATACACGTGACATTTTTACTCTAAATTTGTAACAAACCCCCCCTGGTCGGTCAGTCAGACGCACTTACCCCATCACCGGCGGCATCCCTTGCTCGGCGGCGGCGGCAGCCTCCCGTTCTCCTGCTCTCCACGAGTCATCATGGCGGCGGCTTCCGTTTCCTCCCCCCTCGCTGACCAATCCGGAGTCTTCTCTTTCCGGCCAATCGGGAGTCTTCTCTTTTCAGGCAATCGGAAAACGGGTCTCACACCCACTTCTGATTGGCCGGATTGAGGGTCAATGTTTCAACAGCGAATATTTATTCGCTGTTGTAACACTCCTGGGTGGGATCAGGGCGCATTCTCTGTGACCCGAGCCCACCCTATTTTGAAGCCTATGAGACTCTGGCTCTAATCGGGTGCTTAAAAAAAAAAAAAACGGCCGCTGTAATTCATGTACCCGGTGTCCTGAAAGGGGCCGAATGCATGAATAGGGGGTGGCCGCGGCGGCCGTGGATAGAGTAATTCTCTGCATGACTCTATCCATTGCATATAGGGGGTGGCGTGGAGAGAGGGGGCAGCGCCCCCTATGGACGGGCCGCCAGTGGTCACGCGGTGTATATCCACACGTCGCATATGGAGGACCCTGCAGAGGAGACCTATAAACCGTATTTGATTGGTAGATCATTTTGTATAGTTTGTTAACATTAAACTCCTAGCAGATTAACAAACACTATTACATGCATGTATGCGTTCATTTTAACCACGTCCATACTGGGCCTATTCTGGCACTCCTCTCCTACATGTAAAAATTTTAATTTTTTTGCTAGAAATTTTTTTAGAACCCCCAAACATTAAATGTTTTTTTTTTTAGCAGAAACCCTAGGGAATAAAATGGCGGTTGTTGCAACCTTTTATATTACACAGTATTTGCGCAGCAATTTTTCAAAAAACGGTTTCATTAATTAAGAAAAAAAACACTAAAGTTAGTCCTTTTTTTTTTTTTTTATAATCTGAAAGATGAGGTTACACTAAGTAAATAGATACCTAAATAGATACCATGTAATGCTTTAAAATTGTGGAATGGCGCCCTTTAAAAATTTTTAAAGGTTACCTGTTTAGAGTTAGAGAGCTCTTCTGCTAGAATTGTTGCTCTCGCTCTAAAGTTCGCGGCGATACCTCATGTGTGATTTGAACGTCGTTTACATATGTGAGCGTGACATGCGTATGCGTTTGCTTCTACGTGTGAGCACGTGGGGACTTACATTTTTTTTATATACATATTTTTTTTATTGTTACGCTTTCCCTTTAATTTTTTTTTTGATCACTTTTATTTCTATTACAAGGAATGTAAACATCCCTTGGAATAGGACATGACAGGTCCTCTTTACAGAGAGATCTGGGGTCTACAAGTCCCCACATCTCTCCTCTAGGCAGGAGAGACTGAGATAAAAAAAAAAAATATGCTTTCAGCCTTTCCAGCCGAATACACGGCAGTGTTTACAATGACCAAGGCCATACCTGATGTTATAACGTCACGTCCGAAGGTCATAGAGACTGCCGGGGATCATGTGGTCCGTGGTATTCTCTATGGTGAAGTTCTGCCGCTGGCGGATTCCTTCTCTGGCTCGCCGATCGCAGGGGAGAGGGAGGGTGGCTGGAAAGGGGGGGCGTTTCCTTCCCACCACCTGTAAAAACAATCAAGCAGCTGCACAGCCGCTAGTCTAGTTTTTACGGTGCGGGGAATTGGAAAAGAGTGATATCCGAATGATGCCTGCAGCTGCACCCATCATCCAGATATCACCACTCAAAGTCCGTATTTAAAATGGATTTAATTTCTTAATTTTACAAAAAAAAAAAAAATACATCTTCAAAAAACTCACCATGCCTCTTACTAAATACCTTGGATTGTCTACTTTCCAAAGTGGGGTCAGTTGGGGGATATTTGTACTATCCTGGCATTTTCAAGCCTCAAAAAATGAGATCGGCCGTCAGTAATCCATCAGGATTCATTGATTTTCAGATAAATATCCCATAGTTTGTGGACTCTATATCTTTCCTACAGACTAAGTAATATACACTGATTTGTGTTATTTTTACAAAAGAAATGCAGCAGAATATATTTTGGCCAAAATATTTGAAGAAAGATTATTTGCTTTATTTGCAAAATTTTATAACAGAAACTAAGAAAAACATTTTTTTTTAATTTTAGATACTGACGTAAAAAAACAGAGGTGATCAAATGCCACAAAAATCAAGCTCTATTTGTGTGCATTTAATAGTTAAAATAGCACAGTGCTCAATAGCAAAAAATGCCCTGGTCATGAATGAGGGGTAAAACCTTCTGGAGGTCAAATGGGTTAATATGAATATTTTAGGTTTTTTTTGCAACACCACTACAACCCTATGTAGAATGAGGCTCGGTTCACACTGATGCGACTTAGGATCAGACTTGAGACACAAGTCGGATGACATAAAATTCAATGTTTCCTTTAGGAGAGCCGTTTTTACTGATGCAACACAAGTCTGTCCGACTTTAGAAAAAGTTCCGGCACTACTTTGGTCCAAATCTGATACAAATTTAATGCCACAGAGTGTAAAAAAAGTCACATCAATGTTGTATCAGTGTCGGATTCCAAAGTTGCACTGAAAGTTGCGTGACTTTGGAGTTGGGCTAGTGTGAACCGAGCCTTGGGCCCATTTCACACTTGTGCGACTTGTCCTCCAACTTGGGACTTCAAAGTCGCATTACAAGTCCTACCCCCATGATTTCCAATGAGTGCCGTTCATATCTGTGCGACTTCAGAGTAGTCCCTGCACTACTTTGGTCTGACTTTGATGCGACTTGAAGTCCAAAGACCTCAACATTACACAGGCATTGTGGAAAATGTATAAAAAACAGCGCTAAGGAATCTAAAGAGCAGATGGCAAGAATTAACTACAAACAATCCACAAAAACAGGAGCCACAATGATTATGTATAACACCAATACACCAATAAGTAAATAAAAAGTAAAAAATCGCCCTACCCCTAGAAAAATAGCCAAAAGCTATGTAGTGCAATAATTCTATCCCTAGACCTCCTCTGTAACTCAAAACATGCAACCTGTAGAATTTTTTTAAACGTTGCCTGTGGAGATTTTTAAGGGTAAAAGTTTGTCGCCATTCCACGAGCGGGCGCAATTTTGAAGCGTGACATGTTGGGTATCAATTTTCTCGGCGTAACATTATCTTTCACAATATAAAAAAAAATTGGGCTAACTTTACTGTTGTCTTATTTTTTCATTCAAAAAAGTGTATTTTTTCCAAATAAAGTGTGCTTGTAAGACCGCTGCGCAAATACGGTGTGACAAAGTATTGCAATAACCGCCATTTTATAATCTAGGGTGTTAGAAAAAAGAATGTATAATGTTTGGGGGTTCCAAGTACCGTATTTATCGGCGTATAACACGCACTTTTTCCCCCTGAAAATAGAAGGAAAATCAGGGGTGCGTGTTATACGCCGATAGCGTACCTTGGAGAAGGAGGGGGGCGCCGCCGAATCACAGAACCGACATGTCTTGTTCACGAGCGCCGCCAGAATCACCGAGCCGACATGTCTTGTTTACTCGGCTCTGACGTCACACACACATCCCGCCTCCTCCACCGGCATTGGACCAGTGTTCTGTCAATCACAGGAGCTGGTCCAATGGCGGAGGCAGGACGGGTGTGTGTGAGTGCCGAGTACTGTAAACAGAAGATGACGGCTCGGTGATTCCGGCAGCGCTTGCCCCCCTCCTGATTTCCTGCACTGCATGAGAGATGGTGAGGTTGCAGGTAGGCATCAGGCTGCATTGGATGGACGCAGATCAGGCTGCAGATGGGCATCAGGCTGCATTGGATGGGCGCAGATCAGGCTGCAGATGGGCATCAGGCTGCATTGGATGGGCTCAAATCAGGCTGCATAGAGGCTGTAGATGGGCATCAGGCTGCATTGGTTGGGCGCAGATCAGCCTGCAGATGGGCACAGAGGCTGCAGATGGGCATCGGGCTGCATTGGATGGGCGCAGATCAGGCTGCAGATGGGCATCAGGCTGCATTGGATGGGCGCAGATCAGGCTGCAGATGGGCACAGAGGCTGAATAGAGGCTGCAGATGGGCATCAGGCTGCATTGGATGGGCTCAGATCAGGCTGCATAGAGGCTGCAGATGGGCATCAGGCTGCATTGGTTGGGCGCAGATCAGGCTGCAGATGGGCACAGAGGCTGCATAGAGGATGCAGATGGGCATCAGGCTGCATTGGATGGGCGCAGATCAGGCTGCAGATGGGCATCAGGCTGCATTGGATGGGCGCAAATCAGGCTGCAGATGGGCACAGAGGCTGAATAGAGGCTGCAGATGGGCATCAGGCTGCATTGGATGGGCTCAGATCAGGCTGCATAGAGGCTGCAGATGGGCATCAGGCTGCATTGGTTGGGCGCAGATCAGGCTGGAGATGGGCATAGAGGCTGCATTGAGGCTGCAGATGGGCATCAGGCTGCATTGGATGGGCGCAGATCAGGGTGCAGATGAGCATAGAGGCTGCAGATGGGCACTAATCAGGCCTCATTGATTGGCACTGACCATTATTTTGCTTCAAAGTGGTTTATTTGAAAAAAAAAGTTTTTTTTCCTGAAACTTTCCTTTTGAATTGGGGTGCGTGTTATACGCCAATAAATGCAGGTAATTTTCCAGCAAAAAAACCCCTGTTTTTAACTTGTAAACAACAAATCTCAAAAAGCGGCTCGGTCCTTAAGTGGTTAAAATGGCTTGAATAGAGATTTTTATTATTCTGCTGGAGTGCCCATATAAGTGCCTGCGATATTTACAGCACAGAGAGAGCCCATTTGTATAGCGACATTTCTCTAATCAATGCAACTTGTGAGATTTTATGCACAGTGCAATAAAGCTTTTTTATTCCAGCTGGACAATTAATGGGAGATTTCTGTGCTGTGTATGGTAGGTGCTCTCTAACCGCACATTGACCACTCTCCTCCATTATTCCTCTCTAATACGACTCAATCTTCATATGCATCGCTTGATTCGGCTGTTACTTGTTGTGTAAAGTGTTGTCTATTGACCAGTGGAATTCAATTTCCCACCTCGCCGTAATGAGAGAGACGTTTATCCAGCCAGCGCTGTGTGTACCCGCTGAATTATACATTATAAGCCAGCTGATATTGACCAGCTTTTCAGGAGGGGTTCGCATTGTGTTTTAATCTTCTGTTCTCCTTTCTTCCAGCTCTGTCGGCTTGGCCAAGGCTGCTCTTGAAGCCATCGATGGATTCAATCTCTTTGGAAACCAGGCAAGATTACTCATTCTTCCTTTCTAGAGAACGTGTTATTTTCATAAAAAAAATAATATAAAGGAAACAAAAGACAGCAGCAACTAAAGAAGGCCGCGGTATTTCAGCTGCTTATGTAATCTGCACGCAATTTCAGAAAAAAAAAAAAAACAAGGCTTCTCTGTTTGATCAAACATTTAGAGCCTGACAGAGCAACATGTTCTTACGAAGAAATTTACTTTTTTTTTTCCCCCTATACCAACTCCACTTCTTAGTTAGAACAGTGGTTCCTCAACCTTGTCCTCAAGTACCCCCAACAAGCCATGTTTTGGAAATCATAGAAAGTACAGGCCGGCAAAAATGCTGACGCGTTTCGGCCCTTAGGCCTTCATCAAAAGTAGCCTAAGGCCGAAACGCGTCAGGGTTTTTTTTTGGATGATGTTATTGCTGTAATGCTTAAGTAAATATTTTCTATAGAGAAGCTGTCAAGTTGCCGGCCTGTACTTTCTTTGGATCTTTTGTGAGCTTAATTAGCCAGAACACCGACTACTCTACACACCCAACTAATACTATATAGCGGTTGAGCTTGGGGTGAGTTTTTCTCTTGCATGTTTTGGGAATTTCTCTTGGATAAAATAGCTGTCCAAAATACAAAGCCATTGACTCTGATTTAAAGCACCTGTGCAAGATAACGGAAAACCTACAAAGTTGGGGGTACTTGAGGACAGGTTTGGGAACCACTGAATTAGAACATGTTGATGAATCAGGCATTAAAGGATGACTACAGGTTCACTTAAAAAAAAACATGTCATACTTACCTCCTCTTACCTCCTCTGTGCAGTTGGTGTCTGTTCTAAAATCATAGTTGGTATTGCTAAAATGACGAGTTTCCTCCTGCTCGGTGCAAAGGTGTGGTGGTAGCTTAAAGAGTTAATTGTTTAACATAGCCCAGTGACAATCGCTGTTAGGCTGCTGGCACCTAGATTGTGGTCCCGTGAGCTGGATAATCCTTGTGCAGGGCACAGTGGAGAGTGGCATCGTTACGCAAATGACAGCGCAGTGTGAGATTGGCCAGTCCTTTGTCACCAGTTAGTGAGGAGGGCAGGGATCTGTTGCACACATCAATTGCCTTTAGTAATACTTTAAAAAGGGGCTGCAGCAAGGTTAGGAGTTTTTTTTTTTTTTAAGAGACCTCATTTATCTTGGTGTCTTATGAAATGTCTGTCTTGACCACCGATCTAATATTCTCCTTTGATAATATAGACCCGGGGTTTCCAAACTTTCCAAGCAAAGGGCCAGTTTAGTGTCCTTCATACTTTAGGGGTGCCGGACTGTGGCCAGTGGGGGTAAACAATGCCCCATCATTGGTGTCAGTAGGAACAATAGTGCCCTTGTCGTTGGTACAAGTAGGAGGAATAGTGTCCCATCGTTGGTACCAGTGGGAGAAATAGTGCCTATATGGTGCCAGTGGGAGGAATAGTGCCCATCGTTGGTGTCAGTGGGAGGAATAGTGCCCCATCATTGGTATCAGTGAGAGGAATAGTACCCCCCCATCATTGGTTTCAGTGGGAGGAATAGTGCCCCATTATTGATACCAGTGGGAGGAATAGTGCCCCATCCTTGGTGTCAGTGTGAGGAATAAAACCCCATCATTGGTGTCAGTAGGAACAATAGTGCCCTTATCGTTGGTACCAGTGGGAGGAATAGTGCCCCATCGTTGGTACCAGTGGGAGGAATAGTGCCCCATCGTTGGTACCAGTGGGAGGAATAGTGCCCCATCGTTGGTACCAGTGGGAGGAATAGTGCCCATTGTTGGTGTCAGTGGGAGGAATAGTGTCCCATCATTGGTATCAGTGAGAGGAATAGTACCCCCCATCATTGGTTTCAGTGGGAGGAATAGTGCCCCATTATTGATACCAGTGGGAGGAATAGTGCCCCATCCTTGGTTTCAGTGGGAGGAATAATACCCTATCGTTGGTGTCAGTAGGAACAATAGCGCCCCATCATTGGTATCAGTGAGAGGAATAGTACCCCCCCCCCATCATTGGTGTCAGTGGGAGGAATAGTGCCCCATCATTGGTATCAGTGAGAGGAATAGTACCCCCCCTATCATTGGTTTCAGTGGGAGGAATAGTGCCCCATTATTGATACCAGTGGGAGGAACAGTGCCCCATCCTTGGTTTCAGTAGGAGGAATAATACCCTATCATTGGTGTCAGTAGGAACAATAGCGCCCCATCATTGATATCCCTAGGAGGAATAGCGCCCCATTGTTGGTGTCAGAGGGAGAAATAGTGCCCCATCACCCCATCATTGGTATCAGTGGGAGGAATAGCGCCCCATTGTTGGTGTCAGAGGGAGAAATAGTGCCCCATCATTGGTATCAGTGGGAGGAGTAATGTCCTATTGTTGGTTTCTGTGGAGGGAACTACACCCTGCTGTTGCTTGCATTAGGAGAATAATGCCCCAAGGGCCACCACTGATATAGATGATAGAATAAAATGCATAACATGGATTCTGTGGAGAACACAAGGCAATTTGCACTGGACAAGTGACTTCCTGTGCGCTCGTGTTCTCTACACTTACCATCTAGCACTCGGTATGGAATTATTTTAGCTTATAGTATATCAGTGAACCCCCATCTGTCATGGGATTCACAATCAAACACTCGCTGCTTTAAAACCGGCAGCATTTGGCCCTTTGAAGCCGCACACTGGCATCTGAGAAGCAGAGAGCCCGATTCTTCCAGACGTGCAGGAATTTAAATTTTACCTTTTGAAAGCGACCCTACGCATGACTTTAACTATTCCCCGTCCTCCCAGGGAATAACTTAGTGGGAGCGATCTTTTTATTTAGTATTATTATCTGAATCTGAAAGAGGAAGAAAAAACTTTCTGCACAGTGTGACTTCGGGAAGAACAAGTCGCTTTGTGGCGTTGTGTTTTTTTTTTTTGTTTTTTTTTATCTTTTGGTTTTAATGGACTGTGTAGAAATCAGCAGTGTCCCTTCCTTTCCGCATATTCCTACCTGCAAGACGCAAGATCTGTGCCTGCTGTACGCTTCCTGAATAATGCAGAGTGGGGAGAAGTCGCCGTGCATTATCATCCTGTCATTGTGGTCGCAGAATGCTGCGTGCTTTCTATGTACAGAGCCTCCGCTAAAAAACATCCTTGATGGGTTATTATTTACAGATTCTAACACAGGTCTTGGGCTTCTTAACCACTTGACCTCCAGGAAGATTTTCCCCCCGCCCCTTCATGACCAGGCCATTTCCTGGGTTATGGCACTACGTTACTTTAACTGACAGTTTTTTTTTTTCCCGCAAATAAAGCTTTCTTTTGGTGGTATTTGATTACCCCCGCAATGTGAATTTTTTGCGCTATAAACAAAAAAAGACCGACAATTAAAAAAAAATATATATATATATTTTTAAAAAATTATATATATATATATATATATATAAAATAATATATATATATAAACAAAAAAAGACCGACAATTAAAAAAAAAAATATATATATATATATATATATATATATATTTATATATATAAAATAATATATATAAAAAAAAATTATATATATATATATTATAAACAAAAAAAGACCGACAATTAAAATATATATATATATATATATATATATATATATAATTTTTTTTTTTTTTCTATGGATAATTGAAAACAATTGTGCGCTTAATGCTTATTCCAAAAAGGAACCATAAGCATAACTGCACAAAAGCCCCATAAAGGAATAAATCAATCTATATCTGTAAAGTCCTTTAACAGGTTAATAGTGACTTCTTAAAGTGTCCATGTAGTTCTCCTCCAACATAAGAAACTTTTATCGTGATGAATGCCACCGCTTCCACCACAGGGTGCAATGCCCGCTCGCCTTAAGAGGCGACCCCACTGGGTCAAATTGTGTTTTCAAGATATAGAATCTTAGACAGTCCGGACAGGAGCATAGAGGGAAAATATCCAGAGTGTTCTCTGATATCTAGCTATCCGCTGTTCTCTGGAGTGACTAAGAGTGGAAAAAAGAAAGAAAACTTTAATTGCGAAAAATTGTATATAAATATGGATTTATTGCATATGACAATATTCCACTCACCCAATTTATCGTCTTGTATAAGGCAAATCAGGGAGATGCAGAGCTCTCCTCCTCACCGCTACTACAGGGTACCTGAGACACCGGAAGTGACGTCACCAACTCTTCCCAAAGCGGTGCATCACAGATCACGTGACTTCTTCAGGGGGCCTTATTCCTTGAAGAAGTCGCATGATCTGTGACGCAACACGTTGGGAGGAGTCAGTGACGTCACTTCCGGTGTCTCAGGTAGGATCTAACACTGTTCACTTTATTCACATAGCAGCGCTTTAGTATTCTATCACTAAATTATATATATTTTTAACTTTCTGCTATAAAGCACGTCCAAAAAAAAAAAAAATCAATTATGTTCATAAATTTGGGCCAATATGTATTCTGCTACATATTTTTGGTAAAATAAAATCCCAATAAGTGTATATTGATTGCTTTTTGCTAACGTTCTACCGTCTACAAACTATGGTATGTATACTGGAATTTTTATTTTATTTTTTTTTAATAGTAATGACGGTGATCAGGGACTTACAGCAGAGCTGCGATTATTGCGGCAGACAATCTGACACCAACTGACACTTTGCGGAAACCAGTGACAGTAATGCAATGATCAGTGCTAAGAATAATAATTACACTGACTGGGAAGGGGTTAGCTGCCTTAACTAAGAGATGTGATGGGGTTTTTTTATTCCCTTTTTGGGGTTTATTTTTTCAGAATCATACATACAGTACATCTGGAAATGTATTCACAGCGCTTCACTTTTTCCACATTTTGTTATGTTACAGCCTTATTAATTAATTATTTTCTTCAAAATTCTACAAACAATCCCCCATAATGACAACGAGAAAGAAGTTTGTTTAAAATCCTTGCAAATTTATTAAAAATAAGGAAAACAAATCTCATATACATAAGTATCCCCAGCCTTTGCTCAATACTTTGGTGAAGCACTTTTGGCACAGCCTCATGTCTTTTTGAGTATGAGGCTACAAGTTTGGCACACCTATTTTTTGGGGTTTCCCCCATTCTACTTTGTAGGACCTTTCAAGCTCTATCAGGTTGGATGGGGAGCGTTGGTGCACAGCCATGTTCAGATCTCTCCAGAGATGTGAAACTTCGGGTTGAAGTTTGGGCTCTGGCTGGGCCACTCAAGGACATTCACAGAGTTGTCCCGTAGCCACTCCTTTGTTATCTTGGCTGTGTGCTTAGGGTCGTTGTCCTGTTGGAAGATGAACTTTCAGCCCAATCTGAGGTCTAGAGCGCTCTGGAGCAGGTTTTCATCAAGGATGTCTCTGTAAATTGCTGCATTCATCTTTCCTGACTAGTCTCCAAGTTCCTGCAGCTGAAAAACATCCCCACAGCATGATGCTGCCACCACCATGCTTCACTGTAAGGATGGTATTGGCCAGGTGCCTGGTTACCTCCAGACTTGCTGCTTGCCATTCAGGCCAAAGATTTCAATCTTTGTTTCATCAGACCAGAGAATTTTGTTTCTCACGGTCGGAGAGTCCTTCAGGTGCCTTTTGGCAAACTCCATAAGGGCTGTCATGTTCCTTTTACTGAGGAGTGGCTTCCGTCTGGCCATTCTACCATACAGGCCTGATTGGTGGAGTGCTGCAGAGATGGCTTTTCCTCTGGAAGGTTCTCCTCTCTCCACAAAGAAACGCTGGAGCTTTGTCAGAGTGACCATCAGGTTCTTGGTCACCTCCCTGACTAAGGCCCTACTCCCTTGATCACTCAGTTTAGCCAGGCGACCCACTTTAGGAAGAGTCCTGGTGGTTCCAAACTTCTTCCATTTATGGATGATGGATTTCACTGTGCTCATTGAGACCTTCAATGCTGCAGAAATGTTTTGTACCCTTCCCCAGATCTGTGCCTCCTGTCTAGGAGGTCTACAGACAATTCCTTGGACTTCATGGCTTGGTTTGTGCTCTGACATCCACTGCTAAGTGTGGGAACTTTATAAAGACAGGTGTGTGCCTTTCCAAATCATGTCCAATCAACTGGATTTTACCACAGGTGGACTCCAATCAAGTTGTAGAAACATCTCAAGGATGGTCAATGGAAACAGAATGCACCTGAGCTCAATTTTGAGTGTTACGGGTGGCAAAGGCTGTGAATATTTACAGTATGTACATGGGATTTTTTTCTAGTTTTTTTATTTTGGCTGTGAATACTTATGTACATGGGATTTTGTTTCCTTATTTTTAATACATTTTCAAAGATTTCAAACAAACTCCTTTCACGTTGTCATTATGGGGTATTGTTTGTAGAATTTTGGGGAAAATGATGAATTGAATCCATTTTGAAATAAGGCTGTATAACATAGCAAAATGTGGAAAAACGTACGCACTGTACCTAGGTGGATGCGGCATCGGTCGTCCCCCCCGGCTGTAACACTGAGAACTGAGCGATTAAACACCGCTGATCGCTCGGTGCTCAGAGCTCTATGAGCAGAGAGCTGGTGACTGTCCAGTCACTGGCTCGCTGCTGTGCCCCCCCCCCACCCTTGCTCACTGGAGTACTGAGCTATGGAGGGGGTGGGAGCGGCCAGCTCAGGCTCTCAACTGTCGCGGTCTTGCCCGAGCCTGGGCCGGCTCTGTGACGTCAGCAGACAGCGGGCTTCAGCCCGCTGCCTGCTGAAAACGGGCCACAGGAGTGCAGAGCAAACTATACTCCTGTGATCCTTTAGAGCATGGATATGCAATTAGCGGACCTCCAGCTGTTGCAAAACTACAAGTCCCATCATGGCTCTGCCTCTGGGTGTCATGCTTGTGGCTGTCAAAGTCTTGCTATGCCTCATGGGACTTGTAGTTCTGCAACAGCTGGAGGTCCACTAATTGCATATCCCTGCTTTAGAGGTTCACTTTCTTTTGCAGGAAGGAACGCAGGTTTCACTTGTTGGTTATTTCCATTTGCAAATCTGTTTTTCTAAATCTCTCCAGACTGTATAACAGATTGTAGTGAATCCAAACAATTCTATGTATAGCTTCTATATGAGGATTACGATGATTAACAGACCAAATCATACTAAAATCTTGACCATAGATTGACATACACACATCATAGCTGAACACAACCTTATACCCAGAGTTGACTTTTGGTCAATCTAAAGGGCAGCAATGTTTATTCTCAAATCTGGGGGGAAATCTTTAAAACCGCCTTTCCCTGTAAAGTAGTGATTAGCACGCCGGGGGGGGGGGGGGCTTGTCATAAAGATATATCCTTGAATGTGATCCTCAGGCCTGAGCCAAGCATTACACGGGATCAGCGATGATATAACATAGTGGACTTCATCCAGAAAGCTCCTTAGTAGAAGATTTGGTCTAACAGCTTTGGGGGATGTATAAATCTCTCGGTGATAGATCTTGGGATCAAGACTTTATGTACTGTATGTAATACTTAATCTGTATATGATATTTACCATCGTCGGACATCAGTGTTGTATTTATCCCTTTCTTTAACGCAAACCTGAACTTTTCCCATGAAGTCTCTCTACAGCAGGAAGAAAAACTAACAAATACCTGTTCTTTCCTGGCAGTCCCCCACTTCCCTGTCCTCTTCATGGAGTATATTCTGACTTAAACTGTATCTCCAGGCAAAACCTTTTTTTTTTGGTGTGTTTTTTTTATTTTATGTTAATCTTTTTATAGAGAAGGAAAGGGTAAGACCAGGGGTCTCCAAACTATACAAAGGGCCAGTTTACTGTCCTTCATACTTTAGGTGGGCCAGACTCTGACCAGTGGGTGTAGAAAATGTCCAGGTGTCAGTGGGAGGAATAGTGCCCCATCATTGGTATCAGTGGGAGGAATAGTGCCCCATCATTGGTGTCAGTGGGAGGAATAGTGCCCCATCATTGGTATCAGTGGGAGGAATAGTGCCCCATCATTGGTATCAGTGGGAGGAATAGTGCCCCATCATTGGTGTCAGTGGGAGGAATAGTGCCCCATCATTGGTATCAGTGGGAGGAATAGTGCCCCATCATTGATGTCAGTGGGAGGATTAGTACCCCATCATTAGTGTCAGTGAGAGGAATAGTGCCCCATCATTGGTGTCAGTGGAAGGAATAGTTCCCCATCATTGGTGTCAGCGGGAGAAATAGTTCCCCATCATTGATATCGGTGGGAGAATTGGGGTCCATTATTGGTATCAGTGGATTAATTAGGGCCCCATTATTGGTATCAGTGGGAGGATTAGGGCCCCATTATTGATATCAGTTGGAAGAATAGAGCTCCATTATTGGTATAAGTGAGAGGAATAGTGCCCCATCATTGGTATCAGTAGAAAGAATAGTGCACCATCATTGGTGTCAGTGGGAGGAATAGTGCCCCATCATTGGTATCAGTGGGAGGAATAGTGCCCCATCATTGGTGTCAGTGGGAGGAATAGTGTCCCATCATTTGTGTCAGTGGGAGGAATAGTGCCCCATCATTGGTATCAGTGGGAGGAATAGTGCCCCATCATTGATGTCAGTGGGAGGAATAGTGCCCCATCATTGATGTCAGTGGGAGGATTGGTGCCCCATCATTAGTGTCAGTGAGAGGAATAGTGCCCCATCATTGGTATCAGTGGGAGGAATAGTTCCCCATCATTGGTATCGGTGGGAGAATTGGGGTCCCATTATTGGTATTAGTGGATGGATTAGGGCCCCATTATTTGTATCAGTTGGAAGAATAGAGCCCCATCATTGGTATAAGTGAGAGGAATAGTGCCCCATCATTGGTATCAGTAAGAGAAATAGTGCCCCATCATTGGTGTCAGTGGGAGGAATAGTTCCCCATCATTGATAGCGGTGGGAGAATTGGGGTCCATTATTGATATCAGTGGATTAATTAGGGCCCCATTATTGGTATCAGTGGGAGGATTAGGGCCCCATTATTGATATCAGTTGGAAGAATAGAGCCCCATCATTGGTATAAGTGAGAGAAATAGTGCCCCTTCATTGGTATCAGTAGAAAGAATAGTGCCCATTCATTGGTGTCAGTGTGGAGAATAGTGCCCCATCATTGGTGTCAGTGGAAGGAATAGTGCCCCATCATTGGTGTCAGTGTGGAGAATAGTGCCCCATCATTGGTGTCAGTGGAAGGAATAGTGCCCCATCATTGGTGTCAGTGGAAGGAATAGTGACCCATCATTGGTGTCAATGGGAGGAATAACGCCCCTAGGGCCTCATAAAGGAAAGCAAAGGGGCCGCAGTTTGAAGACCACGGGTGTAGTATAATCATTTCGGTTGTTAAGTAGTCCCTTTTTATAGAGCTCTATACATTGGACTGAAAACGAGTTTAGAGGGATCGGGGACAAGAATGATTTACTTCCAAAAAATGGACAGTCCTTCCAAACAAGGAAGAGTTGGGAGCTTTGCTATTGCTGCTCCATCAGTCGGCAGCGATCTTGTAAATGATGTTTAGAATGACTCCTCCTAACGCTTGCAGAAACATACTCAGATTAACGCGTTTAATTTGTTATCTTGTCAGCAAAAGCGAATCGAATCTTAAATATTGATCACGCCCCCACAGTGGCCCGGAAGCTACCGGCTGAGTGGCGTAAGTTAATTGACTTTTTGTACGAGCAGAGAGATAATTGTGTCGATTTTTTCCTTGTGTCTGCAGGGCTGCTCGTGGTCTGTTATATTTGTGGATCTGGATGCACACAACCGGAACAGGCAGACTCTCTGCTCCCTGCTGCCGAGGGAGTCCCGGTCTCATGTAAGTCCTCAAAGTTCAAGTCCAACAGGATACATATGTTTAACCACTTTGAATAAAATATACTAAAAAAACACACCGTAATCTCAGTATTAACAGTGCTAAAAGAATACTTGAATAAAATATTTAGTGCAATCTAGAAAAAGCCTATTTAAAGGGTCATTCCACTTGAAAGTCCACTTTAAATTAGATTTAGATGTAATAAGGTGTGCTCCGTAACCCTTAGCAACCAAGACTAGGCTTTTCATCTCGATACCATCACCAACACCGCGAGCATGGAGAATCCCCGTTGGTAATGCACTCACAGGACACGGGAATACAACGGGCCTTAAATCTCCAAAAACTGGACAATGGGCTCCAATCCTCCCAGCACAAGGTGTATTAAACACTAGAGTATGACGCTGCCCCAGACTTGGACCTGGCTCCTTAACCCCTGAAATGGAACATTTCAAATGAGCCGTTCATAAATGCAAAAAACAAAAAGGAGTAGCTGGCATAGCGTAATACTGTTTATTTAGATTAAGATAACCACACACACACGGTTATAGCTGCTTACACAATATCAAAAGTTAACCAGCATGTAGCAACAAAACATCCGCAGTACAGCACAAGTCACTTCTTACCGCCTCCTATGGATGGTAATTGGCTGCGATGGATCCCGGGACGACCGGCACTGTGACTGACAGATGAGGGAGCCGTGTAGTCACGTCCTCACGCGTTTCGTCATCACGTCTTCATCGGAGGTCATCAGTGTTTAACCACTGATGACAATCCTACATGACTAAATGGATCACAGACAACTAATACCCTTGAAGATTTCAATTACAGAGCCGCTTTTAACCCCAGACTTGAGTGGAGGTAGATGTAAAGTTTCTGGAAATTTTGAAGCCTTTGGGAAAAAAAAAGAAATTTTCTCCTGTGTTGTTTTTTTTTTTTTTTTTTTTTTTTACAGAAAGAATTGAAAGCTTTGGGGAAATTGAAAATAAATTCAGTGTGGAGTAGTTTTACAAACTGAAAGTAATTTTGTTAAACTGTGAAGGTGAAATGCAGTGTATATAAAAGTATTATGCTTGAAATAAAAGTATAACTTATTCAATAAAAAAAACTAAACGTTATTTTTAAAATTTGTAAAAGATCCAGAAGCAGCAGAAAGTGTTTCTGGAAGGAGAACTCTGGAGGGAAGCACTACTTGCACTTTCATTACGGACCTCATCATCTAATTCCACAAAGTATTTTTTATTTGTCTTTAGGGCACATCTGGTGTGCCAGGATGGGCTTTTCTATCATCCTTGTAGCATTTGGAAAAGAATATTTCTTCTCACAATATTTGCAAATTGCAGCTTTGTTCTCAGCAGAAACTGCACTGTGGAAATATTTCCAAATCCTCGATGTTGGTCTCACCATTTTACTGATAGGAGGAAACGAAAAAGATGGAGCCAACAAGCAAACGAAACTTTAGTCTTTCCCCTGCAGTGCCCTTAGTGGCAGAAATGCATATTTCTTTTGTTTGAGAGCTACATTGAAGAGTACTGTGTTACTTGAATTGTATTCTAGGATTTGCCTGTCTTCAGCTGTGAGAACCCAGCAATAATTTAAGACTTAACATTAAGGCTACTTTCACACTTGGGCGATTTTCAGGCGTTTTTGCGCTAAAAATAGCGCTTGAAAAGCGCCTCTCAAGCCCCCCCAGTGTGAAAGCCTGAGTGCTTTCACACTGGGGTGATGTGCTTGCGGGACGGGAAAAGTTCTCCAATCAGCATCTTTGGGGGCCTTGCGGGAACGGTGAATTCACCGCTCCTAAAACTCCCCCGCCATTGAAATCAATTGCCAGCGCTGCTGAAGCTCCACTTTGCAGGCGCTTTTGACCCTTTGTTCGGCTGCTAGCGGTGTTTAAAAGTCCCCTGCTAGCGGCCGAAAAGCGCAGCTAAAACTATCGGTGCTTTACCGCCGACGTGGTAGTTTTATTTGATTCATTAATGTCTCATTTTTTTTTTCCCTGCCTGTCGCACATATATTGCTACAATTTGTGCATCATGATAGTAATTGCTCGTACTCCCTGTCTCTATATCCTCAGAACTCGGATGCTGCACTCTTGACATGTATAAGTTACCCGGCATTTGCCGTGGATGACGAGACTTTGTATCATCAAACTTTGGATAAGATTGTTCGCAAACTGAAAGGGAAATATGGATTCAAACGTTTCCTTCGAGATGGATTTAGGACAGCACTAGAAGATGAGAACAGACGATACTACAAACCAGCCGAAATAAAGGTACCAGTCTGCTTCCCTTTTTTGGTGAGGTAGAGCTACTTAAAGAGGACCTGTCACTTTGTGAATTTTGTACTCAACAATCAGTATGATGCAAGTTATACCATTTTCTGTTGTACATTTAGAAAAAAATTATTATTTCTCATTCGTTCATTGACAGACACAGCGCTCCATTGTTCAGAACCATAGGGTTATATTGCCCCTTACAGGAGTAGGACACTAGGCAGAAAGAAGACTTGTGATGTGCCCCCATATATTGGTGGTCAGTGATGTGCCCTTTATGTTGGTGGTCAGTGATGTGCCCCCTTATATTGGTGGTCAGTGATGTGCCCTTCACTTTGGTGGTCAGTGATGTGCCCCCTTATATTGGTGGTCAGTGATGTGCCCCCTTATATTGGTGGTCAGTGATGTGCCCCCTTATATTGGTGGTCAGTGATGTGCCCCCTTATATTGGTGGTCAGTGATGTGCCCCCTTATATTGGTTGTCAGTGATGTGCCCCCTTATATTGGTGGTCAGTGATGTGCCCCCATATATTGGTTGTCAGTGATGTGCCCCCTTATATTGGTGGTCAGTGATGTGCCCCCATATATTGGTGGTCAGTGATGTGCCCCCTTATGTTGGTGGTCAGTGATGTGCCCCCTTATATTGGTTGTCCGTGATGTGCCTCTTACTTTGGTGGTCAGTGATGTGCCCCCATATATTGGTTGTCAGTGATGTGCCTCTTACTTTGGTGGTCAGTGATGTGCCCCCATATATTGGTTGTCAGTGATGTGCCTCTTACTTTGGTGGTCAGTGAGATGCCCCCTTTAGTTGGAGGTCAGTGAAGTGCCCTCTTCCATTGGTGGTCAGTGATGCAGTGAGGTGCCCCCATATATTGGTGGTCAGTGAGGTGCCCCCATATATTGGTGGTCAGTGAGGTGCCCCCATATATTGGTGGTCAGTGAGGTGCCCCCATATATTGGTGGTCAGTGAGGTGCCCCCATATATTGGTGGTCAGTGAGGTGCCCCCATATATTGGTGATCAGTGAGGTGCCCCCATATATTGGTGGTCAGTGAGGTGCCCCCCTATATTGGTAGTCAGTGAGGAGGTACCCCCCTATATTGGTGGTCAGTGAGGTGCCCCCATATTTTTGGTGTTCAGTGAAGTCCCCTCTTCCATTGGTGATCATTGAGAAGCCCCCTTACTTTGGAGGTCAGTGAAGTGCTCTGTTACATTGATAGTCCACTACAATATTTAGATCTTTTTATTAGACATTGAGGTTCGGGTACAATGAATACGGTGACCTGTACACTGTACAATTATATGTTCTCTGCAAATAACGTAAAACAGAAAGTTTTACAAGTCAAAAACCCTCAAAGTGATAAATCGGAGGATTCGGAACCCTCACACTCTTTGTAATCACTTCACATATCTACCACCAGAGGAGATGATGTGACCGCTTCCCCGCTGTCATTAATTCAACGAAATGAACTACAATTTAGGTTATAATTAAGACCTTGCAACTACATTTTTTTTCATTTTACAGCAGGTCTGTGTGTTTTCATCTCTCGACAAAATAATTGCAGCTCTTGTGTTATTCTATTCTTGTCCTTTCAGCTCCTCCAGCTGGAATTGGCCAGCTTGGGTTTGCAGTTAAAATTTAGCGTTGAGTTTTCCTGGGTGCGGGGAGACACTCCATCATTCTGCCACTTAATTTCACAGCTCGCTACAAGTGTACACAGGGAGCCAAATGATTCCTCCCGAGAACGCGGAGCCGGCAGTCATTACTTGACAAAATATTGTCTTTTTAATATTGGAATTACAATAGGCTATTTGCCTGAATATTGAGCGCAGTCACTCAGTCCTATCCCCTCATAAGGAATGTACATCTTCTGAAACACAGATGAGTTGGGGTGACAAAGTAATCTTGTGTGTTTTCTTCTGTCTGCAGCTCTTCGATGGGATTGAATGTGAATTCCCTATCTTTTTCATCTATATGATCATCGATGGTAAGTCTCATAGTTCCCCATAGAACCTCCCTGGATCTTAAAGCCGAAGTAAACCCATCCATAAAAGTTTCATTTCCGGTGTCTTGCCGAGAATGTTCCCCCGGCAGATAAGGACCCCCCTGTACTGCGCAAGCGCCTACGGAGCCGCCGAAAGACTCCGAAGGTGAACAGCTGATCATCAGCTCTACACGGCGCCTGCGCACTGAGTCCAGGTTCAAGCCCCACCATCCAATTAGACATAGAGTTTAAATAAAAGGATGCCAAGCGAAGCGAGGCCGCGCCAGAAGCGTGGCGAGCGAGGTCGTGCCCGAAGCCTAGCGAGCCCGCGAGGTGCCCTGTTACAGGCGCCGTGTACAGCTGACTGTCAGCTGTTCAGCTTCGGCTATTTTCAGCGGCTCGTACTGCGCCTGCACAGTACAGGGGAGTCCTTATCCGCGGGGGGGGGGACCTTTCTCGGCAGAACACCGGCACGTGCCGGAAATGTAACACTCCCATTGGTTGTGCTCTCAACCAAACTGTCAAACCATCCAATGGCTGGTGTCATAACTGATCACATGTGCAGCATCATGGCAGTTGTAGATTAACCACTTCAGCCCTGGAAGAAAACAAAATTGACGTCCTTTTTTTTCCCACAGATAGAGCTTTTTTTTTGGTGGTATTTGATCACCTCTGCGGTTTTTATTTTTAGCGCTATAAACAAAAAAAGAGCGACAATTTTGAAAAAAAAAAGCAATATTTTTTCCTTTTTGCTATAATAAATATCCCCAAAAAATATATAAAAAAACTAATTTCTTTCTCAGTTTAGGCCAATATGTATTCTTCTACATATTTTGGTTAAATAAATCCGCAATAAGCGTATATTGATTGGTTTGTGCAAAAGTTATAGCGCCTACAAAATAGGTCATAGATTTATCCCCCACAGCTATTACCCTTTTGTATAACTTGACCCTCCCTCCTAGATTGTAAGCTCTAAGGAGCAGGGCCCTCTGATTCCTCCTGTATTGTAATTGTACTGTAATTGTATTGTCTGCCCTCATGTTGTAAAGTGCTGCGCAAACTGTCGGCGCTATTTAAATCCTGTATAATAATAATAACATTTTTATTCTTCTTTTTTTTTTTTTTTTTATTAGTAATGGCGGCGATCTGGTATTTTTATCGGGACCTCCACATTATGGCGGAGACATCGGGCACTTTTGACACATTTTTGGGACCGTTGGCATTTATACAGCGATCAGTGCTATAAAAATACACTGATTACTGTAAAAATGTCACTGGCAGGGAAGGGGTTAAACACTAGGGGGCGAACAAGGGGTTAACTGTGTTCCCTGGGTGTGTGTGTTTAGGAGATATTCGCACTGCATGCAGCCAGTGACATCGCAGCGCATGCGCTCTGAAGGTCCAGCATAGCGTGCCGGACCTTCAGAGCCCCGTGCCGTAAAAGGTGGCTCCCGCGCACATGCGCAGGAGTGACATCATTGTGCCCACAGCCACTCATGTAGCCAGATGCTGCTAACTCGGAAAGAAGACCAGGTAAAGATGGAAGCCCTGTCAGCCGTGATAGCGCATTACTGAAGGGCTCCGTTTTAAGGGAAGTCTCTTCCCGCACCGGTGGGGGACCCCATAAGAGGAGGATCGGGGCTGCTCTGTGCAAAACTATTGCACAGAGCTGGTAAGTATAACATATATTTATTATTTTAACCGCCTAGCAGCCGCACACATACGCTTACTGCGGCAGGGCGGCCGCTCTGTGCCAAGTCACGTACCTTAGTACGTGATCTGACACTTTTGGGGGGGGTGCGCACACCACAGGCGACCTGCCGAACGTTCGGGAGAAAAGCAGAACAGCGGTCTGCCTTTGTACACAAGGCAGACCGTCGTTCTGGAAGAGGGGAATGTGCTGATCCTGTGTTCCTGCTACGCAGGGACATGGATCTTTACATTCCCACAGTCTAAGCACCTCCCCCACAGTTAGTGAGCACCCCCAGGGAACACGTTTAACCCTTTGATCTCCTCATGATGTTGACCCCTACTCTGCCAGTGTCATTATTAAAGTAACAGTGCATATTTTTTAGCACTGGATCACTGGTCCCCCAAAAGTGTCAGTTAGTGTCTGATTTGTCCGCTGCAATATCGCAGTCCCGCTATAAGTCGCTGACCGCCGCCATTACTAGTATAAAAATATCTCATAGTTTGTAGTCATTAAAACTTTTGCGCAAACCAATTAATATACGCTTATTGGGATTTTTTTTTTTTTTTCACCAAATATATGTAGCAGAATACATATTGGCCTAAATTTTTGAAGAAATTAGCTTTTTACATTTTTTTTTTACTTGATATGTTTTATAGCAGAAAGTAAAAAATGTATATTTTTTTTTTTTTTTTCAAAATTGTTCAATTTATTTATAAATTTTTTGTTCTCTATTATCAGTCTTTTTTTGTTTATAGCACAAAAAATAAAAACTGCAGAGGTGACCAAATACCACCAAAAGAAAGCTCTATTTCTGGGGGGGGAATAAAAAGGAGATCAATTTTATTTGGGTACAACGTCTCACAACCGCGCAATTGTCAGTTAAAGTAACGCAGTGCCATATCGTAAAAAATGGCCCGGTCATGGGGACGGGGGCGGGGGGGGGTGTACATCTTCTGGAGCTGAAGTGGTTAAGAGAAAAAAATGGGCATTTACAATCAATTTAAGGTAGAGGATAGCGGGGAAATACTTTTTCTTTTGGCACTAAAATCAAAAACTGCCAGTGCCAACTTTTCACCTACAAAAGCCAGAGAGAAGAGCCTGCCTGTGTGCGGTAATACCGGGAAACGCGGTGTGTCTTTATTTGCTGCTGCTGACATTATATTTTTCCCAGAAGCAAGTAACCATCTATAACCGGCTGTAGCGCTGAATGAGTCTGTTAAATGCATTATTCTGCGTATGGATTTAATTCCATAATGAGCTTGTTTGCACGTCCTTATTTAGTTACAACGCTGAGTGATTGTAAGATGTTAATATTGCGCTCCATCTGCTCCCAGCAAATCTCGCACCGCTTCCCTGAAATCATTATGTGTAAACAGCACGGCTCCGTGCACCCCCCCCCCACCCACCCCCACCCCCGCTACAAAGACACGACGCCCACATCAAGTGCCGTGTGCTTTCATTGTGTACAATTTCAATGTGTCATTACATAGAAAGATAAATACTTTATTATAGAACAAAGAAGGAAAAAAGCAGGTTTGAAGTTCTGAGTGAGCGCGGGCTGAAGAAGTGCTAAACTGCTCCGAGTCCTACATCTGAAATCAAGGCTGATATTCAATGCACCAATGAAGGACAGTTATGGATTCGTTTTTAAAAATTAGGGCGGTCCAATCCTAAAATTGCATACATTATGTAGGCTGTCCATAGCAGTTGGAACATTTTATAAATACCCATTGATCCAGCCTGTAAAACCATTAAATAGACTCTTCTTTTGATACAGTGACAACACTCTTCTTAAAGCATTGGTGGTCAGTGCAGTGCCCCCCTTACACTTGGGGCCAAGCTGGGAAGACCCCCTCTATATTGGTGGTCATTGTTGAAGTGCCGTCTTGCATTGGTGGTCATTGTAGAGCGCACTTACACTGGGCACTAAGCAAGGAAGACCCTCTCTATATTGGTGGTCATTGAAGTTCCCTTTTGCATTGGTGGTCAGTGATGTGCCCCCCTACTTTGGAAGTCAGTGTAGTCCCCCTTTACATTGGGGGCCAAGCAGAGAAGGCCCTCTATATTTTGGTGGTTGTTGAAGTGCCCTCTTGCATTGGTGATCATTGTAGTGCCCCCTTACTTTGGAGGTCAGTGTAGTGACCCTTTATACTGGGGACCAAGCAGAGAAGGACCCTCTTGCATTGGTGATCAGTAATGTGCCCCTTAATTTGGTTATCAGTGATGTGGCCTTTACTTTGGTGGTCAGTAATGTGCCCCTTTATATTGGTGGTCAGTGATGTGCCCCTTTATATTGGTGGTCAGTGATGTGCCCTCTTATGTTGGTGGTCAGTGGCGTGCCCCCTTATGTTGGTGGCCCGAGTGCTTTCACACTGGGGTGGTGCGCTTGCAGGACGCTACAAAAACTCCTGCAGCCAGCGTCTTTGGGGCGGTGTAGGAGCACTGTATACAGCGCTCCTACACTGCCCATTGGAATGCATGGACAGCACCGCAACACGGGCGGTTTTAACCCTTTCTTCGGCCGGTAGCCGGGGTTAAAAATGCCAGCGGCTGAAAAGCGACGGTAAAGCGATGCTAAAACAAGTACCCTAAAAGGCACACGGGAGCCCACCTGGAGTTTGCCAAAAGGCACCTGAAGGACTCTCAGACCATGAGAAACAAAATTCTCTGGTCTGATGAAACAAAGATTGAACTCTTTGGCCTGAATGGCAAGTGTTATGTCTGGAGAAAACCAGGCACTGCTCATCACCTGGCAAATACCATCCCTACAGTGAAGCATGGTGGTGGCAGCATCATGCTGTGGGGATGTTTTTCAGCAGGAGGATCTAGGAAACTAGTCAGGATCGAGGGAAAGATGAATGCAGCAATAAACAGACATCCTTGATGAAAACCTGCTCCAGAGCGCTCTGGACCTCAGACTGGGGTGAAGGTTCATCTGTCAACAGGACAATGACCCTAAGCACACAGCCAAGATAACAAAGGAGTGGCTATGGGACAACTCTGTCAATGTCCTTGAGTGGTCCAGCCAGAGCCCAGACTTGAACCAGATTGAACATCTCTGGAGAGATCTGAAAATGGCTTTGCACCAACGCTCCCCATCCAACCAGATGGCGCTCCATCAGGCTGGCCCCTTTTGCAGGTGTAGCTATGTGAAACATTAAAAATAGGTGCCTATACTGTTTAAAATCCAGTAATACCCTTCCGCACCCCACTCTGGACATGCTCTGCTGCTCTCTATTTTTTTGCATTGTGCCGAAAAATCAGAGATGGGGAACCTTGGCACCCCAAAGGTTTTGAAACTACATTTCCCATGATGCTCATGCGCTCTGCAGTGTAGTGCAGGTAACCTGTGTCCTTAGAGGGGGTATAAATGCAACATATTCTTGTTTTTATTTTTAAATTCTTGTAAAAAATGTTTATTTGAGGTTTTATGCTTGTTGTGGCTGATATTTACATCTAAGTTTTTATAGATAACCACTTTTTATTTTTATTTATTTTTAGGTGTTTTCCGAGGAAATACTGAACAGGTGAAAGAATATGAGAATTTGTTGGACCCGGTACTTTTTCAGGCATTTGACGGTAATTCTATTTCTGTGTGTCTGCTTGGGGGGATTCCCCTTCATTTCCTGTTTGGACAGGAAACAAGGGAAGGATTTGCAACCAAAATCCAGAGAGCAATACAATTAATTTTTTTTTTACTTGTTTATTGGGGAAAGAGATAGAACCTCTGTCAGGTTTCATTATATTTCCAAACCAAGAACAGTGTTTTGGCTGTGGTCGCTGAAGTGTATTTACAGCATATACATAGTGAGGGCGGAGATTTCCATGACTGAATCTGTACTGTTGGGGGTTCTGTCTATAAGCACGTATCATTTTTGCATCGTCTTGCTTCTGCCAAAGGCAGAAGGTTTTTTTTTTATCTTAGACCCCTTTCACGCTGGGGCGGGGGCGGCATCGGCGGTAAAACGCAGCTATTTTTAGCAGCACTTTACTACCAATTTCTTAGCGCTATTCGGCCGCTAACGGGGCGTTTTGTACCCCCCGCGAGCGGCCAAGAAAGGGTTAAAGCCAGCGCAAAGTGCTGCCGCAGCAGCGCTATGTCAGCAGGATAGCCGCGCCACCCCATTGATTTCAATGGGCAGGAGCGGTGTATACACCACTCTTTCACCGCTCCAAAGATGCTGCTAGCAGGACTTTTTTTTACCATCCTGCCAGCGCACCGCTCCAGTGTGAAAGCCCTTGGTGGTCTTAATGCATTCTAGGATCTGTAGGAGGAGTTCTGTCCTCTCTGCTGAGACGAGGAGGGCAGAAATGAGCCTGTCAGCGGCTGCATAGAGAAGCGAAGGCGTTCTGTCCTCCTCTCTGCTGCCGACTGCTGAGACAAGGTGGGGGTGGAAGTTGAAGGTGATTCCGCAGCTGCAGGAGAGGTGCGAGGGTCACGTGAAATGGCCTGGCAAGCCAGATTCAGCCCATGGGCCTTTGTGTTTTGCCTTTAAAGTGGTTGTATAGTCAATTTTTTAACTTTTACCTACAGGTAAGCCTATAATAAGGTTTACCTGTAGGTAAAAAAAATATCTCCTAAACCTGTACGGTTTAGGAGATATTCCCCTTGCAGTGAGCCTCTGACTGCAGCGGCGCATGCGCACAGGGGATTCTCAGCTGAAGGCCCGGCAGATGCCGGTCCTTGCCGGAAAGAAATCTCCCGCGCGCATGCGCGGGAGTGACGATGTCGCGGCTCCAGCCACTCACAGCGCTGGAGCCGCGATACCCGGAAGACACGCCGAGGCAACATGTCGGCTACCTCGGCGTGGACCAGGTAAGATACCGACGCCTCGTTCTAAGGTAAGTATTTCATAATGAGCTAGTATGCGTTGCATACTAGCTCATTATGCCTTTTGCCTTACAGGGGTATAAAAAAAAAAAAAAAAGTGTCAGCGGGTATACAACTGCTTTAAGACCAGTGGCAGCCACTCATGCAGGGCGCAGGGGCTCCACCCATTTAATCTATGCGCCCGGCCCCTACATGCGGGGTGTCGGATGCATGGATTCCAATGGGTTTTTTTTTTTTTTGTTTTTTTTTTTTCCGAAGCACATGATTAGTGGCCGAGGCTCTAATTGGCTTCCAAAAAGAGTGGGCTCAGGGCACAGAACACTGCGCCCGGAGGCCACCCAGTTGTGTGACAGGAGCGAAATAATGTTCACTAATGTCTTCCTGTTTCTCCTCCCAGTCAATCAGGAAGCGGGTCCTGAGATCCGATTGGCGGTTCCTGAGACCCGATTGCCCAGGAGTCCTAAGTCCTGATTGGCCAGGAGGAGAAGCAACTGCTGGGAGGAGACGAAGGGGGGAGGGGCGTGACCTGGATGGGGTAAGTGTGAGACGGGCGAGCGTTGTGGTGATCGAGCGACGCGGGGAGGGGGGGAGTGGTGGTTGAGCGAGCGGCGGGGTGGGGGGGGGGGCAATTAAGACAATGAAATATCTCACAAAAAACATCAAGCCGCCCTGTGGATTCAGAGTTAATTGTATCTCGTACATGATAATATATAATTGTGTCTTTTTATGTGTATACTCTATTTGAGCTTGTACACACATACTGCAGAAACACTGCAAGCATTACACGGGGGTTACCTCTCTTGCACCAGCCATATGGATTTTGTGCGCGTGTTTCTGATCACACACTGTGAAAAAGAGGGCGTTTGAGCTGTTGATTTAAATGTTTCTCATTCTAAGCACTTTTTCTTTGGCATTCTCCATCACAAGGGTTTTTTTTTTTTTTTTGTTAGGGGTAAATAAATAGGAAAGCAGCATAGAAAGCTCTGATTATTAATGGAAGATTACTCATGTGAGCGGCTTGAAACCGCTTAGAGCGCACCACCTTCCATTGTGTGTCTCGGAGGGGGAGAAAATAAGTCGGGCGCTCCTTAACGCCTTTCTCAAAACACGCTCTCCTAGCTCTATTATGAGAATGTTCCGCACTTGGCCTCTGGCATGCTAAACAGGCTGTACAATGTTTGTGTCTCTGTAGAAGGGATGGATGCAGCTTCTGCAATGTGTGTCGCTCTTCTGTATTATTTTACACAGACATGGGGGGGGGGGGGGGACATCGTAAGTTCAGTTGTCGTGTTGCGCTTGGAAACGTTGCGGTCAACCAGCATGAAAGAGGTCCTGATTTCAGCTGTACTTATTACACTGGGCATGTTGTGCCCTAAAGAGGTTCTTAAAGTGGAGTTCCACCCACTTTTACAACTCTTCAGCATCCCTCACTAAACTGTGCACTGTAAACAAATTGGATATTTTTAAAACATTTTTCTCAACACCTACTGTATAACTGCTGTATTCATTTTTCACTTCCTCCTCCCTGGCCGTGGCCCATCACATCATTTCCTGTTTGCAATGCCTTCTGGGAAGGGAGGCAACTTCCTCTGACACTGCCGTTGCTATGAGAACCTAACCTGAAACCTATTACACTGCTTGTGCTGCACTGAGCATGTGCGAGATCTGCAAGGATGAGATCCAGGAAGAACTACAGTCTGGCTTCAGATGCCCACACTTAAGATGGCCACGGCCTGCTGTAAGTTTATAAAATAACAAACTACTGCTATAAACTAACAAATCAGACCTTGGTTTACAGACTAACTTTACTAGAATACATTAAGCTTGTGTATTATAGGGGTATTTTTATTTAAAAAGTATAATTCCGGCTGGAACACCACTTTAACCACTTCAATTCGAATTTTGAAAAAAATAAAAGTTTTGCTTTTGTTCCTGTTATAAAATTTTGTAAATAAGTAAGTTTTCTCTTTCACTGATGGGCACTCATGGGTGGCACTGGTGGGCACTGATAGGCGACACTGAAAGGCTGCAAAGATGGGTTCTTATGGGTGGCACTGATGGGCACTGATAGGCTGCACTGATGGGCATTAATACGTGGCACTGATATGAGGCACTGGCATCCCTGGTGGCACTGGCAGTGGTAGGCTTTGTGAGTGGGCACTGATTGGCAGCTGCCTGGGCACAGATTAGTTATTACGTGGGGGTCTAAGGGGGGCATACCTGGTGGTCCAGTGTGGATGGTGGTCCTGGGCGCCATGATGGTGGTCCTGGGCGGGATCCGAGGAGGGGCTGTGCTGATAAACAATCAGCACAGACCCCCCTTGTCAGGAGAGCAGCCGATCGGCTCTCCTCTACTCGCGTCTGTCAGACTGATTGGACACGGCTGATCACGTGGTAAAGAGTCTCCGTCAGAGATTCTTTACCTAGATCGGAGTTGTGGTGTGTTAAACTGACACACCGCAACAACGATCGCCGCGATGCGCAGCTGCTTAATATCCTGAGGACGTCATATGACCGCCCAGTCAGGATATTAAAACCACTTTGCCACCGTCATTCTGCTATATGGCGGACAGCAAGTGGTTAAAGAGGAGTTCTGCACATGCTCCTTGTTGACGTCATGCCAGCTGATTAACATATCAGCTGAAGTGACGTTGTTTACTGCGCATGCGCTGACCCATCGGAGGCATTTTTCGTCAGAGGACATTTCTCGATAGAACACTAGTGGCCAGCATGAGAAAGACAGCAGGCGGGCGGACGAGAGTGCAAAGAGATGGCATGATCTCTCACCGCCCGCCCTGCATCACCGCTGTTTCACCCTTACTGTGCAGCTGCGGGCAGCAGAGAGATTACATCATCTGTTACTGCCCACCCTCGCTCTGGGACCCAGCCAATGCACATGTGCTGCATCTGGTGGCAGGTGACAATCCGCATCTGGTGGCAGGTGATGTGACAGGCTGCATCTGGTGGCAGGTGACAAGCTACATCTGATGGCAGGTGACATGGCAAGGGACAAGCTACATCTGATGGCAGGTGACATGGCAAGTGACAAGCTGCATCTGGTGGTAGGTGGTGTGGCAAGCTATATCTGGTGGCAGGTGACGTGGCAAGTGACAAGCTGCATCTGGTGGCAGGTGTCATGGCAAGTGACAATCCGCATCTGGTGGCAGGTGACGTGGCAAGTGACAAGCTACATCTGGTGGCAGGTGACGTGGCAAGTGACAAGCTACATTTGATGGCAGGTGACATGGCAAGTGACAAGCTTCATCTGGTGGCAGGTGGCGTGGCAAGTGACAAGCTGCATCTGGTGGCAGGTGACGTGGCAAGTGACAAGCTACATTCGGTGGCAAGTGACAAACTGCATCTGGTGGCAGGTGACGTGGCAAGTAACAAGCTGCATCTGGTGGCAGGTGGCATGGCATGTGACAAGCTACATCTGGTGGTAGGTGGCGTGGCAAGGGACAAGCTACATCTGATGGCAAGTGACAAGCTGCATCTGGTGGCATGTGATAAGCTACATCTGGTGGCAGGTGGCGTAGCAAGTGTCAAGCTACATCTGGTGGCAGGTGGCGTAGCAAGTGTCAAGCTACATCTGGTGGTAGGTGGCCTGGCAAGTGACAAGCTACATCTGGTGATAGGTGGCGTGGCAAGTGACAAGCTGCAGCTGGTGGCAGGTGACTGTGGCAAGTGACAAGCTACATCTGGTGGTAGGTGATGTGGCAAGTGACAAGCTACATCTGGTGGTAGGTGATGTGGCAAGTGACAAGCTACATCTGGTGGTAGGTGATGTGGCAAGTGACATGTTCAGGGCTCACACTGATCCTGAATTATGGTGAGTTTCATTTTATATTTCATTGTATATTACAATGTAATAATAGAAATAATGTGCTTCATTCATCCTGACACCATAACAACCATGGTGCCGAGATTGATTGAAGCTCCAACTCCAGCCATTGCCCTGACAAATTGCGCGTGAAAACCGGCATCCACACCCCTCACCCCCCGTACCTCGGCAAAATTTTCTTCCATGCAGCCGATCCCCGGTGCCAAAAATGTTGGGGACCGCTGCCTTAGATGTTCTCACGCTGCAGATATACAGCTATGAGACTACGAACCAGGAGCACCTTGGGCACTGCTGGTTTTCAGGACATAAAATGTCAATTGGCATTTCTAAATTTTCTCTAATAAAATAGAAAGTCTTCATCTTTTTATGTTCAGGTCCACATTAAGTCTATCTATATCCCCCCATCACAATCTGTAGATCTGCCCATAAAGCTTCTGACAACCCCCTATGCACTCTGTGCTTCTCCCATACGGATAGCTGTTTGTTCCATGTATTATTATTACAGTGAAAGTTGTCAGCATGCTCTGGCTTTCCTCTGTCCAGCTGCAATGTTTCTATTATGCGATGTGTTATTCATGTGCTGTGTGGCTGGAATCTCACTCCCGCAGTACTGTGCTCCATTATTCCCGTCTTTTGATGAATAATTCGCTGCTGACACTTGATAATACATTGCACGATTCAATCTGTCTGCACTTGTCATTGTTTGTTTCAATTTTTAATGTATATGTAATGTTCTGTGCGCTGCCTTCTGGGGAAAACTGCAAACATTGGCTGCAGCCAAGCCGCTCTTCCTTTACACTGTTCAAGTCAACTCACGTTAATTTCTTTTTGTCTAGGGTGGAGTGAAGAAATGTTGAAGCCTGTTCAATATCTAGCTTTTAGTACACTGGGGGGGGGGGGGATATTTACTAAAACTGGAGCACAGAATCTCGTGCAGCTGTGCATATTTAACCAATCAACTTCCAGGCTTTATTGTCAAAACTTAACCACTTGAAGACCAGGCCTTTTTCTGATATTTGTTGTTTAAAAAAAAGAAAAAATCAGTATTTTTTTCAGTAGTTTTGCTAGAAAATTAGAACCCCCAAACATTATATATATATATTTATATATATATTGTTATATATTTATTTTATTTCATATATATATATATATATATATATATATATATATATATATATATATATATATATAAATATATATAAATAAAATATAGAGAGAGATTTTTTTCTTTTTAGCAGAGACCCTAGAGAACAAAATGGCAGTCATTTACGTCACACTGTATTTGCGCAGCAGTCTTTTAAATACTTAATTTTTTGGAGGAAAAAATACACTTCAATGAACCAAAAAAAAACAGAAGAGAAAAGTTAGCCCAATATTTCTTTACCTTTTAAATAGAGAGAAAAAAAAAAAAAGGAATTTTGGCTTTAAGAAGTGTTTTTTCCCTTCTTAGGTTCCATGTGCATGGCTTAAAAAAAAATAAAAACTGCTTCTACAGTTTTGTGTTCTACCAGTAGAAGCAGCTCAGTGTTCTCCTATGTGTCTATACACATTAGGACGATCACAGGCATATTTTGAGCTCAACATTTAGAGGCAGAAAAAAAAACCCTTCTGATTTGCGTTTCTGATTGGAGCTTGGAGGCAGAAAAAATGTAAAACTCTCCTAAACTCGTCTAAACTTCATACAAAAAAACACTCTTTTTTTGCCAAGTGAACTGGAGTTCACTATTTTAAGCCCAGTGTGCACAGAGCCTTAACCACTTCCCACCCAAGGTTCGTCATTTGACGTCCTGGGCTTTGAGTGGGGATATCTGAATGATGGGTGCAACTGCAGGGGCATCATCCAGATACTATCTTTTTTGGCGGGCGATTCCCTTCACTGTGAAAACAATCATAGCCGCTTGATCGTTCTTACAGGCGGCGGGAGGGGACGTCTCCCCATTCCCCCCCCCCCCCCCCCCCCACGCCGCCCTCCGGTGCTTCTTCCGGTTCGCCCGTGTGATCGCTGAGCCGGAGAAGGAATCCACGGGCGCCAGAAGTTGGTGGCCAGTGGGAGTAAAAAAGTTACATGGCACATGTAGTAATTAAAAAAATTGTGCCCCCTCATTGGTAGCAGTGGGAGAAATAGTGTTCCATCATTTATATAGGTGTGAGGAATAGTGCCCCATCGTTGGTATCAGTGGGAGGAATCCTGCCCTATCATTAGTATCAGTGGAAGGAATAGTGCCCCATCATTGGTGTCAGTGGGAGTAATAATGCCCCCTCATTGGTATCTGTGGGAGAAATAGTGCCCCATCATTGGTGTCAGTGGGGAGGAATAGTGCCCCATCATTGGTGTCAGTGGGAGGAATTCTGCCCCATCATTGGTGTCAGTGGGAGGAATAGTGCCCCATCATTGGTATCTGTGGGAGGAATAGTGTCCCATCATTGGTGTCAGTGGGAGGAATTCTGCCCCATCATTGGTATCAGTGGGAGGAATAGTATCCCATCATGGTGTTAGTGGCAGGTGTTCTGCCCCATCATTGGTATCTGTGGGAGGAATAGTGCCTCATCGTTGGTGTCAGTGGGAGGAATTCTGCCCCATCATTGGTATCTGTGGGAGGAATAGGGCCCCATCATTGGTTTCAGTGGGAGGAATTCTGCCCCATCATTGGTATCTGTGGGAGGAATAGTGCCCCATCATTGGTGTCAGTGGGAGGAATTCTGCCCCATCATTGGTATCTGTGGGAGGAATAGTGCCCCATCATTAGTGTCAGTGGGAGGAATTCTGCCTCATTATTGGTATCTGTGGGAGGAATAGTGTCCCATCATTGGTATCTATGGGAGGAATAGTGTCCCATCATTGGTATCAGAGGGTGGAATTCTGCCCCATCATTGGTATCTTTGGGAGGAATAGTATCCCATCATGGTGTTAGTGGCATGTTTTCTTCCCCATCATTGGTATCTGTGGGAGGAATAGTGCCTCATCGTTGGTGTCAGTGGGAGGAATTCTGCCCCATCATTGGTATCTGTGGGAGGAATAGGGCCCCATCATTGGTTTCAGTGGGAGGAATTCTGCCCCATCATTGGTATCTGTGGGAGGAATAGTGCCCCATCATTGGTGTCAGTGGGAGGAATTCTGCCCCATCATTGGTATCTGTGGGAGGAATAGTGCCCCATCATTAGTGTCAGTGGGAGGAATTCTGCCTCATTATTGGTATCTGTGGGAGGAATAGTGTCCCATCATTGGTATCTATGGGAGGAATAGTGTCCCATCATTGGTATCAGAGGGTGGAATTCTGCCCCATCATTGGTATCTTTGGGAGGAATAGTGTCCCATCATTGGTGTCAGTGGGAGGAATAGTGTCCCATCATTGGTATCTGTGGGAGGAATAGTGCCCCATCATTGGTATTAGTCGCCTTGAGGCGATTCAGTTCACAACTGCAGCGCTATACAAATCATTTATTCATTCATTCATTCATCAGTGGAAGGAATAAGTCACTCATCCTTGGTGACAGTGGGGGGAATAGTGCCTCATATCAGTGGAAGGAGAATAGTTCCCCAATGGGCGGATAAAGGCAAGCAAAGAGCCACATCCATCTCGTGGGCCACAGTTGTGAGACCACTGATTTAGAGCATAGCAAGATCTGCAGGTATGTTTGCACCCAAGTATTTAATTAAGCCATTGGTCCACCCGAATGGAACAGAGGTAGGAAAAAAAAAACGTGTTCAGCGTCTCCTAGAGGGGACATTGCTGGAACGCGAGGAGGAGTTGGTAATGCACTATAGTTCTTCTTTTCTTCTGTGTGACGTCCGGTACCTTGATTGGAGCCATTACATTAGAGTACGAGTTTGTTGTTGCCTTGGGGAATTTAACATTTGGAGCCACCGCCATTGTGCTTGAGGCTGGAGAGCAGAGGATTAGACAGTTTCTACCTGAAAGGTATGCGGCTGTTGACAGGCTGTACCCAGTTGCTGATGACTTCTTGATTCTGGGGCCAATCTCTCTGGTAGGCAGGTGGAGTATATTTACAGTGGTGGTGCACTGGGTCTGCATCTTAGTCCGCTGGCACTTGTGGCTCACGTCATAATGGACTGTTTGCAATATCAGTTTATTTTTATATGTTGATTATTTTAACATTTTGTCTTTGAGCACTTTTATCACTGAATGGTCTCACTATATTTGGCATAGTTTGGCATGATTTAAAGGGACAGCGCTCCTATTTTTTTTTTTTGCATCATGCAAAGGGGCTTGTGAATTTTAGAGCATAGAAAGATCTGCAGGTATGTGTACACCCAAGTGTTTATTTAAGCCACTGGAGCGGAAAGGAGGTCGAAAGGAATAGTTGTTCAGCGGTAGGAAGAATCACATTTAGAGGCATTGATTTGTATTTACTTTAAAATTGCTCAATTGGGAAAATTGATCAAATTCTTTGAATATGGAGGGGAAAGTTGTTCTGGTATTTGAGACTTTGAGCAACATGTCATCCACGTAGAGACTTGCTTTGTGATGTCTCCTGCTACCATGAGGCCCTGAATTGTAGGATTTGCTCAAATTAACCTTGTAAGATGCTCCAGCACTGATATGTACAAGGACTGAGATAAAGGGCAGCCCTGTCACATCCAGTAAGAATAATAACGGAGTTTGACAGGTAGCCATTAACCCCGACGTGAGTCGAGGGATTGTCACATAGTGCCCTGATCTTCTTAAGAAAGGGGTGGGAGCCGATATCTGTTGAAGAGTAGCAAGCAAAAAATTCCCAGTCCAGCCAGTTGAGCGCCTTCTCCTCGACAGATAGAAGACATAAAGACAGGGAGATGTGGGCTTCCTGGGTCGGGGTTAAGTGACGAGTAGAAGATATACTGTGCCTTGAAAAAGTATTCACACCCCTTGAAATTTTCCACATTTTCTCATGTTACAACCAAAAACGTAAATGTATTTTATTGGGATTTTATGTGATAGACCAACACAAAGTGGCACATAATTGTGAAGTGGAAGGAAAATGATAAATGGTTTTCAAATTTTTTTTTACAAATAAATATGTGAAAAGTGTGGGGGGTACATTTGTATGGCGCCCCCCGGAGTCAATACTTTGTAGAACCTCCTTTCACTGCAATTACAGCTGCAAGTCTTTTTGGGGATGTCTCTACCAGCTTTCCACATCTAGAGAGGGACATTTTTGCCCATTCTTTGCAAAATATCTCAAGCTCTGTCAGATTGGATGGAGAACATCTGTGAACAGCAATTTTTAATTTTCAATTTTTGGTTGTAACATGACAAAATGTGGAAAATTTCAAGGGGTATGAATGTTTTTCTAGGCACTGTATCATTTAAAAGTAGTTTTGAGCATTGGTGAGAGGCTGTATTTAAATGGTTTGTTGAAGGTGCCCATTTTGCTGGCCTGACCTGGGCTCTAAAAGTAAATTTTGACTTTTTCTAAAGGACCTGGGCAAAAAAATTCTCAGGCAAAGAGCATCTGCATCCAATCAGATGCAGGCCCTGTTCGGGTATTCTGACAGCCGTGGGTGCTGGCTGTCAGACTACAATAGGCAGCACCAGAGCTTCAGCCACCGACGGTGTTTAGGGAGGATGGGGGAATCTTCGCATAAATCGCCAGCTTATTTGTTTTGAAGATCAGATAGCAAAGAACACATAATAAATGTAAGAAAAAAGTATGCCTGATGATAGGGCCTCTCCAGTGAACCAACAATTCTGTCCGGAATATGCAGTAGAGATGATCAAATCTACGTGGCTACACTTAGAAGAAGAAACCAGAATACTGTATATATAATACAGTAAATTTATTAACAATAAAACAAAAGATGTCCACATAAACAGGAAACAAGCAAGCACGAAGATATAAGTCATTTACAACAATATAACCAAAATGCCTAACTAATAGAAAGCCTAACAAACTACCGTATATACTCGAGTATAAGCCGAGTTTTTTGGCCCATTTTTTTAGGCTGAAAAACCCCCTCTTGGCTTATACTCGAGTAAGGGTGCCCATCTGCAGCCCATCTGGGGACACCCGCTGTTTTAATAATCAAAGGTACGGCTGCAGACGGGCACAGTGAGGCTGCAGACGGGCACAGTGAGGCTGCAGACGGGCACAGTGAGGCTGCAGACGGGCACAGTGAGGCTGCAGACGGGTATTGTTTATGCAGCAGCTGCTGCATTTTCCCACCCTAGGCTTATACTCAAATCAATACCTTTTCCCAGTTTTTTGTGGTAGAATTAGGTGCCTCGGCTTATATTTGGGTCGGCCTATACTCGAGTATATATGGTATATACAATATGTATAATTTACAGTATATACAAGATGAAGAACACTGGTAACGGGGAATACCAGAGATACAAGGAAAAGGGGTTTAGGACTGAGCTCAGGAACAAGGGGAGCAGATATAAGGCAGCAGCGTATAGGATGCAAGGCTAGTACAAGATCAGGAGCAGGATAAATGGCAACAGCATCAGACTTGGCACAGCAAGCAAATCAAAACACTGACGGATAGTAAATCAGCAGAAGAGGGACTTAAGTACCCTCCCAGCAGCCAACATCAGGTGGAGACTGATTACTAAAACCTGCTAGCTGCCAGGAGACACCTGCCAGAGGATGAAAATTAGGTAAAATTAGGTGCCTCGGTTTATATTTGGGTCGGCCTATACTCGAGTATATACGATATATACAATATGTACAATATACAGTATATACAAGATGAAGAACACTGGTAACAGGGAATACCAGAGATACAAGGAAAAGGGGTTCAGGACTGAGCTCAGGAACAAGGGGAGCAGATATAAGGCAGCAGGGTATAGGATGCAAGGTTAGAGAAAGATCAGGAGCAGGATAAATGGCAACAGCACCAGACTTGGCACAGCAAGCAAATCAAAACACTGACGCAAAGTGAATCAGCAGAAGAGGGACTTAAGTACCCTCCCAGCAGCCAACATCAGGTGGAGACTGATTACTAAAACCTGCTAGCTGCTGGGAGACACCTGCCATGGTCACCCAGGGAACTACAGCGCCACCAGCAGGTGATTCAGGTCCTGACAAAAACACATAAAAACAACCATACTGGGGGCAGAGGCAGTATCCAGTTCCTTGGGAATGACAAGATCCAATACTTAATGTGCCAGCAAAACGTTGGTATGCTTTAAACACTTTTTTTTTTTCTCTTTTGTGACAAGCATATTTTAATGTGTTGTGAGTATTTATATGTTTCTATTTATTTCTTGTAGGGTGTCCTATTGTCCCAGAATATTACCATGTTCCAGCAGATTTCGTGGAACCTGAGAAGCTTAACCCGAACAGCCAGAAAAGATTCCCGAGTAACTCTGGCCGGGATGGCAAACTCTTCCTGTGGGGACAAGCTCTGTACATCATCGCTAAGCTTCTGGGTAAGTCACAGAATGCTCATATTTGTTTTTTAACTTCATTCATATATTAGTATTTTTCTGAATACAAAACTCAATAAAATCTTTGACTGGATTTACACTTTACTTATTTTTTATTTGGAAATAAAAAATAAGTAACCTACAAAGCTAGAGAAAAGCTTCAGACTATGAGCTTTGGACTATGCCTGACATTCATCTGTAAAGGATATGTAAACCCGATCACTACTAGAGCTAAACTAATACCTGGTGGCCGTGCAATATGAATTCTTGTTCAAGCTCCGTCTGTCATAGGGTGACCACTGTCTTCCAATTTTGCTCCTGTGTTGTCACACTATCACACCTGCCTTTGATAGAGACTTCATGCTTCTTTGGCAGCAAACATTGCATGGGAAGTCACTACACAACTAGGGCAGGGGTGTCAAACTCCATTTCATTGCGGGCCCCATCAGCATTATGGTTGGCCTCAGAGGGCCGGTTATATCTGTAAGACTACTCTTTGTCATATTAAATAATTGCCTCTGCATTTGATTATTACTGGTTTTAGTAACAATTCACGTTTTAAGCTGTGAAGGTCGGGTGCAGACCGACATGGAGCCCACTCAAACTATTTTAGAAGATGATGCATATCTTAACAGGAGGGGGTTGCACACTACTGGTATCGGCCACAAAAAAAACTACTGGAGACTTCTCAGTAAGGTCGTGGTGTTCTGTCATACCAGTCTCCAGTGAAGTTCCTTGTGGATTATACCAGCGTTCATAATAAATCTAAGCCGAGGTCAAGAGCATCCCCCACCTTCCATTACATCACAGTGCACCTCCGTTACCTTGTGCTGCTTCTACCATTTGAACTGTCTGTAACACTTGGGATGTTCGTTCATTAAATACGAAATTTGATGGATCTTGGAGTGCAGCCATTTCTTCAGTGTTTACCTTGTGCTGCTCCTGGGAAAAACCTGGGGTTGAAGCAAGGAAGCAGAAAGTGCAGGGTCTGGAGGAGGACCAGAGGAGGGCTGGAGGCAGCTGTTGGAGTCAGCTGAATGCTGAGACCAGGGGAGGCGGAGATGAGAGGGTGCTGCGGCTGCACAGAGAGGCGCAGCATCTGTAGGAGCTCTGTCCTCCTCTCTACTGCCAACTGATGAAGTGGGGGTGGGCTGGGGGTCAGAGACAAGTCTCTCCATGGCTGTACGGAGAAGCGCAGGATCTGTCAGAGGAGTTCTATCCTCTCTGCTGCCAACTGCTGAGATGGTGGGGGGGGGGGTAGAGACCAAGCCTTACTGCGGGTGCATGGAGAAGCGCATGAACTGGCGAAGGAGCTCAGTCTTCCGCTCTGTTGCTGACTGCTGAGACCAGGTGGAGGCAGGTGCCGCAGCAACAGAAGAGGTGCGAGGGCCACATGAAATGGCCTGGCGGGCCGGATTTCAGCGCACAGGCCACATGATCTAGGGAATTTATCAAAACTAAGGCAGACAAAATCTGGAGTAGATGTGCATGGCAACCAATCAGATTGTGACTTTCATTTTCAGCAGGCTGAATTGGTTGTCAGCTGCTCCAACCTTAGTCTGCTCCAGTTTTGACAAATCCTCCGCAATAAGGTCTTCCTGCGTAGACGCTTGTAAACTCTCTCAGGGGCATGTGGGTATAGGATGTCTATCCTGAGCAATGATATGCAGCCAACGCTAAAGCGAGTGCATGTAGACAGGAAGTAGCAAAAAGAGACTGCAGGAGATTTGCAGCACTGCGATGCAACAAATAATGAAAAAAAAGGTTAAAACAAGTATTTTCTTTTAATAAAAAAAAAAAAGATGCAGTTGTTTGATAACCTTAACATAATTCAGTTAGGTTTTAGATCTGCTATAAATATTATGAGAAATGTGACATGACATATAAATCTTTAAAATAAAATGTAAGAATCTTTTTAGCTTTAACTGAATATAAAAAAAAAAATACATAATAGCAAGCAGCGCAATACCATGACCAGCGGACACTCGGCTATTGTAACAGTCCACCCCTCTTAGCGCCGGCTGACCGCCGACTGATAAATTACTGCTATCTGGAGTGTGTTTTAGCCAATGACCCATGCTGGGGTGACATACTCCGCAGACGCTTGTCCTGGGTATCACAGTGACTACAGAAGCGGCTCTAATCCAGCTGCAGCCCTCAATAATGTGTCTTGTTCATTCACCCTGTCAACTTAAACGTCTTTCAAAGCGCGTCCGTCTCAGACCCTTCACCGAGGGAGTTGTTTGCTAAAGACTTCCAACGTTTTCTACACAACGCGAGTCTCCGCTCTGCTCCTCTGTAAAACTGCTTAGATTTATGTGCCAGCCTTAAATCAGCCACCTCGGCGGTAAAATATGAAAATACGGCTCAGAGTCTCACAGCGTAGCAGGACAGAATGTTATCCTGTACAATTTGATAAAAAAAAGTCTGGCTGTTTGTAAGCCAATATATTAGGTATGAGGTGATTATATCTGTAGCTTTAGAGGTGAACTCTGGACACTTAAAACGGAGTTGTGCCAATTTTTTTTTAAAAGTCAGCAGCTACAAATACTGCAGCTGCTGACTTTGAAAATAAGGACACTTGCCTGTCCAGGGCGCCCGCGATGTCGGCACCCGAAGCCGATCTGTCCCTCGGCTCTCGGGTGCTGCCGCCGCCATCTTCGGTAAGGGAATCAGGAAGTGAAGCCTTGCGACTTCACTTCCTGGTTCCCTACTGTGCATGCGCGACTCCACTGGTCCCTGCAGTCTCCTGGGACCTGTGTGTCTCCCAGAAGACAGCGGGGGGGGGGGACGGAGAAGGCGCCGGAAGTGGCGTAGATACCCGCGGGTGGTTCGGGTATCTATGCCCGTAAGTGGGAGCACAATACCTGTTTTAGACAGGTATAAGCTCCCCCCTGCAAGGTGCCAAATGTGACACCGGAGGGGGGGGTAGAAAACGGAAAAGCGGAAGTTCCATTTTTGGGTGGAACTCCACTTTAACCACTTGCCGACCGCACTATAGCCAAAATATGGCCCTCCAGTTCTAGGAGGCCGTTGATGGGCGTCCTCCCAGGACCCCGCCCCCTGTGGCACACATCGGGCACGCTCTGTAACCTCTGTGTACTGACAGCCATCACAGATTGGGGTAAATAGCCAACCACAGCGGCCCTCTATCATGTGATCAGCTGTATCCAATCACATGTGATCACAAGTAAACAGACTTGCCAGTTACCGGCAGTCCTTTCCTCATACGCTCAGTTGGTGTGAGGAAAGGAGAGTCGATAACCGGCAAGGCTGTCAGTACATTGTTTACATTGATAATCAGGGCACTGATCAGTGCCTCCTCATCAGTGCAGCTTCATCAGAGCCCTTCAGTGCACACCAGTGCAGTGCCAATCAGTGCCCATTAGTGCAGCCTATCAGTGCCCATCAGTGCAGCCTCATCAGCACAAATCCGTAAAAAAAAGAAAAATTATTTATTTGCAAAATTTTGTAACCAAAACTAAGAAAAACTTTTCGGTCTTTTTTTCGTTTGCTTAGCAAAAAATAAAAAACCCCCTTCGGTGATTAAATGCCACCTAAAGAGAGATCTGTCTGTCTCAAAAAAAATATAAAACTTTTTATTTGGGTACAGTGTTGTGTGACTGCTCAATTGTCATTCAAAGTGTGACCGCGCTGAAAGCTGAAAATTGGCCTGGGCAGGAACGGGATTAAAGTGCCCGGTATTGAAAAGGTTAAAGACAAACTCCGGGCAAAAGTTTTTCCCATGCAGTAGGGTTGTGTCTTCCCTGCACAGGCCAACTGCTCGTTTTGTCCAGGGGAGAGGAGAAAGGTATACTTACCCAATCCTCTGCACACCACCACTAAATGGCGCTCCCCCACGATCCAGCGGTGGACTGTTCCTGATGTCCTCACATCCAGAGCAGGTCTTTGGGCTCGATGACGTCAGTACCAGCCCACCGCTACACCTTGTGTGGGAAGAATCGGAATATGTGGGAAGATATCTCCATTCTCCAACCCCTAGGGCAGGGATATGCAATTAGCGGACCTCCAGCTGCTGCAGAACTACAAGTCCCATGAGGCATAGCAAGACTCTGACAGCCACAAGCATGATACCTAGAGTCAGAGGCATGATGGGACTTGTAGTTTTGCAACAGCTGGAGGTCCACTAATTGCATATCCCTGCCCTAGGGGGTTGACCCATGCAGTGCAATCACAGCCCCATTGCATGGGAAATGCAGAGGGGGCAGCAGCACGGTGTTCTTCCTCTTGAATTACCCATATTTGTGACAGGTTTCCTTTAAGCCCGCAGGCATCAGCGTCTTGTGCCTCTGTTTTTTTTTAATATTATGTAAGAAAGAAAGACATAAACCTTTTTGCGCACTACGCAAACATCTTTCATCTTTGTTTTTTTGTTTTTGTTTTTTTTTGTGTAAGGCATATCATGCAAGCTCTGTGCTCCAGGGGGCAACCTGAAGCATGGCACAGCCCATTAGTTCTCTCTATAAGATTGGCTTTAAATGCCCAGCTTGTGTGTTTCTGCACAGCATGCTCCTTCTGCAAGAACACAGCTATATGTCGGATTCCCTATTTTATAGCCCTGTGACTCATCCTTTTGATTTCACAAATGAAAGACTGCAGTAATTGTGTTTCTTGGCACTCGTTTAAACTAAAAGGGAGAAGTCACATTTTGTGCGTATTGTTTTAGATTATTTTCTCTGAAGCCTTGCAGACTCCTCAGGATTTATTGCCCTTGAAAAGTGTGCTGAGGTTTCATTGCACTGTGACGGGTGTTAGAAGAGAGATTTTGATGCTGGAGGACAAGAATGGTGTATGAGGAACGGAGGTAGAGTAGAGGTGTTGGTGAGGAAGCAAAACCGGTGTTGGGTTTCTAATATTCTATTGAAGAAATATTGGCCGGTGCATTCATTTTGATTTGTGCATACACAACTAGATACTTGTTGGCTGCATGACCAGTTTAACAATCATCTATGACCGGGTTCCTCAACCAGGGTTCCTCAACTAGGGTTCCTCTAGAGCCAGGGGTGCTCAACCTGTGGCCTGTGGGCCAGATGTGGTCCTCGACCTCAAACCAGGGAAGAGCATGCCCATTCACTGGGATGGTGGGTTGGCAAGCCCAGATCGCAATCAAGGGGTTGCCACTAGGGGTCGATCCATTATCGGAGCGACCGTTTATCAGGGGGCGATATTCACATTTTTCAGAGTATTGGTCAGAAACATACCGATATTACCAATATTGTACGGGGTGATGCCTGCAGCTGCAGGCATTACCCTGGTACCGTTCTTTAGAGAGGACAGTCAGCATTCTTATAATCACAAGCAGCGGAAGGGGACGTCCTCCCGCTGCTCCGCCCTTGCGACCTGCCGTCACGTCCGCCGGCTGGCCAGAGACCCGAACAAAGCCGGAACTGGCTTTGATCAGGGCTCGGATCTAGTAACCCAGACGCAATGTCATGCCATCACTTCTGGATCACTGGCATCCTAAAGGCGTCAGTTTTAAAAAACGGAAAGTATTCAAAAATGGAGAACTTGGCGTTTTTTAATAATTTTAAGTGCAGAGGAGGAGTTTGGGATCTTATAGACCCCAGATCCCTCCAAAGAGAATACCTGTCACTGCCTATTACTGTCACTAGGGATGTTTTCATCCCTAGTGACAGCAATAAAAGTGATTAAAAATAAACTCAATTAAAAAGGACAGTGTAAAAATAAAAACTTAACATGCACAGAATATCGGCACCTGATATCGGCCTGAAAGGCAGCCAAAAAATCGGTAGAGTCATTCCAACTGCACTTCTCCTGGGACCTTTCTAGCAGCCTGGAGAGCAATGCCAGCAAAAGCTGGAAGAGGAAAGGGTCTTGGTATAAAAAATCGCATACACTGTACTTTTGCAATGGGCATATTGGCACTTATAAAAAAATAGTTGTTCGGCTGCTTGCACACTGATCCGCATCCGCAGCGCAGTGCACCCGTGGCTTTCCCGTGGGTTCGCTTCACTGAGCTATAGACTTCTATTATATCCTGCAGGCTTGGTGTGCTCTGTTGCGCTTCCCCATTTACTTAAATGTGTAGAGTTTGGCTGGCCTGCCGTCTGCCAATCGCAACGTGTCATGTGAACTTTGTTGCGGGCGCGAAGTGAAGCATCTCGGCTGCAGCATTTAACCACTTAGCAACAGGGCCATAGCCCTGACATAAATGTCGGCTACAGCCCCCCTGGGGCAATGTCAGCGGTCCTTTACCACGTGATCGCTCCATTCAGTTCAGTACATCAGGTGTGGTAAATTTTCAGTGATTGGCACCATAGCTTGTAGACTCTATTACTTTCACAAAGACCAAATAATATACACTGATTTGGGTTATTTTTCCCAAAGATATGTAGCAGTATAAATTTTGGACAAAATTTGTGAAGAAAAATTACTACCCTGTTTCCCCGAAAATAAGACCTAGCGTGGCTGTTGGTGATGGCTGCAATATAAGCCCTACCCCCCAAATAAGCCGTTCCCTTTTTCCCTGAAAATAAGCCCTACCCTGAAAAGAAGACCTACGAGGACTTCAACTAGGACTTATTTGGGGGGTAGGACTTATATTGCAGCCATCACCGACAACCACGCTAGGTCTTATTTTCGGGGAAACAGGGTACCGTATATACTCGAGTATAAGCCAAGTTTTTCAGCACATTTTTTTGTGCTGAAAATGCCCCCCCCCCTCGGCTTATCCTCGAGTCAAGCACTTTTCTGCAGCAAAAAATGTCATTATCTTGTATCTCAGGGCCACTTGGTGCTAGGAACCCCAGCTTTGGATATGTTGTAGTGCTAGTTCCATTGGGTTTGCACACCAAATTTGGGGTTCCTAGCACCAAGTGGCCCCGAGATACGGGGCCCCAAATTCAGTTTTGAAAATGTGATTCTCTGCTGCAGAAAAGTGCTTGACATTTTCTGAACCGATTTTTTAGGGGCCCTGTATCTCGGGGCCACTTTGGATATACTGTGGTGCTAGTTCCACTGGGTTTGCACACCAAATTTGGGGTTCCTAGCACTAAGTGGCACCGAGATACGGGGCCCCAAAGTCGGTCAACTGTGTCCATCTGCAGCAATGTCATTTCGGGACCCTTTGGGTCCAGAGACCCCAAATTTTGGCTGCAGCTAGGGGGCATCTAGGAACTCTTAACTACTGAGTTTGAAGTTCGAGGGACCTATGGCTGCAAATGGGCACAGTGAGGCTGCAAATGGGCATTGTTGACCCTCTTTTTCCACTTACAGTAGCTGCGCATTTCTCACCCTAGGCTTATACTCGAGTCAATACGTTTTCCCAGTTTTTTGTGGTAAAATTAGGTGCCTCGGCTTATATTCGGGTCGACTTATACTCGTGTATATTCGGTAATTTGGTAAATTTTATAACGGAAACCAAGAAATGTGCTTTTTTTTTTTTTTTTTTTTACGAAATTTTCGGTCTTTTTTCATTTATAGCACAAAAAAAATAAAAAAACTCAGTGGTGATTAAATTCCACCAAAAGAAAGCTCTATTTGTATGAAAAAAAGTACATAAATTTCATATGGGTACAGTGTTGCATGACTGAGTAATTGTCATTCAAAATGTGAGAGCACTTAAAGCTGAAAATTGGTCTGGTTAGGAAGTGGTTGAACATCATCGTCCGCTACCTATAGCAGCTTAAGAATTCCACTCAACTGCACACTTTTGCTGCCAACCACAAGTCTAATTGAAGCCTGAGAGTGACAGCAGTGGACTATACCTGTGCAATGTGTGTTGGATCAGCTACTTATAGTGTCCACCAGGGGGCAGAGGTGGCCGGGTAGCCAGGCAGGAGCACATCTGGGAGATGGTTTTTGCGCCATAACAGGAAGTGCCTGAACAAGGGCCTTCATAGCAGGGTCACCAGGTATTATAGTCATTTATACCTGTTCAAATTTCTAGTTTAACGTGGCCGCAAGTTCATTTTAAGGTTAAAGTGGTTGTAAAGGCAGAAGGTTTTTTATCTTACTGCATTCTATGCAGTAAGATAAAAAGCCTTCTGTGTGCAGTAGCCTCCCCCGGTCCCCCTAATAACTAAGCACCATCTCTGTCCAGCGATATCCACGTGTGTCTCGTCCGTCCGTGACTCTCCCTCCTGATTGGCTGAGACACAGCAGCTGTGCCATTGGCTCCTGCTGCTGTCAATCAAAGGCAGTTGGCCAATCGGGAGAGAGAGGGGGTGGGGCTGAACCACTGCTCTGTGTCTGAATGGACACACACATCAGTGACTCGGCTTGGGTGCCCCCATTGCAAGCTGTTTGCTGTGGGGGAACTCAACAGGAGGGTGGGACCCGAGAAAAGGAGGATCCGGGCTGCTCTGTGCAAATCCAAGTATGACAAGTTTGTTATTTTTATAGAGAAAAAAAAAACAACACTTTACCATCACTTTAAACTGGTTTTCATGTAGGTTCATCCAATTCAAACCTCATGATAAGCCAAAGCTTCCAAGTACAAAATCTAAATAGATATGATATGTGGCACTAACTCTAATTATTTTTAATTTTTATATAATTTATTAACTTTTTTTTTATTATTATTATTTTATAGTGGAGGAACTTATAAGTCCAAAAGACATTGATCCCTTACATCGCTATGTTCCCCGTCAGGACCAAAGAAATATCAGTATGCGATACTCCAATCAGGTAAATTGCCTAATGCACATGTGGTAAGGTAAATTCCGTCTCACCCGAAGAGGCACCAGTCATGACCAAGTTCAGATGTGTTGTGTCTGTTACTGAGAGTGTGGCATAATGATGATACATCCTCTGTGGATATTTAGGGTTCACTCACTATAACAAACTCAAAACGTGCCATTTTGTTTTTTGCTGAAAGTAATGGCTTTCTCCTGGCCACGCTGCCATAAAGCCCAACTCTATGGATGGAGCGTACGGCTTATTGTCGTCCTATGTACAGATACTCCAGGAAAAACATCCAAAAAACACATTTCAAAAAAGCTATAAATTGATTTTCATTTTAATGAGTAAAATAATTATTTGATCCCCTATCAATCAGCAATATTTCTGGCTCCCAGGTGTCTTCTATACAGGTAACGAGCTGAGATTACGAGCACTTTTTTAAAGGGAGTGCTCCTAATCTCAGCTTGTTACCTGTATAAGACACCTGTCCACAGAAGCAATCAATTGATCAGATTCCAATCTCTCCACCATGGCCAAGACCAAAAAGCTGTCCAAGGATGTCGGGGACAAGACTATAGACCTACACAAGGCTGGAATGGGCTACAAGACCATCGCCAAGCAGAGGGTGAGAGGGTGACAACAGTTGGTGCGATTGGCAGCTTGGACCATAGTCACCAAGAAAACAATTGGTAACACACTACGCCATGATGGACTGAAATCCTGCAACGCCTGCAAGGTGCCCCTTCTCAAGAAAGCACATGTACAGGCCCGTCTGAAGTTTACTAATGAACATCTGAATGATTCAGAAGAGAACTGGGTGAAAGTGTTGTGGTCAGATGAGACCAAAATCAAGCACTTTGGCATCAACTCGCCGTGTTTGGAGGAGGGCGAATACTGCTTTGACCCCAAAAACACCATCCCCACCATCAAACATGGAGGTGGAACATTATGCTTTGAGGGTGTTTTTCTGTTAAGGGGACAGGGCAACTTCACCGCATCAAAGGGACGATGGACGGGGCCATGTACCATCAAATCTTGGGTGAGAACCTCCTTCCCTCAGCCATGGCATTGAAAATGGGTCATTAATGGGTCTTCCAGAATGACAATGACCCAAAACACACGGCCAAGGCAACAAAGGAGTGGATCAAGAAGAAGCACATTAAGGTCCTGAAGTGGCCTAGCCAGTCTCCAGACCTTAATCCCATAGAAAATATGTGACGTCAGCCTCAAAACCTTAATGAGTTGGAGAGGATCTGCAAAGAAGAGAGGGACAAAATCCCTCCTGAGATGTGTGCAAACCTGGTGGCCAACTACAAGAAACGTCTGACCTCTGTAATTGCCAACAAGGGTTTCTCTACCAAGTACCAAGTCATTTTTTGCAAAGGGGACAAATACTTATTTCACTCATTAAAATGCAAAACAATTTCTAATTTTTTTTAAAATGTGTTTTTCTGGATATTTTTGTTATTCTGTCTCTCACTGTTAAAATAAATCTACCATTAAAAATATAGACTGATCACTTCTTTGTCAGAGGCCAAACATACAAAATCAGTAGGGGAGCAAATACTTTTTTCCCTCACTGTATCTCTAAAACACTTACCGCGTTTGCTTGGCCATTCAGTGACTGGTTCCACGTTTGACTATTTTAGGTTTGCATTAAAACATTACAAATACATTTTCTTCTGAGTTCCAGGTGTCTGGTTTATCTAACTCTTTCACATAATAAAGCCAGATTTTGCTCTTGAAGCTTTAAGAAAGAGGATTGAGCTTGTCTGGCAAAGAAGTTGAAGACACACCGCAATCTAACCGTCACTAGGACTTCCAAGATAAGTGAACCAGGAAACGATCGCGTAGCGCGTGATAAGACACTTCATCAGGTGCAGCCGTCCGTGAAATTCTGTTGCAAATACACTGGCTCAAATGAGAGATGGAAATTCATTTTGATATCGTTCTCTCGGTCTGTGAACTCTTTGTAAGGTCCTGGTGTGGAATATGAATTCATAAAACTGTTATCTACTCCACATCCTCTGATGAATAACATTCAACTCAAACTCTAATAGAAAATTTTGAGTATTATACAGTAAAATGTGAAAAAAAAAAACTCCTTAGACGTTTGTTCTTCAGATGCAGAAGAAAAGTAGTTTGGTGGTTGGTTGATTTACCGGTTGAAAAATTCTTCGATGTTTGCGATTCTTTCATTCAAACCTTGACCGTAGAAACTCAACCATCTACAGTGCCTTGAAAAAGTATTCACACCCTTTGAAATTTTGCACATTTCGTCATGTTACAACCAAAAACGTACATTTATTTTTTTATTGGGGTTTTATGTGATAGACCAACACAAAGTGTCACGTAAATGTGACGTGAAAGGAAAATGATAAATGTTTTTCAAATTTAAAAAAATAAAAGTGTGACATGCATTTGTATTCAGCCCCCTTTTACTATAATACGCCTTACTAAAATCTAGTGGAACCCATTGCCTTCAGAAGTCACCTAATTGGTCCACCTGTGTGTAATTTAATCTTAGTATAAATGCGGCTGTTTTGTGAAGCCTGCAGAGGTTTGCTAGAGAACCTTAGTGAACAAACAGCACCATGAAGGCCAAGGAACACACCAGACAGGTTAGGGATAAAGTTGTGGAGTCCTTTTTTTTTTTTTTAGCGCCATTGGGTGTGGCTGTATTCTCTGACCTCTCAGTTGAGGTTCTTACCACAGTCGCGCCACATTTTATGACCCAAATTATCCAGCTGTTTGCTGACTGTTTTAGCAGTGGCCACAAAAGTGATCCCAAGCCTGTGATTTTCCCATGGCCTTAGCAGCTTCAGAGCCATCGACCTCAGAGATTCTGTCTGATTCTGAGTCGCTCAAATCCTTCACTAACTAGCTTACCCCCGAGGAGTCGCGATCTGCTATTATTACAAAATTAGAGGAGATCATTTCTTTTTTATTTGATGCGGGGAGCACCACATTAGGAAATCAGACTGTCTACCAGTGCTGCACCACTCTTGGGTCCTTTAAGACCTCCAAGGACGCAAAGACTTTCTCTTGGCACCTGCTCTTCCAACTTTTTCTCTAAGGAGATTGGAAGCAACCTGACAAGGAACTGTTTGCTAATTGCTTACCGACTTTGTATTCATTTTGTGAGGATTTTTTTCAGCAGTGGTTTAAAATGTTATCGCCTTAACAAGGAAACTACCTTGTCAGTGATATATGCAACTGCCAACCCAACCAAATGTGTCCAAATTTTAATATCTGGACCTCTGCGGTTGCATTGACTGCTTGCATTTCAGATGCTAGCGTTAGGGTGGTGTTGTCCCAGGCCTGCAAACTCAAGTTTCATTCCCTGCTCTCTCCTTGTTTTTTCACTTATATTTTCCTTAATCTCCGCACAGAGTAGCAGATCTCCATGAGACTCTTTTGCGTCTTATTGTATTGTAACTTTTACAATACAAAGGTTTTACTTAAACTTTTTCACCATTCCTAAACCCAGTGGGGGCATTCACTGCATCTTGGATTTGAAGGTACTGAATGTTTACATTCAGGCCCAAAAATTCTATAGGGAATCCTCCAGATCTGTCATCGCCTCCCTCCACCCGGGACACTATATGCCTTCTATGGACATTAAAGATGTTAAATTGCATGTGCAGCTTTTCCAGCACAACAGCAATTTGTACGCTTTATCATAGGACCTCTATACTACTAGTTTGTGGCCCTACCCTTTCACCTCCTCTTTTCACTTCCTGTAATCTGCAAGGTGCTGGCTCCAGTGGTAGTCGTATTGCATTTCTGTGGTATCCTCATTGTGGAACCCATATAACACCTTCTTTTAAAAGAAGAGTCAGTGAGGGTTCTGTTGGATCATATACCTCTGACTGTCCACACAACACAGGGGCTTGTCAAGGTATTGGCTCCTTTCCTCACCTTGCTGCATTTCCAGGGCATTCCATTTGTGGGATATCTGGACGACCCCCTGCAAGATCAGAAAAAACAGCTCATGTCTTCCAAAGGTTCAAAAGGATCCTGAACCCTCAGATATCATTGTTGGAACAGACTCATCATTTGGAGTATCTGGGTCTGGTTCCCAACAAGTCTCAAGCAAGAGGGTACCTCCCCCTAGAAGAAACTTCTGTTCTGAAGTTTGAACTGCGGAAGCTTCCCAAATCTCTTCTTTTGTATGAGTCTTGGGGCTGATGGTGGTCTCCTTTTGAGTCAGTTCTTTTTGTCCAGTTTCATTCCAGGCATCTCCAACGCAACATTCTGTTAGCGTGGGGCAAATCAGTCATGTTTTTGGACAAGCCAGTTCAGTCGACACGAAGGCCCAGGTTATCTCTGGCTTGGTGGCTCAAGACTCCAGCTCTGGAGTCATGGAAGTCCTATCTTCCCATCTTTCGAGCTGAGGAAGAGTCCTGGGCACCCTGTTGTGCAATGTTTCTGTAGGCTGCAGTAAAAACAAGGGTTGAAGACTTCCTGTGTCCCACATTGAACTACAAAAAATAGATTTTACGAGTACAAAACTCCTATTTTTCCTAGTTTTCAATACAGTGGTCGGGTTTGTGTTTCCTGTGTCTCTACTACTGATATTCAGCCTATTTGTTATTGTGACCATAATCACTGGGACTGAAAGGGGAAAAAAATGTTTTCGATGCTCTTTAAAGCAAAACTGAAGTCTACAAAAATGTTAGCCTTCATAGTTTACGTTGTTCTATTTCCTGCTATGTTACAGTTCAGTATAAAGTATGAAGCTGATCCTTCGATGACATGATTTACAATTCGAAGTGGAAAATGGGCACCAGTGAGTCTATGATGCATTTCTCTGACTAAGCCATTATGTGCGAAATGCGTTATAAGCTCCGTGGTGTCCATTTTCCACTTGGCTTTGTGATAAACTTCATCTAAATAGCAGCTTCAGAAGTGCGACTTCTTTATATGATATTGAATTGCTGCTGGATAGGAGCAGACCCTGCAGGTACGCCTTGAGGACTTTGCCCCACTGAGCGGCTTTAGATTGGTGTACATTGCAGTCACACAATACATTTCAAACATAACATTACAGCTTTGAAACCACAACTCCTAAATATGACTTACATTAAGGCAAAGAGATGAAGCAAATAAATCTTTAAGCACCAGTTTTCATACCTGTTCTCGCATTTGAAATATTTGCTCAAACAAATTTGTTTGTCCTTGTTTAGCCTAAGCAGACCTAAAGTGTTTTCAAAGGTTGCAAAACAACTCATGCTGTATATAAGACTTCCAAATACCGTATTTGTTAGCAAAGTCATATTTCTCACACTTAAATGACTCACATCATCAAAAATCAGAAAGGGGGCAAATATTTTTTCACAGCATTGTATTTTTTTTTTCAAAATTGTCGGTCTCTTTTATAGCGCAAAAAAATAAAGAAGCCAGTGGTGATCAAATGCCACTAAAATAAAGCTCTATTTGTGGGGGAAAAAAGGACACCAAGTTTATTTGGGTACAGCGTCGCACAACCGCGCAATTGTCAGGTAAAGTAACGCAGTGCTGTATCGCAAAAAATGGCCTGGTCACGAAGGGGGGTAAATCTTCCAGAGGTCAAGTGGTTAAAGTGAATAACTAGAAATTATTATTGTGCCTAAACAATACCCTGAAAATGTTAAATTTTGTCTTTGATAAATAAAAGTGCACTTTCTGTGCCAAGGCAATCCACCTAGCTTAAAGGAGAAGTACAGCCAAGGCTCGTTTGGCTGTGCTTCTCCTACGGATCACAGGAGTGCATTTGGTTTTGCACTCCAGTGACCCATTCTCAGCAGAGAGCAGGCTGAAGTCTGCTGACGTCATAGAGTCGGTCCAGGCTCCACGTCATCACGATCCGCCTAGATCCCTGGACCAACACCCTTCTCAGCCTTTCAGCGAGCCGCTGAGAGCCTAAAAAACGTCCGCCCCCTCCACAGTCCAGCGCTCCAGTGAGCGTGTGGAGGGGGGGGCAGAGCAGAGAGAGAGCCAATGACTGACAGTCACCAGCTCTCTGCTCAGTCTAATGTTGCATCTGTCCCCCGGTGCCTCTACACTGAGAACTGAGTAATTGAACACGGCCGGTCGCTCGGTTCTCACAGCTCCCCGAGCAGAGAGCTGGTGACTGTCAGTCATTGGCTCTCTGCTCTGCCCCCCCCCCCCCCCCCTCCACATGCTCACTGGAGCCTACATAAGTATGAATAAAAAACTAAACAAAAACCCATACTTCTCCTAAGTCTCACCCGTATCTGTATATGTACAGGGTGAGATTATCTAAGGCACTGGTGCTAGTCTCACCAGATTCGGAGTAAGATTTGGTGATGTCACTACTGTACTGCTCACTGTTCTCCTTGCTGGAGAGGAAAGTTGTACCTGAGGAACTGCAATGTAAGGATCTCCCTGCTTCTGCTGCATTCATCCTGTGTATCGGTGTTTCTGCCACCTCTCCTGCTGCTTTTTGAATATTCCCCCACCAGTCATTAAAGGGGCAGCTCTTATATAAATAAGGCAAGCCTTTTTCCTCTTCCAATATGGTTGCCTCCACGCAACAACACAATGCAGAACAGGGCATGTTAAGTCAGTAATAGGGAAGATCCACCCTATATGGGATCTCCTGCCTGGAGTTTGCATGTTCTCCCTGTGCCTGTGTGGGTTTCCTCCGGGTACTCCAGTTTCCTCCCACACTCCAAAGAGATGCTGGTAGGTTAATTGACTCCTTTCTCAATTGGCCCTAGTATGTATATGTATGAATGTGAATTAGGGGACCTTAGATTATAAGCCCCTTGAGGGCAGGGACTGATATGAATGTACAATATATATGTAAAGCGCTCCATAAATTGACGGCGCTATAGAAGTACCTGTAATAACTAAATTAGTTAGGACTTACTTTTCCAGTATGTTCTTGGAGTGTGAAAGGAGACCAGATAATAAACATTTCCTGCAAATATTGCCTTTGGTGAGAGTCTGACTTGAGATTAATGAGTCAAAATTTGGCCGTGGTAGTTACCTTGCTGACCTTTTGGGAAATGTTTACGTTTTTCTAATCACATGAGGTTCTGTCTACAGTTGCCTGCAGCTGACTGTAGGACATATGCATACACAGCACATTGATGTATCTACAGTGCCCTGTGGCAACGAGCAGAATATGAACATTTGCCACGGGGAGGGTGGATGTTCGCGCACTCTGTCTATATGAGGAGAGAACATGATAATTCTTTGCCATGGCTTGTCATGATCACTCGGCACACTGTTCTTGAATAAAATATATGATCTTATGGGCTTTTGTGTGCATAGTGCAGAAGATGTGCTGGAAGAGTAATGATGAAGCCTCTTCCCCCATAGCTGGGCATGCTGTGACCAGGGAGATCCGCCGATGTCTGCGAGATTTATGGCACAGTGCATTAATGCATTACTCTGCATAGATGTTAGGTTAGTCATCGTGCCATGTATAATCATAAATGCCGCACCGTTGACTGTCCAGACTGCATGCTGTCTGCCCATTGCACCTTCAGTGTCTGCTGTTGTATTCTTTTTTTTCTGACAAATCGTTAGTCTGCAGGCTTGTCTTCACTTCGCGGTTTGGCCGCTTTCATGGATTAAAAGAAACATCATTTTTTTTATACTGAATGCAAACAATGAAATAGAAGAAGTTCCACAATCAATCATTCCCACGCATTCTCTCTCTATCCCCCAGTGTCTGCGTTCCACAAGCTGTCCCACAGGATCCAGTAGCTCGACAATCTGCTGCCTTGTGCCAAAGGAGTCCAGCAGCGTTTTGGCTTGGTGTGAAAAAAGGAATGCCCCAGATGCCCAAACATCAAGCAAAACCCAATCGTTTCTGTAGTAGGAGCAGCCGTCCAGACCATGCCTGTGACAGGTTTCACCCCACCCAGGGAGGGCTTAGTCATAATTAAAGTGGTTGTAACCCTGAAAAATAAATATTGTTCTGTTCCTTCAAAGTATGAATAATAGCACAGTGCTTGTGCTGTTTAATTTGGCCCTTTCTATCATCTAAAATGCCTGGCTGATCCTGCCTGGTGCTCCCCTCACCCCTCTGTAAACTGACCACGTTTATCGTGGCTGCTGAGCCCCTGATACTGCGGTCAGTTTACGTGCCTCTGTCATCCCGCTGGCTCTCCTCTGTCCTCTTTATCTCCTTTCTGCCTTGTCAGCTCCTGTGTGTGAGCCATCTCCTCCCCGCCCTTCCCCTGCTGCTATACTATGTAAAATAACAATCTGTACTTAGTAGAATGCCCTCTGTTATATCGCTCAGTGCCTTTGTTTTATAAAAATGAAGCAGCGCAATACCTTATTGAAGAGCGCCGCTGAGCGCTCACGTGACCGCCCCGCTGCTCTCCTCCTCTCGGCTGATGTCAGAGGGAACCTCAGCCCCTCCCTCTGTAATCCTCAGACCGGGGCAGGAGAGCCCAGGACGTCAGCTGACTGCACAGCAGCGCTGCAAAATAAGGTATTGCGCCACATCATCTTTTTTTTAAAACAAAGGCACTGAGCGATATAACAGGAGGTTACAGTAAGTACAGATAGTGACTTTACAACCACTTTAAGTGTAGATACTTGCCAGCACACCACAGATCTTCAAGTTAAGTCCAAACAATGTTTTTTATTGAAGCATGATCAAATCACAAGAAAGTGCAACTGAGCTGTTTCTGAGCTGTGCAAGACCCCTTCATCGGACATGTGGCGAAGGGGTCCTTCACGGTGTCAATCATAGCTCCATCACATGCCTGACAAAGGGGTCCTGCGCGGACACGTGCCTCAAATGCCTGACAAAGGGGTCCTGCACTAGTTTGCTTGTGATGTGATCATGTGTCAATAAAAAATAATTTGGACTTAAAGTAGAACTATAGCCATAACTTTATTTTTTCGTGTTGGACAGAGTAAGGTAGAGTTATAACCCTATTGGTGCCCCATTGCAAAGACTTCACTTCCTGTCTTATAGCCAAAACAGGAACTGAGAGGAAATCCATGCAAATTAAGGTAATCCCTTGGGAACCCCCAGGCCATCAGAACTTTTGTCCCCATTGGAAGGTTTCCCCTCTATTACTTTTTGGGGACAACCAAAATTTGGGCTTTTCTTTTACTTTCACTTTCAAGGATAATGCTAAACGGGACATATTGAGAGGGGGAATCTCCCTAACGGGGGAAAAGACAGCAATACAAACTGACTGGGGTTCTAATCTCTCTCCACTCCATCCAAAACTACAAAAAAAGTTTGGCCTTTATTTATACGTTAACTTGATAATCTGTGGTGTGCTGGCAAATATCTACACTGCATCATGTATGTTCCAGTCTCTAGCTGGTTGTTGCTGCAGCACCCATGGTTTACAGCCCATTTCAGGAATGTGTGTGATGATGGGAATATGGATGGTTAGTCATGATTAAGCCCAGTGGGTGGGACGAAACGCGTCGTTGGATATGGCTTGGACAGAGTCTTTGTTGAGGCTGCTTTTACTACAGAAACCGTTGAGTTTTGCTGGATGTACGGCACCTGAGACGTTCCCTTTTTTATGCTTCTGAGCTGAGGCAAGCTATTCCCTAGCCTGCACGAGTTACCGGACTTGGTCAGACAGGAGCCTGGAGCGGCATCCATTTTTAATCTTTGGTCTGATGTTGGCTTAGCAATTAGCATTTCTTCCCTGCAGCCAAAGGGACCTTAGTTTAAATCCTGGCCAGGACACCATCTGCATGGAGTTTGCATGATCTCCTGCTCCTTATGAGGGTTATCTCCCATGCTCTAGAAAACATGGTGCTAAGAAAATTGTTTGATTTTTTCCTCTTTTGTTGGGCATCTACTGTATGTACACACAGGTGTCCATTACAATGAGCTTTTTGGACATCCCATTTCATGTGTAAAAATTTTTGATCTTGACTGGGGTGTGCTTTTTGAGAAAAAAATATTAACTAGAAAACAAATTTATTTTATTCATGCCACACATAACTTTGAGAATTGATTACAATTTTCTGAGCTCTCTAATTACTTCCAGTGTAAGAGAGGCTCTCACACAATGGAAATATTGAAAGTGTTGTATACTGGAACAATCACATATATTTTATTATGTCAATACGCCACAACCCTCCCTTTCTATGTTCACACTAATAGTATAGAGGGATACACAACTTTCTCTCTTATTTCTTTCTCTCTTATTTCTTTCTCTCTTATTCATTCTCTTTGTAAATTATATTTTAAAAAATTGGTCAAGATTTGTGGGTTCAATTACTGATCTTGCACTAAAAGACCTAGCTCACAATCGATTTTCCTATTCATGCCCGATATGTTCAGTAGGGCTGAAAACATTCCTCTTCACACCTGGACGTAATCATTTGGAGGGTTGCCCATGTTCTTGAGGCCATAGAGGTAGGTGCGATGGCTAGATGTCAACAAACCTTTGAACACATACAGCGGAGGGCGCCATCCAAGTACAGCAGTCAAATATTTATTGTATGATAAAAACAAATTGTCAACTCACATGATGTAAGTTTGTGGAGGCATATAGAGCAATGGTCTCCAAACTGTGGCCCGTGGGCTGGATGCAGCTCTTTGCTTGCCTTTATCTGGCCCTCGGGGCACTAGTCCTCCCACTGGACAACAAAGATGAGGGCTTATTCCTTTCCAATGACACCAATGATGAGGCACTATTCCTCCCACTGACGCCAATGATGGGACACTATTCCTCTCACTGATACCAATGATGGGACACTATTCCTCCCACTGACACCAATAATGGGACACTATTCCTCTCACTGATACCAATGATGGGACACTATTCCTCCCACTGACATCAATGATGGGACACTATTCCTCCCACTGACACAATGATAGGACACTATTCCTCCCACTGACACAATGATAGGACACTATTCCTCCCACTGACACCAATGATGGGACACTATTCCTCTCACTGACACAATGATGGGACACTATTCCTTCCACTGACACCAATGATGGGACACTATTCTTCACACTGATACCAGTGATGAGGGACTATTCTTACCACTGACATTAAATTGATACTGAAGTTTTTTTTCTTTAAAAATAACAATCATGTTATACTTACCTGCTCTGTGCAGTGGTTTTGCACAGAGCAGCCCAGATCTTCCTCATCTCAGGTCCCTCGCCGGTGCCCCCTCCATTCAGATACAGAGCCGAGGTTCAGACCCGTCCCCTCTCTCTCCTCATTGGCTCACTGATTTTGACAGCAACGGGAGCCAATGACGCCACACTGCCGTCTCAGCCAATAAGGGAGTGTCCCAGTCAACTGAGACACTCCTGCTACATCGCTGGATTGAGATGGGGCTCAGGTAAGTATTGGGGGGGCTGCTGCACCCAGAAAGTTTTTTTAATCTTAATGCATAGAATTCATTAAGATTAAAAACCTTCTGACTTTACAACCCCTGACAAGGGGCAATTCCTCCTACTGACACCAACGATAAGGGGCAATTCCTCTCACTGATACCTACAATCGGGCACTATTCTTCCCACTGAGACCAAAGATGGGGCACTATTCCTTCAACTGACACCATTTTCTGCTTCAACTGATCGAAGTCCAGCCCCCCAAAAATCTGAGAGGCAGTAAACTAGCCTTTTTTCAAAAGTTTGGACACCCCCTGATATAGAGCATAAGAACATCCAGGGAACCCTGTAGCAGAGGCATCCAGTCCAGGGATTGGGCAGCACTGCTGCCGGTCGGGTAGGCATAGGAAGCTCAGAGCACTTCCTGATCAGGAGGAGATTCCAGAGGAACCCAGTGGTTCATGTCAGATGCCGGGGGATGTCCTGGGGGCGTGGCTATGCGTTTCAGGGCTTTCCTGCCTCTTTGGCAGGTAATTTATCTGCAATGTGATCTGCTATTCTGCATTAACAGCAATAATACTGTCTCAGTGAACTATGTTTTTTTTTTTTTTTTATCTGTAATCTTTTAGTTGCATAGGTGACCTGGCTTGTGTGCTTTTACCTATCCTTCCATCTCTGTATCTGTTGTAAATTATCCATGTATTAAATCTATCTGGTCAGCCTGTTGACTTTAGTGTATACCAGCCTCTCTTTATTAAGGTACTGGGGTCCATGAATTCATTTTCCACCAGGGAACTATCTGCCTGGAGTTTGTATATAAATTCATACTAAGTTAAAAAGCTACAATGTTAATTGCCCATTTAATTAATTATCCAGTGAATAGGTTGTCAGCGCAGCATAAATCCTGTAGAAAAGTCCATTTTAATTGCATACTTTAATTACACTGCAGTGCAAAGTTTCATAGACCCCGCAGGACTCTTACATCAAGGCATTTGTCGCACACAGACGTTACATTGTGATTTGCTTTAACTTATGCAATAAAATTTGGCTTTTCTTTTCTAAAATTATAGTGTGCTGATGACCTATTCAATAGATGTATAACCAATGCTAGTCATTCATCAAAACAGCACCAGGATTGGCCCAGAATGGTGTGTGTTGGGAATGTGCTCCTTGTTTTACTGTGGTAGATACATTGGGAAGTAAGCTACAAGGACAGGCTGGGTCTGATTTTAACATCGGCATATGCATCTGCAGGCCATACATTTTACACATACATGTACATAATGTGCAGTAAAACAGGGAAACTGTTTTGTTTTGAATTTTTCTTTTGTTTTAAATAAAAGTGGGCCATCAAGCCCTTAAAATCCACTTTCTGGTTGAACTCCCTGAAAAGCTCTACACCAGGGTTCACTAAATGCGGACCGCGGTCCGGACCTGGACCAAGTGACAGCCCTTTTCAGACCGTGGCTGTGCCAATTATTAGCTGGGTGTCCTCTTGGTGGGTTTCCCCACCGGCTGCCCCTGTCATCCTCAGATATGCTGCAGATCTGCACAGAGAGCTGGTATCCGATGTGCTGCAGATCTGCACAGAAAGCGGGTATCCGATGTGCTGCAGATCTGCACAGAAAGCGGGTATCCGATGTGCTGCAGTGCTGCACAGGGAGCGGGTAACCGATGTGCTGCAGAGCTGCACAGAGAGCGGGTAACTGATGTGCTGCAGAGCTGCACAGAGAGCGGGTAACCGATGTGCTGCAGATCTGCACAGAGAGCGGGTATCCAATATGCTGCAGTGCTGCACAGAGAGCGGGTAACTGATGTGCTGCAGAGCTGCACAGAGAGCTGGTATCCGATGGGCTGCAGATCTGCACAGAGAGCAGGTGTCCGATATGCTGCAGATCTGCACAGAGGGTGGGAGTCATTTCAAGTTAACAAGTGGATAATAACCTGCTTGCTCATATAATAAGTTGGGCAGCTCCTGCCCTCCGTCAAGGTCTTCAAGACCTCCTGCCTGTGCCCTGCTATGAGGATGACATCGCCAACTAGGCAGGAGACCCAGTAGAGGACACCTAGCTAATAAGTGCCTCTTCCCTGCCCTGTAATGGTAATACTTTGCATAGGAGGCTGCCAGGAAAAAGGGGGAATGTTGTTTAAGGGAGGAAAGAAGGGCTATTACTGCAAGGGGGATTGTGATTGGGGGGGGTCTGTGATTGCTAGGAGCACTGTGATGTGAAGGGGGGTCTGTTGACGCTGATGTAAAGGAATGAGGGGGGTCTGTGATGTTAATGGGAGTTGTGATGTGAAGGAGCGGGGGGGGGGCGACTAGCTGAGAACACTGATGGAAGTGGGGGTGAAGACACTTATGTAAAGGGGGGGTGAAGGGGGCTGAGGACACTGATGTAAAGAGGGGACTGTGATGTGAAGGGTAGGTTGAAGACACTGATGTGCAGGTGGGGCTTTGATGTAAAGGGGGGGCTTGTTGGGAAGGGTAGGCTGAAGACACTGATGTACAGGGGGGGAGTGGGATGTAAAGGGGGGCTTGATGTGAAGGAAGGGCTGAAGACACTGATGTAAAGGGGGCTTGATGGAAAGGGTAGGCTGAAGACACTGATGTAGTGAGGGGCTGGGATGTCAAGGGGGAGGTTGATGTGAAGGATAGGCTGAAGACACTGATGTCCAGGGGGGGGCTGTGATGTAAAGGGGGGGCTTGATGTGAAGGATAGGCTGAAGACACTGATGTCCAGGGGGGGGCTGTGATGTAAAGGGGGGGCTTGATGTGAAGGATAGGCTGAAGACACTGATGTAAGGAGGGGCTGTGATGTAAAGGGGGGGGGGCTTGATGGGAAGGGTAGGCTGAAGACACTGATGTAAAGGGGGGGCTGTGATGTAAAGGGGGGGCTTGATGGGAAGGGTAGGCTGAAGACACTGATGTAGAGGGGGGCTTGATAGAAAGGGTAGGCTGAAGACACTGATGTAAGGAGGGGCTGTGATGTAAAGGGGGGGCTTGATGTGTAGGGTAGGCTGAAGACACTGATATAAAGGAGGGGCTGTGATGTAAAAGGGGGGCTTGATGGGAAGGGTAGGCTGAAGACACTGATGTACAGGGGGGAGTGGGATGTAAAGGGGGGCTTGATGGAAAGGGTAGGCTGAAGACACTGATGTATTGAGGGGCTGGGATGTAAAGGGGGGGTTGATGTGATGCGTAGGCTGAAGACACTGATGTAAAGGGGGGGCTTGATGGAAAGGGTGGGCTGAAGACACTGATGTATTGAGGGGCTGGGATGTAAAGGGGGGGTTGATGTGAAGGATAGGCTGAAGACACTGATGTAAAGGGGGGCTTGATGGAAAGGGTAGGCTGAAGACACTGATGTACAGGGGGGACTGTGAGGTAAAGGGGGTCTGTGATGTGTTCTCGTGTAAACATGAGATTTGGATATCTGCAGGAAGAAAATTTAACTGCCTGGACCTCCGTGATTTTTCATTCATGACCCCCTGCTCTACACCAACGTAACATCCCAAGATCTTAGTTTACATATATGACTTCTGTGTTTTACCAAAAGAGTTTTTGTTTTATATTTTGTAATTTTGTGTCGTCTAATTCATATGTATTAAAACTTCCTTCCCTTTTTCAGGGCCCCCTGGATAATGACACGGTGATTCATGTGGCTTTGATCGCGGAGAGCCAGAGGTAAGATAATAAAAGCCTTCTGTGTACAGAAAACATATTCATAACCAACAAGGCTTTTTAAGATCACCCATAAACAATGATGACTAAGCCGGAACGTATTGTCTTGTTGATGGAATAAAAGTCAATGAATGATGAGTGACTGTGTGTTAGGACTGTATGCTGTACTGCAGAGCAGGATAATCCAGTAACTTTGAAGTGCGGTTAAGACCACAGCGAATAAAGATATCAATAACAGTCAGTTGTTTTATTATTCATTTGCTGATAAATGGCACCTACAGTCAGCAGCCATGGGATTGCATTTATCGCTGCTCTTAAGAAAAACAGACAGTCGTATTGACAGCTTAACATTTAAAGCATGCAGGTATAGTTGAGAGCAGTGGCGGCCGCTCCATTAGGGCCATAGGGACGCCGCCTCCCTAATCCATGCGCCCGTAATCTACATGCAGGGCGCCGGACGCATGGATTTCAATGGGGTTTATTTTTTTTTAGTTGAATTTTTGAAGCACATTATTCAAGCCTCAGGCTCTAATTGGCTTCAAAAAATGGTGGGCTTGGGACGGAGATCACGGCGCCCTGAGCTCACCCAGTTGTGTGACATTAGCAACTTAATAGCCACTAATGTCTTCCTGTTTCTACTCCCGGCCAACAGGAAGTGGGTCCTGAGACCCAATTGGTCAGGGGGTCTTAGGACTCCGGGTCAATCGGGTCTCATAACCCACTTCCTGTTTGGCCGGGAGGAGAAGCAACGGCCTGGCTCTTCCCTCGGCAAGCCGGAACGAGGAGCAGAGGGACAGCATCAGCCTCTTTAAGCTTCCAATAGCCCTACCCCGGATCCAGCACCACCTCGTCATCGGCCTCCTAAGGTAAGGCCACTGATCGGCACCTTCCCATCCATCTCCCATGGGGGGGCGGTAGTGCGAGTGAGGGGGCCTGATTTGTTTGCTGCCCCCCCCCCCAAAAAAAAAAAATATTGAGCAGCAGCCGCCACTGATCAAGAGATCTAGTTATTCAGCTAAACAAGCCTGGTATGAAAATGTAATGTCTACCTTATTAGCTAGGCTCCTCCCCTCCAATAAATGTGCTTATTTAAAGTGCAAAAAAAAAAAAACTCGGAAAGAAAAGTCAATCGAAAATCAGTTCTCTAGCAATATTGAGTATGGATAAGATTTCTGATAGGTTGCTAAAGATTGCTGGTCTGCTGTAATGTGAATTCGTGTTTTAAAGTGGTTGTAAACCCTTACACGTACCCAGTGAAGTGACTGGCCTCAGGTGATACACAGAGAATAAATAAATCCTACATGAGTTTATCTACAGCCATCTCTTCCCTACAGCCCTCTCAGTGCTGAATTTATAAAGCTTGTCTGAGAGTTAAAAAAGAAGAGGGCGAAGAGCTGAAATACACTCTGCAGAGCTCAGTGAGGAGAGCTCTGAGAGCTGATTGGATGGAAGAGAGACACACCCCCTTCACACAGGAACAGAGCTGAGGCTGTCAATCACAGGCTGTGTCCTGGAGCTCCCTCCCCCTGTCACCTTTTTTTCTCTTGGTGTCAGGAAAACTTGTCAGAAGTCACTCATGCTGATAGCAGAGGAAGGAGACAGCAGACAGAAATGAAAGTTGGTGCTCTGGATTGAGACAAGTACACACCATAGAGGCATATACTTTGTTCATATTTCATGTCTGAGGTTTACAACCACTTTAACATGAAGGAGGTACTGTCATTGACCTGTTGTCTATTGTCTAGACTGCAGGTCTTCTTGAACACATACGGCATTCAGACACAAACACCACAGCAAGTGGAGCCCATTCAGATCTGGCCACAGCAGGAGCTGGTAAAGGTGAGTGACATTGTAGAAATAAAGAGACTAATGAGCATTGTACCTTTCCTTGCTGTTCTGTGTACCTTTCCTTGCTGTTCTGTTCGGCTTTTTGATTTGGTTACTACAACCAGACAAAGCACTGCAAATAACTGAGCTACATTTATATGACTTCTAGGATTAGGTGGTATGGTGGTGAAATGGAAGCTCTCAAAGTTCTGTGGAGGTTCTAAATCAAGCTCTGTCTTTGGACACCATGTATGTTCCCTGTGTGGATTACCCCTGGAAGCCCCAGATTTCAAGACAATCACCACCTCACCGCCTGTCTAACCCCTAAAAGCCCTTCCCCACTGCTCCACAATCGCTTGCATTGCATTTACTTGAATGTATCGCCCACCGAACATTACAGAGCAGATGATTTTTGCTACGTCACAGTGCAAAGCCTCACAGCCACAGCATGTGTATACCCCCATACAGATTCTGGGGGGGGGGGGGGGGGGTTGGTGCGGATCAACTGACTTATTATCGGGGTTTTATTGCCCCGATAATATTGCCCCGATTTATTGCCCCTCCAAGCTAAAGTGTAAACTAGGTGCAATTGGCTTCCTTTTTTGGTACAATATTTTTATTAAAATATAAAAAGAATACAAATGCAACCTTCCCACACGGGGGATACTAACAGTAGACTCAAAACAGCGTGAACAAGTACACATTTGGAATGTGTTTTGAAGGATATGCTGTCGATCAACAGTAACCCTCCGACCAAGGCCGGGGGGGGGGGGGTGGCAACACAGGGTGCCTGAGCCTTGGGGCACAGGGGCTGTAGTGCGGAGCAATCCACAAACATTTATGTTAGGCTAGTCATTTAGTGAAGATAGAAAAAGAGAGGGGGGGTTGGGACTTTACATGGATATCCTGGGAGTAAATTGATGGAAAAATGCATATTTATTGAAAATAAAAAATGTATGAAACATGTCAACTACACAACCACTTAAGGAGAGACATTGTAGTGAATATCAATCCATAAATGCTCACACACACATAATATGTGTGCATGTAACATGAGCAACAAGGGTACATTAAATATATATCCACTTGGCACCACATAGTGGTCACAACTGATTATTATATACATTCAATGAATTCATTTATATACATTGCAGCAGCATTGACAGAGGAAGTAACAAATATGTAAAAGAAAGCAGTAAAATCATGATTGAAGAAAATTTATACAACATGTTCTTGATTGAAGGTGTAATGTGAACATGGGTCTGCATCATCAAATTGCCCAACGCGTTTCGTGTAAATCACTCATCAGGGGCTGATGCTGTAGAATATCTATAAAGTGTAGTAAGATGTAATTAATCTGATGGTAACTAATTGACAGGGAAAGGCAAGTGAGCCCATCCTATGTACTTACATGGATTTAAAACTGGGAGGTGTGAAGGGCATGGAGCCAGGGCCGGAACGGTACTCTGTGCCGGGAGCTGAGGTAACGAGGCAGTGCAGCTGCGGGGGGCACGACAGAAGCCACCCCGACACACCTATATCGGGAAGATAGGGAAAAGTAGGGGGGGGGTAAATAAAAACAAAAAGGGGGGGTCCCAGGAACTGGGGAGGAAGAGAAGGATGAAAGGGGAGACGATGGAAGAAGAGGAGATAGAGAGAGGCAGAAGGAGAAAGTTCCCCCAGACTGGGAGATGAGTGGGGTCAAACAGGCCTAGGCTAGTCAGATGCAGAGTAGGGAGAGCGTAAGACCACCACGGGGGGCCCACACCTTGAGAAATTTAGTGTGAGAGTCCTGGAGGATACTACTCATCTGCGCATTGATCATAAGAGTGGCCAGGATGCTCTTCACCTCCACAAACGAAACAGACGTTTTTTTTCCAGTCCCTGGCTATTGCGCATTTAGCGGCTATAATTAAATAAGTGGCCAGCTTCTGTTGGCAGGAGAAGAGGCCCGGGATCGGGCAATGGAGAAGTGCTAATTTAGCGTCTTTGCCAATAGATACATGGAAGAGGGTCACCAACAGTCCAAAATCCCACCAGACAGGGGCAGGACCACCAGATATGAAGTTCTTCTCCTCGTTGCCTGCATCTCCAGAACTATCTATTGTTGTAGGATGGGTTTGATGCGGGCTAGGACCCAATACCAGCGGAGGAGCACCTTCTAGGCTGCCTCCAAGGTAGTCGTATTAAAGGAGTTGCAATACTGGACCAGGCTTTACTCCAATCCACCAAGTCAATGGGGGATAGGTCTCGTTCCCATTTAGATACATATCCTGTTTCCCCGAAAATAAGACCTAGCGTAATTGTCAATGATGGCTGCAATATATCCCTACCCCCCAAATAAGCCCTAGTTAAAGTCCTTGTAGGTCTTATTTTCAGGGTAGGGCTTATTTTTGGGGAAACAGGGTAGGGCTTATTTGGGGGGTAGGGTTTATATTGCAGCCATCACTGACAATCACGCTAGGTCTTATTTTCAGGGAAACGGGGTAGGATAGTGAGGCTGGGGTACTGCTAGAACTGAGGGAGGAGTATCAATTGGCCTCCTTTCAAAATGGCCCTTTGGTGTGTTTGTGTGGGAAGAGCTATGTGGATAGGGTCTGTGAACGGTTTCATATTCTCTGAAAACGGCTAAATACAATAAATTTGAATAGATAAGCGAGAATCTTTCATTTTGCACCTCGAATTAGAGGCTGATGGAAAAAAAAGAAAGCTCTATTTGTGGGGAAAAAAAAGGACATCAATTTTATTTGGGTACAGCATCACACGACCGCGCAATTGTCACAGTGAAAATGTCCTGGTCATGAAGTGGGGTAAACCTTCTGGGGCTGAAGTGATTAAAGTGTATCTTTTCCTAAAATATATTGCGTTGACAAAACCGCTGCAAAAATACTGTGTGAGGTAATAAAATTGCAACAATCGCCATTTTATTCCCCAGGGTCCCTGCTAAAGAAAAAAAATGGGTAATGTTCGGGGGTTAAAAAAGTACTTTTCAAGCAAAAAATACAGATTTAAACAAAAAAACAAAAAAGCCAGGTTGGCAAGTTCACCAGTATTATGAAACACAAGTGTTAAAAGAGGTGCGATGAGTCCTTGAGCTGAGTGTTATTGAGTCTATTAGTTATGAGTCGGGCATAAAGCTTTGTGTGGGAGTAAAGCCCAGGTAGACACAGGCATCCCCCGCCAGAGAGGATCTGGGTAAATATCAGTATTTAGCCTTGACTATGACTCGGAGGAGACTGTGGAATAATGAATAGGAGCTTTGCCAGTCACAGCTCAGCCTCGTGCCAACTCGAAAGATTGTCGGCCCCTCTCTCTCTGCAGACTGGCACAGCGCAGACCCAGATACGGGGTACACATGCCAGGCAAGCTGTCTGCCTAAAATAATGCTGCGCTCAGGCTGGAAAGTCCTTGTTCACCTTTGCAGTTCAAAACAAAAAAATTAATAAAAAAATGAACAGACACATCACATTCCCCGATGTATTTCCTTCAGATATACGCTTAGCCTTGCATATTTTTAAATGACTTCTATGCTGTGAAAATTACAATTTTTATTGATTCAGCTGTTATGTGAGCAGAATGTAAAACAAAAAGATGCAATCGCGTTTCCTGCTTGTAATCTTTCACTCTTGAGGCTGTGATGAACATCGACACTGTGCATGAATGGCATGGCCCCTCCCTTTTTTTTTTATATGTTTTTTGGTCTGGTTGCCTTTTGGGAGGTTTTTGTGTCTCTTCACTTCCTGTCCCAGAGACACAACAGGAAATGAGAGGAAATCTCTCCAAAGTGAAGGCGAGTTCCCTCTGGTCACTGGAACTTGTGTTCCCATTGAATGATTTCACTTTTTTTTCCAGTGACAACTCAAAAATTTTTTTTGATTGATTTCTTTAATTGATTTCTCATCACTTTTAGGCCTCATAACAAATGTAATCAGGAAACATAGGCCTGTGCACAGGGTGTGCTTGAGTGTGCCTGATCACCCTGTGTGGTGCCGATTCCCCCTGCTTCCTGGCGTCCCCTGTCTCTCCCCTGCAGTGCTGCCAGCTTCCCTCCTCTCCTCTCCCACTGGCTGCTGCGGGGGATGTTTCAGGATGGATGAATGAATGAGCACGAATGAACAGAAAGCCGCTCAAGAAAGAGAACTTCCCATTCGTTCACTGTTCAGGGCAGCTAATGCTGCAGAGAAAGGAACAGGGGAAGCTCTGTCCTCAATCCCTTTCTCTCTGTTTTAGACCCTTGATATTTCACCAAAGCCCACCAACAGGGCTCCTAACAAAATTGTAAAGAAAAAAAAAAAAAAAAAAATATATATATATATATATATATATATATATATATATATATATATTAGTAAAACAAAAACAAAAAAAAATATTGTAAAAAAAAAAAAAATGAAAAAATTTCAATTGTAAAAAATAAGAATTAAAAAATAAATAAATAAAAACTACTGACACCATCTACTGCCCTACTGACACCGTTGTCTGCTTACACCGTCTCCTGCCCTACTGACGCCGTCTCCTGCCCTACTGACGCCGTCTCCTGCCCTACTGACACCGTCTCCTGCCTTGCTGGCGCCGTCTCCTGCCTTGCTGGCGCCGTCTCCTGCCTTATTGGCGCCGTCTCCTGACTTATTGGCGCCGTCTCCTGCCTTTCTGTCACCGTCTCCTGTCTTACTGACACCGTCTCCTGCCTTACTGACACCGTCTCCTGCCTTGCTGACACCGTCTCCTGCCCTACTGACACCGTCTCCTGCCCTACTGACACCGTCTCCTGCCTTACTGACACCGTCTCCTGCCCTACTGACACCGTCTCCTGCCCTACTGACGCCGTCTCCTGCCTTACTGACACCGTCTCCTGCCTTACTGACACCGTCTCCTGCCTTACTGACACCGTCTCCTGCCTTACTGACACCGTCTCCTGCCTTACTGACACCGTCTCCTGCCTTACTGACACCGTCTCCTGCCCTGCTGACACCGTCTCCTGCCCTACTGACACCGTCTCTTGCCCTACTGACATAGTCTACTGCTCTGCTGATATACACATGTGTGTTTGTGCTCTGGGGTGCACGCCTAATGTAATAGGCGGCACGCACCAATGTCAGGAAAATTTATAAATCGTAAATCTGGACATTTCAACACACATTACACAAGCTGCTGACTTTTTCACCTTACTAATCAATGTGGGGCTGCTGCCTCTCTCTGCCAATCCCTTCACTGGCTTACACTAGCCCAATGTATAAAATTCAGAATACTAACCACAATGTACAAAGCCATCTATAACCCTGCCCCCAGCTACATCACCAACCTTATCTTGAAATATCGCTCAAATCGTCCTCCCCACACCTTCCAAGACATCTTGCTCTGTTGCTCCCTCGTCACCTCATCCCATACTCTCCTTCAGAACCTCTCCCATCTGTCACACTTACCCCTAACGCAGGTGGTCAGACACTATAGCTGGCTTCTGTGTTCTTCACATATAGCAGCCCCCTTTCCCATAAGGCAAGCAGGCCTACCGGTACTCGGTTGTCCCCAGGTCTTATACACAATGCTATAGTGCCTGGCTACCACTCCGGGGCAGGCGCAAAATGAGCAGAGCAATCAGGTACTTGCGGTTGGCAGAGTGGTTCAACAACCGTCCAGTTACAAGGCAGGCAAAGTTCAGAATACTCAGGGTCAATTCGTAGTTGAAAGGCAGGCAGAGTTCAGAGAATAGTCGATATCCTATCAGAGATCGTCAACCAGGGAATCCAAACAGCAGAGCAGGACAGACATACAGAGATCTTGGAGCACATGTTACAAATGCATTATCACAAGCATGAGACTGCAGGCTTGACTGGCTTAATTGGTCTCCACCCAGAGACTGGCCACACCAATCACCTTGCAGGTGGACAGACAGACAGGGATGCATCATGGCCAAAACAAGCATACTGGAATGAGACCAGCAGCTGTCAAAGAGCAGGACCTGACACCATCCTCTGGAACTCCCTAGCCCAGTATGTCTGGTTAGCTCCTACCCTGTCCTCCTCTAATCGATCCTTGAAAACTCATTTATCTACAGAAGCCTACCCCGCCTCCACCTAAAAACTATACTTGGGCCATCTCCATCAGATCATCCCCAGCTTTTACCTTTTTGTAGTACCTCCCCCTCCCTTTACATTGTAAGCTCCATGAGCAGGGCCCTCCTATTCCTTCTCTATTAAACTGTATTGTAATTGTACTGTCTCCCTTCTTATGGTAAAGCAGTGCGCAAACTGTTGGCGCTAAATAAAACCTGTATAACCATAATTATTGTCCATGGTTGTCATCATTGGAAATGCCATGCCACTATCTCTGGAGTGCACATAGAGGTGGCTGAAAAGAGGCCGCAGTAGAGCAAGAGCACTGAGGTGCAACAAAGGATTAAAAAAAGGTGAAAATTTGTATTTTATTCAACCCCTTTACCCTAACGGGTGCCAGTGTTTTAACCTCTTCCCATCCGGCCCTCATATTACAGTATTAGCCCCTATTATCCTGGGACAGATCACTGTGTGGGCCCACTGCCGGTACCATGTGATCGCTGTGGCCAATCACAGGACAATTGTACACAATGAATGGCTTTGTTTCATGCCTTTCATTGTGCACTATTGTGATGAGCTCTGTGATTGGTCGCTGTGATCACATGGCACAGGCAGGGCCAACCACAGCACATCTTTACCATGTGGTTAGCTGTGGCCCATCACAGCTAACCACAGTAGTAAACACTGAATGAATAGTTTTCATCCAGAAAAAATGGTTGCTTATAACTGTAAAATTCATAGTTATATCATGGTAATCATGGTGTGTAAAAAAATAAATAAAAATCCTGATCACCTCCCCAGAATGATAGTGTTACTATAGTAGCAATGTATTGCTCTGGTCACTGTATGTAGTATGTACTGTCACCAGTCAGTGTCCCTGGTGAACGCCACACCAGTTATATAATTACACTGCACTGCACTGCTGACGGTATGTAAATAAAAAAACAAAAAAAAATTATTTTTTTATATTTCTAAACTTTCCAAAATATTTTGTGTTCGAAAAACTCTCTGTGCCTCTTACTAAATACCTTGGACTGTCTACTTTCTAAAAAAAAAAAAAAGGGTGATATTTGCACTGTCCTGGCATTTTCGTGCCTCAAGAAATGAGATGAACGTCAGTACATCAGAATTCATCGATTTCCATATATGTGTTTGTGGACTCTATAACTTTCCTGCAGACTAAATAATATACACAGATTTTTGGTTATTTTAACCAACCGAACCGAAACAAAGAAAAACTAATTTGTGGGGTTTTTTTTCAAGATTTTCAGGCTTTTTTCACTTATTTAAAAAAAAATATTTTAAAAAGTGATTAAATGCCACTAAAAAAAATCTCTATTTGTGTGAAAAAAAATTATAAAAATTTTATATGGGTACAGTGTTGCATGAATGCGTAATTGTCATAGGCGTGCGCACAGGGTGTGCCTGGGCACACCCTAATCACCCAGTGCGGTACCGATTCCCCCCCATTCCTGGTGCCCCCTTTCTTCCCCCTGCAGTGTTGCCAGCTTCCCTCCTCTCCCTCCGGATGCTGTTTCACGATTGAGTGCGGGCGAAAGGGCTGGTAAATATTTCATTTACTGGCCCCTTCCTTTTCTGAATGAACACAGGGAGTGATCTCTGCCGATCACTCCTGTGTTCATGCTTAACTGAAGCATAGTAAACTATGCTGCTCAGCACCGAGCACTTCCCATGTCCAGTGCAGCTGAGGCTGCAGAGAAAGGGACTGGGGAAGCTCTGTCCTCAGTCCCTTTCTCTATCTCAAAAGTGAGAAATCAGGGGTTTGTTTAGACCTTTGATATTTCACCAAAGCCCCACAATGGGCTCTAAAAAAATTGCAAACAAATAATAAAAAAACAAAATAAAGTAATAAAGTAAAAAATAAAAAAAACTATTGACACCATCCACTGCCCTACTGATATACACGCATGTGTGTTTGTGCTCTGGGGTGCACACCCTAATCCAATAGGCTGCGCACACAAATGGTAATTGTCATTCAAATGTGACAGCGCTAAAAGCTGAAAATTGGCCTGGGCTGGAAGGGGGTAAAAGTGTCTGGCATTGAAGTGGTTAAATGGGCCATGACACGCAAGGCCAGTAGAAGGGGCTCCGGATCATGCAACGCTTTGATCAAGAGCTTGTCCCAACGGGCAAGCATCAGTAATTGAGTATGAGAGCTGTCAGTGACAACTTGGTCACATATTGCTGTGATAAAAGGGATTCAAATAAAAGGGCTGTTTGGGATGCTCAGTGCTTTAGCATACTACAGTAAATGTCATTGCATTATGGATAAGATCTGCTTTCATTTTCTATAATGTTATAGCATTGTCACAAGTATCTGGAGTGAATGTTGGGAATTGGCATGTTATTATGCCCCTGGTTAGAATCCTTGCCGTTTTCTTTTCCTGTTTCATGCAGTTCATACAGGGAAGATGTAATAGGATTTGGAGTAGGTACAATCTGGAGACTGGGAAGGTTTAGTACTTTGTGCCAAACCGGGCTTACAGAAATGAAACACAGACATATGTAAATAGATATTCATACAACATAGATCACTGAATGCTGCATTTTGTGTCTTCCGGATGCGCTTATGAAGATGACTTAACCAGTTCCCACCCAGGCCAATTCTGACATTTCTCTCCTACCTGTAACAAAAAATCTGTATTTTTTTGCTAGAAAATTACTTAGAACCCCCAAACATTATATATTTTTTTTAGCAGAGATCTGTCAGAAACCATGAAATCAGGCCGAGACAGAAGTACAGTTAAATCACACTTGTTTAATAATAAAAGTAAAAAGAGCAAACGTAGTCAAAACATAGCCAAAATTCAGTAACCGGAACGGATAGTCAGCCAAGCCAGAAGTCAGGGATCAATGTAGTGGAACAGCAAGCAGGATCTGGAGGCTGTTGGCAAAGCAAGTCTTGAACAGGATCACAGGAGATAGTTTATGTGATGTGACCAAGGCGAAGGCAGAGCTCCTCTGGACTGGACAGCCTAAGTAGGCAGAACTAACGAGCAGGATATCATCAACAGCTGAGTAACTGTGGAGAGATAGGAGCTGGCAATTAGCCGACAGCTGAGTGGCCAGCTCAGAGAAGGAAGGGCTGAGCTCAGCCTTGACAAGACCCTAGAGAATAAATCGGTGGGTGTTAAAAATGGTTTTATGTCACATGGTATTTACGCAGTTGTTTTGTCGAACGCAATTTTTTTGGAAGAAATACATTTTAATGTTTTTGCACACATCATACACTCTATAATACCCAAGTTCTTGTTAAAATATAAAAGATTATGTAAATAGTTACCTAACATGTCACGCTTTAAAATTGCATACGCCTGTGGAACGGCGCTAAACTACAGTACCTAAACGTCTCTACTAGCAACACTTTAAAAGCCTTTACAGGTTACAAGTTTAGAGCTACACAGGAGGTCTAGAGGTAAATGTATTGCTCTCACTCTGACATTTGCGGCGATACCTCACATGTGTGGTGTGATCACAGTTTACATATGTGTGCAGGACTTGCGTATGCGTTTGCATCAGCACGGGGGGTAGGGGGCACGTTTAAAAAAAAGTTTTCTATTATTATTTTATTAAAATTGATTTTTTTTTACACTCACTTTTTTTTATCAACATTATTGCTTTTACAAAGCATGAACAACATCCTTTAGACCCCAAAATCTCTCCTCTGGTCTCCAATGCAGCTGATAAGACACAGATCGGTCTGATCGGCTGCTTTCCTGGCTGGTAACGGGCAGGTAAACAAAGAGCCAAAACAGAGAGTGACTAAATCCTGGAGAAGGAGATTCTAAATGTGGATGGGACTGTACAGCATATACAGTATATTTTGCTGTGTGGGACCTTATTGTATTGTTCCCTCTCCCTACTTCCTGTCAACATCACTTCCTGTTTCATGAGCTCCACGAACCAGTCAAACAAGTTCATTAGTTTATGAAAATGGGAAGCCTAGCTTGCAAAAACAATATATGAGAACTAAAATGCATCATTCCATATATTTATGCTACAGAAATCACGAAAATGGCCATATCAACATACAAACCTATGTAATTCTTCCCTAGGTGGGAATTGCAAAAGTGAGAGTGGGTACCTGTCAGAAAAAGGTTCCCACTACCAGAAAAAAAACCCTTTCAAGTATGTTAGAGGAAGAGGGGAGAGGCAGATTAGCGGTACTTTCACTTTTAAGTGAAGGTCCCCTTTAAGCTTTTACTAAGGTTCTAGGGTGCAAATCACTACTTTAGCTTTTTGTCACCCTCCAGTGTCTTTCACTTTTGTTTTTTTTAACTAACTTTATTGCTTTCATAAAGCATGAACAACAGCCTTTAGACCCCAAATATCTCCTCTTGGCTCCAATGCAGTTATCAGACACAGATCGGTCTGATCAGCTGATTCCCTGGCTGGTAATGGGCAGGTAAACAAAGACCCAAAACTGGAAGTGACTGCTTCCGGTTTCTGGTATCACAGATGAGAAGGACCAAAAAACCATCAGTTCCTCCCTCTCTCTTTGTAGTGTCCCCGGTGGTTGCATCGCTCCCAGGCTCCGCGATTGGACGGCAGAGCCTGGGAAGGGGGTAGGGAGGGGTCACCTTCCGCTGCCCGCAGAAGTGATCAAGTGGCTATTCAGCCACTCAGATCTCTTCTACTTAGAAGGAAATTGGCAGCTGAAAATTTTAATACCAGGATGATGACCCATAGATACAGGCACCTTCCCAGTATAACCACCTCAACCTGAGGACGTCATACAAAGGCGGGAAATGGTTAAAGTAGAATTCCAGCCAAAGCATTTTTATATATTTTTTCCGTTTTAGAGTGGGGTAAGGTTAGAATCCATTTCAGGTTTTTATTATTGCCTCGGTCCTTGCTGGGAAAATCTCACTGGCTGTTCCCATTGTCACTGGGAAGTGAGGGGGAATCCAAAGTCTTACAGTGGTCCCTGGAATAGAAGTAGAGCAGGAAATCTTTTAATGGGGACTTGTATTGTTCCCCCCTACTTCCTGTCAACATCACTTCCTGTTGCATGAGCTTCATGAACCAGTCAAACAAGTTCATTAGCTTATGACTAGGGGAAGTCTAGCTTGTAAAAACAATATACGACAACTAAAATGCATCATTCCATATATTTATGTTACAGAAATCACTAAAATAGTCATAGCAACACACAAGCATATGTAATTCTTGCCCAGGTGGGACTTGCAGAAGAGTGTGAGTGTGAGTGAGTACCTGTCAGAAAAAAGTACCCGCTACCAGAAAAAAGGAAAAAAAAACCCTTTCACATATGTTAGAGGAAGAGGGGAGAGGCGGATTAGCAGTACTTTCACTTTTAAATGAAGGTCTCCTTTAAGCTTTTACTAAGGTTCCAGGGTGCAAATCACTACTTTAGCTTTTTGTCACCCTCCAGTGTCCTTCCACAATCTTACACTGTGCCTTTATTTCTATTCTCGCAGCTTCCCTTTAAGAAAAATAATTCGTAGAGGACCATGTTGTGCTGGCTTTTAGTTTATTATGTTCTAATCACAAGCTGCTTTCTGAAGTCAGGTTTGCTTTTATCACTCAACACTTGTGTCTGAGCTGTCATAAAACACAGTCAGTGAGTGGATTCACTGACAGTCTATGATGTAACACTTTGATCTGTCTGTAAAAAAAAAAAGATTAGACGCAACGCAATAACAGTCAACTTATGTTGCTTCACGATTACACTCAGAGGAGTCATGTTAGTCATTTCAGTGTTGGGACATTTGTTATTTTGAGTAATTAGAGTAAGTGAAAACCCAATTCCAGCCAGAACTTTTTTTTTCTTCTTTTTCTTGATAAAGTGGGGAAGAGAAAGAGCCTCTGTCAGGTTTTTATTGCTATCCGTGTCCTTGTTGGGGACATAGAAATGATAAAAGTAGCTCAACTGATAATTTCCATCATCCCAATCTCAAAGTGATTGTAAAAGCTCGTTTTTTTATCTTTTTTAAATAACAAACATGTTGTACTTACCTCCTCTATGCAGAGGTTTTGCACAGAGCAGCCCGTATCCTCCTCTTCTCAGGTCCCTCTTTGCTGCTCCTGGCCCCTCCCTCCTTTGAGTGCCCCTCAGCCAGCAGCTTGCTACAGGGGGCGCCCAAGCCGAGTTGGAGCTCTGTGTATCCAGTCAGACACGGAGCCCCGACCTGGCCCCTCTCTCCCCTGATTGGCTGACTGACTTTGATTGACAGCCACGGGAGCCAATGGCACTGCTGCTCTGTCTCAGTCAATCAGGAGGAGTGTCCTGGATGGCTGAGGGGATTGTGGACATCGCTGGAAAGAGAAGGGGCTCAGGTAGGTAATTAGGGGGGTGCTGGGCGGCTGCTACACACAGAAGGTTTTTTTATCATAATGCAAAGAAAGCATTAAGATTAGAAAAAAAAAAAAAACCTTCTGCCTTTACAACGCCTTTAATATATCCTTCAATGTATGTCATTCCCATTGGCCTTTAACCACTTGCCGCCCGCTAACAGTACATTTACTGCTAGCAGGCGTTACGGAGTACTTCCTGACTTAGAAGCATGCATGCGCGCGCCCCCTGCTGACCTATGCTGTGATTGGACACAGCACAAATTTGTCAGCAGGTTGCAGCCAATCATTTTGACTGTATACCTGCTGATCGGCTGTGGCGATATCACACATTGAAGATATACCCAGCAGTCCATAACTTGGGAAATATGGTATAGCATATCCAAGATGTGTCAGTGGTCCAAGTACTTCCCAAAACTGGATGGAACTAAAGCGTTTCAGAAATTCCTTCAGGTGTACATAAAGTATAGTGCATATTATGGACTATGCAGCAAGCCAGCCATATTGAAAATAATACAATGCAAAGTACCTTGCCACCTCCATGTGGTGTAACCATCTGACTCCAGCCAACGTGATTTTTAAGTGATTGTTTTACATTCTGCTATAAATAAAGATGCAATGTAAAGTTTTTACTATACATCTTGGTTCTAATTGGAGGTTATTGCCTTTAAAGTCCCATTACACTCATTGGGTGTGTTTGCTGGGGAGATTTCCCCTCAATTCCTGTCAGGAGAGGAAGTTATGTGAAGTTTCTCTAATGAGGACACAAACAAAAATACTTTTTTTGTATAATGAGTTAAGTTTGGAATTTATGACAACGTTTATTGATTAACCACCATCTGGAGCAATCGTACCGATTACCCCTCCGAATCACTCTACATTTATGAGTCCAATAAGCTTTTTGCTTCAAAAATACCAAGCCCTGATGAAGGAGGCCCTTTGAATTCCCAAAATGTATTGGATTTTTATTATTTAAGAGTTTAAATAAAAATATGAACTTTATAATGCTTCTGGAACTTTCCTCCTTGCACACCCCATCCCTACTTGAGCAAAAAGCCAACCTCTGGACTCCACGTTAAAGCAAATCATTCCCTCTACACATGCAAGCGAGCATTAGCAGATACAGTGCCTTGAAAAAGTATTTATACCCCTTTTCCGCATTTTGTCATGTTACAACCAAAAACCTAAATGTATTTTATTGGGATTTTATGTGATAGACCAACACAAAGTGGCACGTAATTGTGAAGTGGAAGGAAAATGATAAATGATTTTCCAAATGTTTTACAAATATGTGAAAAGTGTGGGGGGCATTTGTATTCAGCCCCCCCGAGTCAATACTTTGTAGAACCCCCTTTCTCTGCAATTACAGTTGCAAGTCTTTTTGGGGATGTCTCTACCAGCTTTGCACATCTAGAGAGGGACATTTTTGCCCATTTCTTCTTTGCAAACTATCTCAAGCTCTATCAGATTGGATGGAGAGCATCTGTGAGCAGCAATTTTCAAGTCTTGCCACAGATTCTCAATTGGATTTAGGTCTGGACTTTGGGCCATTCTAACACATGAATATGCTTTGATCTAAACCATTCCATTGTAGCTCTGGCTGTATGTTTAGGGTCGTTGTTCTGCTGGAAGGTGAACCTCCGCCCCAGTCTCAAGTCTTTTGCAGACACTAACAGGTTTTCTTCTAAGCCCTGTATTTGGCTCCATCCATCTTCCCATCAACTCTAGCTAGCTTCCCTGTCCCTGCTGAAGAAAAGCATCCCCACAACATGATGCTGCCACCACCATGTTTCACAGTGGGGATGGTGTGTTCAGGGTGATGTGCAGTGTTAGTTTTATGCCGCAAATAGCGTTTTGCATTTAGGCCAAAAATTTTAATTTTGGTCTCATCTGACAAGAGCACCTTCTTCTACATGTTTGCTGTATCCTCCACATGGCTTCTCGGAAACTGCAAACTGGACTTCTTATGACTTTCTTTCATCAATGGCTTTCTTCTTGCTACTCTACCATAAAGGCCAGATTTGTGGAGTGAACGACTAATAGTTGTCCTGCAGCTCCTCCAGAGTTACCATGGGCCTCTTGACTGCTTCTCTGATGAAAGCTCTCCTTGCCCGGCTTGTCAGTTTAGATGGACGGCCACGTCTTGGTAGGTTTCCAGTTGTGCCATACTCTTTCCATTTTCGGATGATGGATTGAACAATGCTCCATGAGATGTTCAAAGCTTGGGATATTTTTTTATAACCTAACCCTGCTTTAAACTTCTCCACAACTTTATCCTTGACCTGTCTGGTGTGTTCCTTGGCCTTCATGATGCTGCTTGTTCACTAAGGTTCCCTAACAAACCTCTGAGGGCTTCACAGAACAGCTGTATTTATGCTGAGATTACACACAGGTGGACTCTATTTACTAATTAGGTGACTTCTGAAGGCAATTGGATCCACTAGATTTTAGTTAGGGGTATCAGAGTAAAGGGGGCTGAATACAAATGCACGCCACACTTTTCACATATTTATTTGTAAAAAATTTGGAAAGCCATTTATCATTTTCCTTCCACTTCACAATTATGTGCCACTTTGCGTTGGTCTATCACATAAAATACCAATAAAATACTTTTGTTTTTGGTTGTAACATGACAAAATGTGGAAAATTTCAAGGGTTATGGATACTTTTTCAAGGCACTGTACATGGGGTGCCATTAAGAATTAGTGGCAGTGGGAAAGCACACGTTCCCAACATACACAAAGTGTAAACCTAGCCTAGGTGATCCAACGCTCCACATCTTTCTTTTACTTCCCAGATGTTAATATTGCTGTTTGTGTATTCCTGTCCTGGTCGCAAACAATACATCCACCCAATGAGGTCCTAGACAGAAACTACATAGGGGACCAGCTCCTCTATGTGTGTAGACCAGAGCAATGGATAATTTCTAAAACGCACCAGATGGAACCCTACAGAAACATCCACATTACTATGGACTATCAAGAGTATAAAATATTTGTTTCCAACAAAAAATAGAAAATAGAACCAAGAAAAATAAAATAGTAATTGGGTACAGAACAACCCCCTGAGTAGTCAGTATACCTCAATTCACCCATGAAACCAATTAAAACATGATTGATTGTGAACAAAGTCCTTAAAAAGAACCTGTCCCTTAAAAAGGAGATGAACTGTGGAAGCTCTGCTCTAAAAAGACAAGCTGGGGGCAAATAACTAGTGTCACAAGAGCCACGTACCTGAGGTGAGACCAAAGTAGTGGGGAGGCCTCCCTTGCACCTCAGGTCCTTGAAGCTTCTGGAGATGGGGACAGAGACTTGGTGGACACCGAGTGGCACGGGTGCCCGGGGTGCGGAGCACCATGCAAGTCTTAGTCCGAGATCCGAGCCGAGGTCCAGTCCAGTTTGGAAACGAAGTGTAAAAGGGTTAATCAGAAGAAGAATGGTCGAGATCCAAGCCAGGGTCGGTTCCAGTCTGGCAGCTGAGTACAAAAGGGGCAAAGAAGTAGAATGGTCAAGGTACAAATCCGAGGTCAATGGCAAGCAGCAAACAAGAGTAGTCAAATAGGTTTCCGGGTCACAACAAGTTCAGACAGATCACACACTAGCACAGGAACAAGGGGGGACTGAAGATAATCCAGCAATTTGGCAGTGTCTGGGTTGGGCTTATATAGGGAAGTTCGAGGTCACTTCCTGTGCGCCTCCTGGGCATTTTCCCGCCTTTTTCCATCAGGTTGAGGTCACTTCCTGTGCACCTCCTGGGCATTTTCCCGCCTTTTTCCATCGGGTTGAGGTCCCTTCCTGTGTGCCTCCTTGGCATTTTCCTGCCTTTCTCCATCAGGTCTTCTGCGCAGGTGTGGGTTGGCACAGTGAGGCGTCTTTGGCGCATGCTCAGTTGGCACAGATTTTCTCTTGCGACAATGCGCCATTGGTGCATGCATAGTAAGCCCTGGACTCTAATGCCCTGTACAAACGATAGGATTTTCCGATGGAAAATGTGTGATAGGACCTTGCTGCCGGAAATTCCATACGTGTGTAGGATCCATCACACATTTTCCATCGGAATTTCCGACACACAAAATTTGAGAGCTTGCTATAAAATTTTCCGACAACAAAATCCGTTGTCGGAAATTCCGTGTGTAAACAAATCAGACGCGCAAAGTGCCTCACATGCTCAGAATGAATTAAGAGACGAAAGCTATTGGCTACTGCCCCGTTTATAGTCCCGACGTACGTGTTTTACGTCACTGCGTTCAGAACGATCGGATTTTCGGACAACTTTGTGTGACCGTGTGTATGCAAGACAAGTTTGAGCCAGCATCCGTCGGAAAAAAATCCATGTATTTTGTTGTCGGAATGTCCAATGTCCGACCGTGTGTACGGGGCATTAGACTGGTCATCACTGTTAAATGTGGTCTTACAGCATCTGATTGATTGTTCATTACTATCGTACCATACCTTGTTCTGTATTGTGTCTCTATGTGGAGGCTGCCATCTTGGAAGAGGCAGGGTTTTGCTTCCTCTTCTGGAAATACATTTGTAAATATGAACCTTAGGATTATCCTAATGTTATAGAGGTATTTGACTGAGATGTCTGGATTCCCAGGGCTGGCAGCTTCTCAATGCCAGAGGGCTTCCACTGGAAGTTCTCCTTGGTTTGTAACTGAGAGAATCTGAGATTAAAGTTTCACACCAAAGTTTCATCATCCAGACGAAGATTTATTCCAAGTTAAAACGAGAATAACTTTGCCACTTTGCTTTTTAACATTTTGGTCAAAATTAGTGTTACATTGTAACCATTGTCCAGCATCCCTGTGAACATATTGCCAGCATTTAACCCCTGTTGAAGAATGTGTATTGATCCCCCCAAAACGTGTTGGCTTTGTGACAGTTTATTTAATCTTACCTTGGAATGAAGCTTTGCCTGGATAATTATATTAGTCAACACTTCAATCTCCTGATTCCCATCACAATAAAAAAAATTAGGGGGGATTCTAACTTTTCACCACTCTATCCAAAACTAAAAACTAGTTAAAAAAAAAAGTTTTGGCTTTAGATGCATTTTCAGAATTGACTATCAGTAAATATAATAAAATCATTGGCTTCTGAAAGTCTACTGGTAAAGTAGGTGGTTGATGTATCTGCATGCAATGACTGTGACTTGGACATCGATCCTGGCAGTGATCTGAAGCCAACATGGACATGTGGTCAGGAGATTAACACAGAAGAGATGAAACTTTGGGGAGTTGAATTGGAACCAAATCTGACAAGATTAACATGTATACTCTGCCCCCCGTAATGGTACAGATCCTCTGCACTCAGAATCTTGTGGACAGATGAAGTCTGTCCCTTTTTATGGTGACTTTCGGCCTACTTCCAGGGTTTCAGATATTTACAGAAGATGAACTAGGAAGGTCGAGGAAGAGCAAGGCCCAGAATTCAGAATTATCTGCCCACCAACAGAACCCTCTTCTGTCAGAGAAATGGAACGGACATCGTTAAGCCTGTTGTTTTAGCTGGTTGCTGTTTTCCTGGTGCAGACATTTGACGAGGACCATGGCTTGGCTGAACACATTGTGTTGCCGTTTTTATTTTTTTCCATGAATCTGTTCCAGAACTGAGGCATGGCAGGCTTGTGTTATGCTGGAACATTGCTCAAACTGTCAACTGGAAATGTGTATATCGTTCAAAATGAGCGGGATAACTTAACCATTAAAGTTATGGTGAGGTGGGCCAAAAGGAGCCAAAAAGCCCTCCGATTACATACCGCGGTGTACAGCGTGTCATTATTTATTATCGTACAAGGCTTCAGTTCCCAGTGAAAAGACTGACCAAATCCATGCTAATTATTTCTTTATGGTTTAGTGGCAATTTGTTATTCCAGAAATGCTGGTTTATAGCACAGGGGTTCAATCAGAAAGGGAAATTTTGATTGTTTTATGCCCTTCATGACCAGGCCATATTTTGCTATTCAGCACTGTGCTAATTTAACTGGCAATTGCTTGGTCATGCAACAGTGTACACAAATGAAATTTATATAATTTTTTTTCATACAATTAGATCTTTCTTTTGGTGGTATTTGATCACCTCTGGGTTTTTTATTTTTTATTATATTCTGTTCTGTAGTCTCACTTGCCCGGGTGTAAGTGCCAAAAAAAGGGATGTGGCCCTGGCAAAATGGCTGTCTTAGTTATATGAAATACAGTGGAACCTTGGAACAGTTCCAGGAGAACGCTTGTAATCCAAAGCACTCGCATATCAAAGCGAGTTTCCCCATAGAAGTCAATGGAAACGAAGATAATTCGTTCCACATTGACTTCTATTGTATGCAGTACCGCATGTGGCCAGAGGCAGGGGGGGGAGCACCGGAGCACGGCTCGGATACACTCGGAAACTCTCGGAAGGGCTTAGGAACGGAGTATTTCCAAGTGCATCCAAATAGCTCCAAGTGTCACCGGCGCCCCCGCACCTCTGGCCAAATGCGGTACTGCACACCGCAAAGGCTTGAAATCTGCTCCTTTTGCGAAACAGCGCTCGCAAACCGAGTCAGGATTTAAAAAAAATAATAGCTTGTATTGCGAAATGCTCGTTAACCGCATTACTCGCAATCCGAGGTATTATTGTACTTTAAAGGCGTTGTAAAGGCCGAAGTTTTTTTATCTTAATGCAGTCTATGCATTAAGATAAAAAACCTTCTATGTGTAGCAGCCTCCCCATCACCCCCCTAATTATTTACCTGAGCCCCACCTCTCTCCAGCGATGCCCACGATCCCCTCAACCATCCAGGGCACTCCTCCTGATCGGCTGAGGCAGAGCAGCGGTGCCATTGGCTCCCACGCCTGCCAATCAGGGGAGGGAGGGGGCGGGGCCAGGTCGGGGCTCCGTGTCTAAATGGATACACGAAGCTCTGATTTGATTCTGGTGCCCACCTGTAACAAGCTGCTGGCTGAGGGGCACTCAAAGGAGGGAGGAGCCAGGAGCAGCAAAGAGGGACCCGAGAAGAGGAGGATCGAGGCTGCTCTGTGCAAAACCAACTGCACAGAGGAGGGTAAGTATAACATGTTTGTTATTTTTTCTTTTTTTTAAACGACCCTTTATAATCACTTTAAGTTAAAACCCCTCATTGAACAGCGGAAAGTAGTCATTTTCGATCTGTTGAATAAAGTTGCAGCCCAGCCTTTGTTATCCTCAACCTAAACGTCCATTATGCGTGGATTGTAAGTTGTGTTAAAATAACTTGTATAGCCGAATGCGAGTCACAACACATGATTTTTCCTGCTTTATTTTGATTTTTTTTTTGGGCTGCTCATGAAATTCTACTACTTTTGCAATTCTGTGTTTTAGAGATTAATGGTCCCATTTCCTTCTTTTGCAGAACCGTAAACATTAATCACCGGCAATGCTTTGCTGTTACAACAGAACTAAAAGCCCCGAGTTTACCAGACACAATTTTTCCTGCTTTCAATTTGCTGCTGTGAAAAGCGTTGCTGTACAGCTGCGTGCGTAAATAAAAGTCCAGTTTCCTTCTGTTTTCGGGACAATTATTTAGCTTAATTTACATTTCATTCCACTACTTTACATGTTCTGCAGTAGTTTGTGCGTTGCTTATTCATGGCAGTTTTGGTAAATGGCTTTCTGTTCAAATATAAATAATTTCGCTCATTAGTACAGCATAGACATTTCTAATGGTTAATGCATTTATTTATTTTTTTTATTTTTTATACCAGCTATCCACTTCAGCCCCGAAAGATTTGACTGCTGAATGACCAGGCCAATTTTTGCGTCGCTTTAACTGACAATTGCACGGTCGTGCGGCGATGCACCCAAACAAAATTGACGTCCTTCTTTTCCCACAAATAGAGCTTTCTTTTGCTGGTATTTGATCGCCTCTGCGGTTTTTATTTTTTGCGCTATAAACAAAAAAAGAGCGACAATTTTGAAAAAAAACACTATTTTGTACTTTTTGCTATAATAAATATCCCCATTAAAAAAAAAAAAGCAATCTTTTTCTCAGTTTAGGCCGATATGTATTCTTCTACATATTTTTGGTAAAAAAATATCGCAATAAGCGTATATTGATTGGTTTGCGCAAAAGTTATAGCGTCTACAAAATAGGTTCCTATTTATAGCATTTTTATTATTTTTTTTTATATTATTTTTTTTAATTATTATTTTTATCTTTACTAGTAATGGCGGCAATCTGCGATTTTTTTTTTATCAGGACTGCGACATTATGGCGGACACATCGGACACTTTTGATACATTTTTGGGACCATTGCCATTCATACAGTGGTCAGTGTTATAAAAATGCACTGATTACTGTAAAAATGTCACTGGCAGGGAAGGGGTTAACACTAGGCGATCAAGGGGTTAACTGTGTTCCCTGTGTGTGTTTCTAACTGTAGGGGGGTGGGACTAACCTAGAGGAAGTGACAGATCGTGATTCCTAGCTATTGGGAACTCGGGATCTGTCATTCCTCACAGAACAGGAATTTGTGTGTTAACACACACACACGTCCCTGTTCTGCTTCTCGTGCCCGCAATCACTCGTGGGCAGCGTCACCGCGACCGTGAGCATCGGCACCCCCGCAGTGCAGCGGGCGCCTGCCTGCTATCCCGATCCCGCGAGCCAACGTACAATGATGGCGATTCGCGGGATTGTGCCGACCTGCCGCATTATAATGACGGCAGTTGGTCGGGAATCGGCTATTCTATAGTGCCTATGTCTATACTAATCTCACACCTCAGCCATGCTGTTGGCTGGCCTCCTTAGTACTCTACAGATTAATCTGTTGCCCCTACAACTCTTCTAATTGTCCTATTATTGTGATGAAACAGAGAGAAATGATGGTTTGTACCATGAGTTTGTGATGCATTCTAGTGGAAATAATTGCGTCGGCCTAAAGGACCTATTAGTTCCGAAAAGCTCCAGAATATTTCATATCGCATCTGCAAACATTGGTAATCGCTTATATTAGCTAAAGCTCTTTGACAACACTCATCCCGTAATTCTTGCTCCGCTTATACAGAGCCTTCTATCTCACAGAGTGGTACGGAATTTTCGAGGAATTTTCGAAATGTCATATGGTCACCACAGGAATTAATCTGCCATGTTTGCACTTTAGCCCTTAAAATTTGCTTTTGAAGATAATGCGCTTATCGGTATATTTTTCATTCTTAGAATGTTAAAGACCTTTTTATATGTTGACTGTTCATCAGTTGGTTAAGTATATCTGCTGCCCAAACCTTTTTGGAGTCTTGAGTTGAGAATAGAGATGGGAAGGCCTGGGGGGAAAAAACTGAAAAATTGAGGAAAAGCAGGTTTTTGTTTTTTTCCAAAGCTGTTTTTTGATGGGTTTTTTTTTCAGAACACTAGCCTACCCTGGCCATGGGAAAACACAAAACTCGGCACAAAACACATTTTTGCCATGTTTTGCGTTTTTTCACAGCTGGCGGTCATGACCTTCCTATCCCTAAAGCGATTTTTCTGCGTTCAGGAGAGGGGGGTTAAACCTCCCCTCTGCTAAAAGCCTATGAGTACACAGACACATAGGCTTTTATGGAGTTGAGTTTAGGAGCTTTGGCAAAAAAAAAATGTCAAAAGTTTTTAAACTCATATAGATAATATATCTATGACATGGTATTCAAACTATATAACATGAAAACCTTAATAAAAGATTTCTAAGACTTTATGCAGAGTCCCAAATTATTGCTCAAGTTCTCTCAGCTGAAGACAAGCAAATCCTGGAATACAGTTCTAGTAACACTGTACTTCTCAGTGCAGTTCTCAAACAAGAGAAATATGCATTTCTGCTACTAGCGGGTACTGCAGGGGAAAGGCTCAAGTTTAGTTTGCTTGTGGGCTCCATCTTGTACCTCCTACAGTTAGGTGATTGTTGGGATACAGTAGATGATAGTTTCTGTCCTCTCAGGCCTTAATTGACAGGTAAGAGGATCAATTTGTCTGAGGCTTTTTTTTTTTTTTTTTTTTTTTTTTTTGATTTTCAGTTTTTCAGAAAATGTCAATTTCTTTCTGGAAACATTTCCGGATATTTTACATCTCTAGTTGGGAATAAGTAAAACCCAGTTTCTTCATTGTACATCACAGGACATAGAGGACTTCATACTCATGACTACTTGAATTATCCTGTTACCTTAAAGTGTAAGTTCACCTTTACAGAAAAATCTGTAAGGTGAACTTACACAGGACCCCCGGTCCCGTTGACCTGGACAGTGGCAATCTTCCGTTCTGAGCCCCGGTATATCCACATCAGGAGTCCGGGGCTTAGAAATCCCTTCGACATCCAAGAGTCTAACTCTTAGCTGACAGGACGGGCTATGCAGCTACTGATTGGTCGGCACTGCCCATGTGACGGCGCTGACCAATTAGAATGCTCCGAAACGTCCCTCCTGATGAGGTACGTTTTGGACATTCAGCTCAGGGGATTTCTAAGCCCCGGACTCCTGACGCATATACTGGGGCTCAGAATGGTGGATTGTCGCAGTCCAAGTCAGCGGGACCGGGTGGGGGTGAGTGTGGGACTGTGTAAGTTCACCTTACAGATTTTTCTGTAAAGGTGAACTTACTCTTTAAGGTGAATGGACACTGGCCAAAAAAAAAATAGACTGCAATCCCCATCAAGGTATAAACCCTCCCAGATCAACTAAGGCTCAGTTTTTAGCTAGTGGCGATGGATGTGCCTACATATATTTCTCTGAAGATTTCTCTTGTGGGTTTTAGTCCCCCCAATACTTGGCCTACTACTAATATACCTTATGTGGCTCAGGAGTGCTTTATCCGGATCAATTGCTACAGCCATCAGGCTAAAAGGGATTGTACCTGAACCCCGGTTGGTGCTGGATCTTGACAGCATCTATTTCCAGGGTAACTTGTTCTTGTCTGTTTTGCAGACTAATCTTTTTGAACCTTTTTGAGAGATCCCCTTGTAGGTCCCTGCACACAAGGTTGTCTCTTTTTGGTTGCCATTACTTTGGCTCGCAGAGCCATGGAGTTGGCTGCACTTTTCTGCGAGGAACATTTCTACACCAGAATAAGGTGGTGTCGAGGCCTCGTTTTTTACCTGTGAAAAAAGTGCTGCGCTCATTAAACAAATAATAAACAAAATGAAATAAAAAGTCCAAATCTGTATAGTAAAGTCCACCATCCACAGTGAAGTGAGCTGTGTAGAAATGTAACACTTAAACAATAATTCAGTCTTGTCACCCAAAGAAACCACACCACAGCGATCCTCCATCGTATAACCAATGGACACACTTAACAGAATGATATGACTCTGGAGTTGAGAGAAGTCGATATGTGCTCATATCTAAGGGATCCTCTGTGACACCATTTAACGTTCCATAAATGCAGGTCTTTAGTAAGTGTCCTCCAAGACTGAATTAGTCATGCAAAAAAAGCCAAGGACTCTCCATAGTGTAAAACCATCTATTAAACTTTTAAAAAGCCCAAATACTTAAAACCACGCCCACGGAAGACGTCATATGTGACGAAACTCGTAGGGTGGAGCGAACGTTCATGACATCGCCGCTTTGCAGTCTGGAAGCAGACCGTTTAATCCTTGGGACCAGCTTGTATTTATTTGAAGTTTTATCTTGTCTATTTTTGTGAGTATTTCAGCTAAGGATCCCTTGGATATGAATGCAAATTGACTTCTCATAGCTTCATGTTGGAAGAGGGAGAAACAGCTCGAGGAGCCAGTTATGTGGCGCTGTTCTTGTGCTAACAAAGAACATGCTGATAGAAGGAGAGGGCAGAGAGGAGCTCATCAGTCTGCTGCTTCACCTTTTACTGTTCAGTCACTGGCTGGGGGAAGGACATGACCTGTAAGTGGTACTTAACTGCAGCAGTGAAAGGTATTCTGCTCTTTCAGACCAGGCTGTGCTGTGCATGCAATGCCAAGCTGCTGCTAACAAAACAAACAGAATATTGGCATGCATTAAAAAGGGGATCAACTCCAGAGATAAAACGATAATTCTCCCGCTCTACAAGACTCTGGTCCGGCCGCACCTGGAGTATGCCGTCCAGTTCTTTTTAACTGATTTTAACTGATTTTATATCATAAATATCCAACGGGAGCTGTGTTCTCAGCACTAGAAGGGCAGGCTTGGGTGTAAATATTGTTTGAAAGCTTGGTAAAATATTTGCCCCCCCAGGGTTCCTATGAAGTCAGCAGATGTTGCAGCCCATTAGACTCCATCTGTAACTTAAAGGAAATCATTGGACACAGCTAACACTTTCATTTTATAACAGCAAAACAAATAGGCATTATTTTTGACAATCCAATATGCGCTTGCTATATAAATCTCCGTTCGTTTTCTCAGTTCAGCCTGTCTGCTGGCCGCCTCCTAGATCAACTTCTTGGATTCCCTGCGTGCTTTTCCTCTGCTGTTGACTTTTAATTTCTAAGGACTACATATCACATGGTACCTTGCTGCCTACAGTTATTCCAGTACTGACTCCGCCTCCTGAAACTCCTCCTCTCAGCACCTCTGTACTTCAGAAGACAGGCTCTGTAAAATATGTGACATCTAGGAGGGAGGAGCTGGGAAGATAGCGGGCGGGACTGCCAGGAGCATCAAGCTCCAAGAATGTGAGGCGAACAAAGGGGGGCTGCCGGTCTGACTCCTCCACAGGAGCTGGGAGATTGGAGAAGTCCCTCGCTACCCCCTCAGGTGATAATTGTGACCCCCATGGGGAGCATTGCTTGTTTACATATCAAAAAAAAAACCCAAGGGTGCAGCCCTCCTCCGACCCGCAAATCCTTAGAACCAACTGCAAAAAACACACAAGAGGGCGCCACCACCTTGTGCATAACCATAAGTAACTTTTATTTATTCACATCAACAAATGAATACTCACATGTAAGTAAAAACATCAAGCAACACATAACCGCTCCAGCTGGAATGCAATGTCCTTGGAACAACTGGTTGGACAGATGACTAGTTTCGGGGGTCATGCCCCCTTCCTCAGAGATCTGAGAAAGTTGATGATTTTACTTACATGTGAGTTATCCGTTTGTCGATATGAACAATTAAAAGTTACTTATGGTAATGCAAGAGGCGATTGCGCTCTCCTGTGTGTTTTTTGCGCTTGTTTACATATGCGCTGATTGCGAAGGAAGCCTGAATGTGCCAACTCCTTCACAATCAGCTTTTCACTGGTTGTTAAAGATACAGGCGGGTGCCCGTTCCTTAACAACCAGCATATTTTTGTCACGTGGCCCCAAAAAACACCTAAAAATGCACCCTTGATTCATTACTTGCTTTCACCAGGATAAGACCAAGCCACATGGTTGGATCTTGGCCTTGGTTTTGAAATATGTTTATCCCCACTATCCCATATTCAACTATTTTTCACTCACATTATTGAAAACCTAGTCTCCTCCAGACTTAAGCATGTTATTACTTTATTTTGCCCTAGATATAACATTTATTTTTTTTTAGTTTACCTTACATGTTTTCTTTATTCTAATGATATTTTTCTTGAATTAAACATGGAATTGTATAAGTTTATGAAAATATCAATTTTCTGTATAAGGTATTGAGAAGCCTTGTTTCTCATATTTGTATTTTTTTCTCTTTTTTAGTTTTTACTACAAATATTCTTCTTTCCATAAAATGTTTGAAACAACAAAAACGCACCCTTGGTGCGTTTCCCATTGACTTAAAATGGAAGGTGCATCTTTGGTGCGCTTTTGAAATGTTTCCAGCGCAGCAAAAAAAAAAAAAAAAAAGCACATAAGGGAAAAGGGGTCTTAGTTGAGAGTCACGTCAAACTTTTCAAAGAATTAGCTTTTTTGTAAAGAAAAAAAAGAATATGATTAAAAATCTTTGTAACTGAATGATGAATGAGGAGATGATCTGGGACAGAACATGGATCCTTGACTTATGTTTTGGTCAGTGGTGGCCCACTCGCCTTATCTCCATGCAGGGCACCGGACACATAAATTTCAATGTGGGTTTTTTTTTTTTTGAAGCACATGAATAGAGCCTGAGGCCCTAATTGGCTTCAAAAAGGGTGGGCTCGGGGCGCAGAGCACTGAGCCCCAAGCCTACCGACTTGTGTGATATTAGCAAATTAATATTCGCTAATGTCTTTCTGCTTCTCCCAGCCAATCAGGAACAGGTCCTGAGACCTGATTGGCCGGGAGTCTTAGGGCTCCCGGCCAGTTGGGTCTCAGGACCCGCTTCCTGTTCGGCCGGGAGGAGACGCAACGGCCCCGGCAGCAATAGCCTCTTCCAGGAGCCCTGCCCTGGATTCAGCAGTGCACCAGAACCATCACCTCGTCCTCCTCCCCGCACCTCTACCGCAGCATAAAGTTAGAGCAATGGATCACCGCCTTCCCGATCGATCGAGCGCGGGGGGGGGTTGGGTAATGTGAGTGGATTGCTGCCTTTCCAATCGAGCGAGCGCCGGGGGGGGGGGGGGGGGGGGGGGTGTCGTGCAAATGAGGAGGCCAGGTTTGTTGAGCACCAGCCACCACTGGTCTTGGTTTTTACTTATTTGCATATTGATCTCTGTTATGCGATTTTTGTTTATCAACAGTGGCTGGATATTCAAATATTTAGGTGGAAATCTGACTTTTTTTTTTTTTTTGCAGCTTATGTCTTTTAGTAATATTGTATTTTTTGTAACCTTTGGTATCAGTGCATGAATACTCAGTATCTGTTGATGTCCTTTATTATAGGATTTTTTATTGCATACCGCAGCATGTACATAAGTGCCGCATGCAGAGACTTACTGTAAGCTACTCATCATGCAGCACGTGAGCTATAAAAGTGCATCTTCTTACTATATTACATTGTTCTCTGCAGGCCTATCTCCACCTGGGAGTGAATGAGAAATTGGGATTATCTGGAAGACCTGAAAGACCCGTTGGCTGCCTAGGAACATCAAAGGTCAGTAATGCAAAGGGGGGAAAAAAAAAAACAACTTTAGAGTAAGCTGTGAAAACATGGCATCGACTTCCACAGGAGTTCTAGCCAACTCTGCAGTTTTTCTTTGCTTCAAAAAAAAATAAATAAGAATGGATGTGCTGCTAGATGCCAACATCTAAGTGGCTATTAATATTTATAGGAAATAACACTGTAGATTATTGATCAAGGAAGTGCGCCCAATAGCAGCCCTTCAAGTCGGATTCCTGATGAGGTTCTTAGGGGTTTCTATGAGCAGTGAGCAATAGCAAATCGATCTACCTAAACTGACCACCGATGCAAGGGAGTACTTCTGCATTGACATGTAATAGAACACCCAATTCTTACCGGCTACATTTTTTTCTTGAAAACTAGAAATGAATGTGACCTCTCAACCTAGAGCAACGACATCGGCATACCTCCATCTCTAAATGTTATGCAAAAACAAAGAGAAGTGGGGTTGGGACTTTACATGAGGCATGTGTGTAATAACGTATAGAATGAACATGAATACGTTGAATGTCACAATCCCCTAGGGGGTCATTTATGTAAGGTACTTATATAGCGCCGTCAATTTACGCAGCGCTTTACATATACTTTGTACATTCACATCGATCCCTACTCTCAAAGAGCTTACAATCTAAGGTCCCTAACTCACATTCATATACTAGGGGCCAATTTAGAAAGAAGCCAATGAACCTACTAGCATGTCTTTGGAGTGTGGGAGGAAACCCACACAGGGCACAGGGAGAGCATGCAAACTCCAGGCAGGTAGTGTTGTGGTTGGGATTCGAACCAGCAACCGTTTTTACTGCTAGGCGAGAGTGCTACCCACTACACCACTGTGCCGCCCCTACCCACTACACCACTGTGCCGCCCCTACCCACTACACCACTGTGCCGCCCCTACCCACTACACCACTATGCCACCTCTACACCACTGTGCCACCCCTACCCACTACACCACTGTGCCGCCCGTTCATAATAATAACAATAAGCACAATAAAACCGATAACCGTGACGCATTTATGATCCAGAACGTAGTAATAAAGAATCAATATATATAATAATACATTTAATAGCCAATTATAAATTGATGAGCATGATTTGTGACAGACAAAATAAATAATAAACAATCAGATACATACAAATAATCGATACGTGATTTACATGATGTATGGAATTGATAAAAGCTGTAATATAATGCAGTTATCAGGGCAAACTTATACTTGGCACTCATAGAGGAACACTCAACGCATTTCATGGCCTGTTGCCAATCATCAGGAGTTGGATGCATGAATGGGCTAAAAAAAGGAATAGATAAATTATTGGAATGTCTATAGGGATCCACTACCCCCCATAGATAGGAGAAAGGCAGAGAAGAGGAAAGAAAAAGAAGCACTTTCAGTATTATTTACAAAGCAGCCCATAAATTAAGGCCAGCTCCAGAGAGTGGGATGAAACCGTTGTATCCTTTTTTCATTGAAGCTGCAGATGGGCACAGATCAGGCTGCATTGAGGTTGCAGATGGGCACAGATCAGGCTGCATTGAGGCTGCAGATGGGCACAGATCAGGCTGCATTGAAGGTGCAGATGGGCACAGATCAGGCTGCATTGAAGCTACATATGGGCACAGATCAGGCTACATTGAGGCTGCAGATGGGCACAGATCAGGCTGCATTGAAGCTACATATGGGCACAGATCAGGCTGCATTGAAGCTGCAGATGGGCACAGATCAGGCTGCATTGAGGCTGCATTGAGGCTGCAGATGGGCACAGATCAGGCTGCATTGAAGATACATATGGGCACAGATCAGGCTGCATTGAGGCTGCAGATGGGCACAGATCAGGCTGCATTGAAGCTACATATGGGCACAGATCAGGCTGCATTGAGGCTGCAGATGGGCACAGATCAGGCTGCATTGAGGCTGCAGATGGGCACAGATCAGGCTGCATTGAGGCTGCAGATGGGCACAGATCAGGCTGCATTGAAGCTACATATGGGCACAGATCAGGCTGCATTGAGGCTGCAGATGGGCACAGATCAGGCTGCATTGAAGCTACAGATGGGCACAGATCAGGCTGCATTGAGGCTGCAGATGGGCACAGATCAGGCTGCATTGAGGCTGCAGATGGGCACAGATCAGGCTGCATTGAGGCTGCAGATGGGCACAGATCAGGCTGCATTGAGGCTGCAGATGGGCACAGATCAGGCTGCATTGAGGCTGCAGATGGGCACAGATCAGGCTGCATTGAAGCTACATATGGGCACAGATCAGGCTGCATTGAAGCTGCAGATGGGCACAGATCAGGCTGCATTGAAGCTGCAGATGGGCACTAATCAAGCTGCACTATAAACCAAAAAAAAAAAGCGATAATTTAGAAAAGACACTATTTTGTACTTTGCTATAATATCCCCAAAAAAATAAAAAAATAAAAAATTTCTTCATCAGTTTAGACCAATAATGTATTCTTCTACATATTTTTGGTAAAAAAAACGCATTTAGCGTATATGGATTGGTTTTCTGAAAAAGTTATAGCGTTTACAAAATAGGGGAAAGATTTATGTCATTTTTTTTATTAATTTTTTTTTTTACTAGTAATGGCGGCAATCTGCGATTTTTTTTTTTTTTTTTTAATCGGAACTACGACATTGCGGCGGACAGATCGGACACTTTTTTTGGGACCAGTGACATTTATACAGCAATCACTGCTAAAAAATAGCCACTGATTACTGTATAAATGTCACTGGCAGGGAAGGGGTTAACACTAGGGGGCGATCAAGGGGTAACTGTGTTCCCTATGTGTGTTTCTAACTGTGGGGGGGGGGGGGGGGTGACTGGGGGGAGGAGACATATCGTTGTTCCTGCTTACTAAGAACACACGATCTGTCTCTACTCCCCTGACAGAACCGGGATCTGTGTGTTTATAAGTTCTGTCAGGAGCGATCGCGGGTGCCAGCGGACGTCGCACGCACCGGGCACGCGCAACGGCTCCAGGGACACGCTGCGGGCGGGCGCACCTGCTATAGCGTCTTAAAGAGCCGACGTATAGCTACGGCGATTTGCGCAGCCGTGCCAACCAGCCTCAGTATAACTAGATTTTTTTTTATTCTTTTTTTTTTTTTTTTAATGGAAGTACTGAATAAAATTGTTAATTTTTAACTGTTTATGGATCTGTATTGCTGTGGCACATTAAAAATCCCTCATATCTGATTTTTTATTTGTTTTAAGATAAGTCTTTCATAATGTGCTAGTATGCAAGGTATGCCATTACCTTTCAAAGGGCCTCTTTTTTTTTTTTTTTTTTTTTTTTTTTTCTTTATACCTGCTGAATGGATAAAATGCATTAAGGTAAAAAAAAAAAAAAAAAAAACTTCTGACTTTAGAATCACTTTAAACATTTAGAAAAGTTCAATTGCAGCACTCAAGAACTTTTAAGGAAGAGAGATTACAGTGTTTACAAAATGTGCTTTCTGTTCAAAACTGTAATTTTCATTCAATAAAAAAGGGAGACAGAGCATCAACTCATCTGTGTAGTTGGCTCTCTTTATAATATACAAAAATTTTTTACATGTGTTTTTATATCTGAAAACACAATATACTGCATACATAGGTGAGCGTAGCCTATTGCATTAGGGTGTGGACCCCAAAGCACAAACACGTGTGTGTGCACATGTGTATATACTGTATACTGACAGTGTAAGTAGAGCAGTGGACGGTGTTAGTATTTTTTCATTTTAATTACTTTGTTTTTTATTATTTTTACATAATTTTTTTTTTTTTTACAATTTTTTAAGGAGCCTCATTAGGGAACTTTGGTGACGTATATGTCCAAACAGGGGGGAATCTGCGCCACACAGGGTGATTAGGGTGTGCTCAGGCACACCCCTATGACTGCATACCTTCTAAAAAATAAAAAAAAAAGGAAATACCATAAAGGGTAAAAAAGACATTACATATACAGTGGGGATCGAAAGTTTGGGCACCCCAGGTAAAAATGTGTATTAATGTGCATAACGAAGCCAAGGAAAGATGGAAAAATCTCCAAATGGCATCAAATTACAGATTAGACATTTTTATAATATGTCAAAAAAAGTTAGATTTTATTTCCATCATTTACACTTTTTCAAAATGACAGAAAACAAAAAAATGGCGTCTGCAAAAGTTTGGGCACCCTGTAGAGTAAATATCTTGTACTGCCCCCTTTGCAAAGCTGAGACCTGCCAGTGTCATGGATTGTCCTCAATCGTCGTCTGGGAAGACCAGGTGATGTCAATCTCAAAGGTTTTAAATGGCCAGACTCATCTGACCTTGCCCCAACCATCAGCACCATGGGTTCAAGTATCACAGCTTGTAAACGCTTTTTGTAGCCAGCCAAGAGTCTTTCAATTCTTGTTTTGAGGTATCTTTACCCATTCTTCCTTTCAAAAGTCTTCCAGTTCTTTGAGATTTCTGGGCTGTCTGTCACGCACTGCTCTTTTAAGGTCTATCCATAGATTTTCAATAATGTTGAGGTCAGGAGATTGTGAAGACCATGGCAAAACCTTCAGTTTACGCCTCTTGATGTAATCCCCCGTGGATTTTGAGGTGTGTTTAGGATCATTATCCATTTGTAGAAGCCATCCTCTCTTAAACTTCAGCTTTTTCACAGATGGCATCAAGTTACCATCCAAAATTTGCTGAAATTTTATTGAATCCATTTTTCCTTCTACTCGTGAAATGTTCCCTGTGCCACTGGCTGCAATACAACCCCAAAGCATGATTGATCCACCCCCATGCTTAACAGTTGGACAGAGTTTCTTTTCGTTAAATTCTGTGCCCTTTCTTCTCCAAACGTACCTTTGCTCATTCCGGCCAAAAAGTTCTATTTTAACCTCATCGGCCCACAGAACTTGTTTCCAAAATGCCTCAGGCTTGTCTATATGTTCATTTGCAAAGTTCAAACGCTGATTTTTGTGGTGAGGACGTAGAAGAGGTTCTCATCTGATGACTGTTCCATGAAGACCATATTTGTACAAGTATCTCTTTAGAGTGGAATAGTGTACCACAACTCCAGTGTCTGCCAGATCTTTCTGGAGGGATCCTGCAGTCAAACGTGGGTTTTGAATTGCTTTTCTCACAATCCTGCGAGCCGTTCTGTCTGATATTTTTCTTGGTCTTCCAGATCTTGCTTTAACTTCCACTGTTCCTGATGACTGCCATTTCTTAATTACATTCCGAACAGAGGATATTGACATCTGGAAACGCTTTGCTATCTTCTTATAGCCTTCTCCAGCTTTGTGAGCGTCAACTATTTTCAGTTTCAGTTTTCTAGACAACTGCTTAGAAGAACCCATGGTGCTGATTGTTGGGGCAAGGTCAGATGAGTCTGGCCATTTAAAACCCTTGAGATTGACATCACCTGGTCCTCCCAGTCAATGACTGAGGACAATCCATGACACTGGCAGGTCTCAGCTTTGCAAAGGGGGCAGTGCATGCTATAAATTCTGCAGGGTGCCCAAACTTTTGCAGACGCCATTTTTTTGTTTTCTGTCATTTTGAAAGTGTAAATGATGGAAATAAAATCTAACTTTTTTTTGACATATTATAAGAATGTCTAATCTGTAATTTGATGCCATTTGGAGATTTTTCCATCTTTCCTTGGCTTCGTTATGCACATTAATACACATTTTTACCTGGGGTGCCCAAACTTTCGATCCCCACTGTATTGTTGGCTTTGACCAACCAGACCATCGTGAATCATTTAACATTAACTAAGAGAACGAACCCATCTACCTGATTTTATTGCATTTCACTGGACTACCATAAAATAAGAATTATTCATTCCTTTCCATACGCCAGATGTGGTTCAGCAGTTATTTTTTTTATTAAAGTGGACCTTCAGTAATTTTTTTTATCTTTCCATCTATTAAATCTTCTGCCCTTGTTGTTGTTTTAACTTTGGATAGTAAACCGTTTTTTTCTGCCAGTAAATCCTTTGTACAGCCCACTTCCTGTTTCTTGTCTGGTCATTAGCCTAGGCTTATGACTTCATATACAGCTCTCTCTCACTCTCACTCTTGAGAGTTTGTCAGGAAGGGAGGAAGGATGAGTCGTAAGAGGGAAAAATGAGAGCTGCAGAGCTGGAGGTGTGCCTCTGTGTGTGTGTGTCTGTGTAAATCCAGGAAGTGAACAGGAAGCAGCTTCAGCTGCCCACAGTTAAAATGGCTGCACCCAGACTCAGTGGAGGGAGATTTCTGCAGCATATTCGGCAAGTTCAGAATCACAGTATATGGTATATAAAATAATATGCAAAGTGATTGGAGGGAAGCTTCAGATTGCCAAAAATGCTTTTATTACAAATTATGTGAGCAGACCGCAGTTCTTCTTTAAAGAGAGTCTGCCGTCTATTAGACAAGTCTCTTTTTGGTGCCTTTCTGGTTTTGTTTCCAGTGATTACAAAAAAAAGACCAACAATTTTGAAAAAAACAACTTTTTTTGCTTTCTGCTATAAAACATATCCAATAATAAAAAAAAAAAAGTAAAAAATCGAATTTCTTCATAAATTTAAGCCAATATGTATACATATTTTTGGTAAAAAAAAAAAAAATCCCAGTAAGCGTTTATTGATTGGTTTTTGCAAAAGTTATCGCGTCTACAAACTGTGGGATAGATTTATGGAATTTTTTAATTTTATTTTTTTTACTAGTAATGGCGTCGATCAGCGACTTATAGTGGGACTGCGATATTACAACCTTTCTTATCAATACTGATGACATCACTGGTTGCTAGGACGCAGGTGGCTGGTTGGTTGACATGGTGTAGACTGTCATACTAGCCCATTATGTGCCACTTACCTGCAAAAGAATCCAACGATGTCCCCTGTGTGGGCAGCGTCCATCTTCTGGCCCCTCTTCCTTCCGGGCCGCAGACTCCGGCTCTGTGATTTGCCAAAGCCGCATGACATCACTCCCGCACGGGAGCCGCGATTAACGGCATAGGCTAGGGAAGAAACGGCACTTAGTTTAGCTTCTTCCCCGCGCATGCGCCGTTGGATTTTCCGGCGGACTACAAGTGAAATATCTCCTAAACGGCGCACGTTTAGAAGATATTTCCACTACCTATAGGTAAGCCTTATTCTAGGCTTAACTATAGGTAGAAGTCCAAAAAGTGGGTTTACAACCACTTTAATGAAGGTATAACATTTAGTAACTCACATGGTTGATGATTAGAACAGGCACATCCGGGGTAAATCTGTCCACATAGACCGTCCCCCTCACTGCCGGCTCTCATCAGTCTGCAGTTGTGACCGGGAAGACTACCCTGCAGTAGAGCGATCTGAAAGCAAGGCTTGAAACGCTCGTGGAGCACATCGTGGAAGGGACGACGCCGATGGCGGTGAGGAGGGCGGTCTATGTGGACAGCTTTACCCCGAGTGGCCTCCATACTTAGATGTTCCTGTTTTAATCATCAACCATGTGACTTTCTAAATGTTGCACCTTCATTAAAGTGGATGTAAACCCAAACCCATAACCATATTGCTACACTTAGAGGCGCCTCTCTTCTCTTTTATACTCAGTTGTGACATGACGCTACTCTTATATCAAGACATCGCTTGTATATCAAGTCAAAATTTATTTTAAAAAATTGCTTGTCTTGCCAAACATTCTTAAACCAAGTCTCAATCCAAGGTTTTGCTGTATTTTATTCTGTAATTTGTCCTGTTTAACTGCTTAAGGACCGCCCCACATACATATACTGCGACACGGCGGTCCTTAAGCGCAAAATCAAGTACCTGTACGTGATTTCTCTCCACGGCTCCGGGGCGCGCACGCTCGCCGCCGGCTACTTGCTCCCGATGTGATTGGACACGGCCAGAGCCAATCAGCAGGTCCGGCAACTGCGATGGCTGCCAGCCACCTGCGATCATTCATAGAAGGGGCAGAACGGCAGCTCTGTGAGGGAGGAAAATGGAGATCTTGTGTTTCTGCTAAGCACGGAAAACGGAAACACGGATCTCTGTTTTCTTCCAGTCACAGCACCTCCCCCACTGTTAGCACACTCCCTAGGTGCACATTTAACCTTTTGATCTCCCCTGATGTTAAACCCTTCCCTGCCAGTGTCATTAGTATAGTGACAGTGCTTTTTTTTTTTTTTTTTTTTTTTTTTTTTTTTTTTTTAGCACTGATCACTGTATTGGAGTCACTGGTCCCAAAAAAGTGTCAGATATGTCTGCCGCAATGCCGCAGTCCTGCTAAAACTCACCGATACTTGTAAAAAATATAAAAAAAACTAAAAAGTCCCTAAATCTATCCCATAGTTTGTAGACTCTATAACTTTTGTGCAAACTAATCAATATACACTTGGGATTTGTTTTTAACAAAAAAAGAACAGAATACATATCGGCCTAAATTGATGAAGGAATTCAATTTTTTACATTTTTTTTTTTATTGGGAATGTTTTATAGCAGAAAGTAAAAAAAATATTGTTTTTGTTTTTTAAAATGTTGCTCTTTTTTTGTTTATAACGCAAAAAAATAAAATCCGCAGAGGTGATCAAATACCACCAAAAGAAAGCTCTATTTGTGGGAAAAAATGATAAAAAATTTCATTTGGGTACAATGTAGCATGACCGCGCAATTGTCATTCAAAGTGTGAGAGCGCTGAAAGCTGAAAATTGGTCTGGGCAGGAGGTGTGTTTAAGTGCCCGGTAAGCAAGAGGTTAATGGTGTGAGTGGCAAATTATCTGAGAGGCAGAAATTGCTCATTGCTCAAGGAACCCCCCACAACCTCTGGAGGAACCCTAGTTGAGAAACCCTGACTTCAACGTTAGGGGAGGTCTGACACCACTTATGGAGGACCTTCCCTGTAGTCAGACAATGAGAAGCCCAACAAAGACAGTAAAGTTGATGGTCCACCACAATGAGGTTCCTACAGATGCACCGCCATATCCTTCTTCAAGGAGTCCCACCGTGTCACATGTACTCTAAAAAACAAACCTTTTTGTCCTGGAACACCCCCGAAAACTCTACCCTTCAGCACTAAAGATTATTTACCTTATCGGGTACCATACGGTCTCAAAACCGCACAGCCCCATGCTGAAATCCAACCGCACACAAGCTGAAGTCATTTTTATGCGTTACGCATGGTACTGAGCACCTCATTTTACCTCCTCAGATTTATCGTATTCTCGGGAAGACGGTGGTTTGTTATCCCATTGTGTTCGATCTGAGTGATTTCTACATGTCCCAAGATGTCATGTTACTCATTGATGACATTCAGGTAAAAAAAAAAAAAAAAACGCACTTCATATCAAGACCTGCTGAATACAATATATGAGAGATTGGGGACGAGTGACCCATTTATTATAGAACCCTGAAAAGAGCATTGGTGACCAGTATTTAGTAGCAAACAGGTGGGATTTTACCCTTTTAGTACTTTAATATAACCAGAGAGAAAATTTCTCTGTGGTTTGTTACTCTTACATTTTCCCTTTCTTATTAAATGCTAGACATGTGCACTGACAAAAAATGTGTTCGTTTTCGTTTCATTCGTTTCTTTTGCTTTTTTCGAAAATTCGAAGATTCAAATTTTCGAATTCCGAATATCCGAATTTTCGGAGTTCAAAAGTTCAAAAATCTAAAAATTTGAGAATCTGAAAAAAAGAAAGAAAATCAGTAAATTTCAAAATAATAACTAACTATTAAATTATAGGTATTGGAATTTCCTTTTGAATTTGGCTGTTTGTGAACATAACGAATACAAATTTATCTGAAGTTACGAATTATCCAAAATAACAAATGGAATGGAACAAATTAATAATACATAATAATAAAAAGATTTTATTATTATTGTTATTTACTATTATTAGATTGTTACGGTGCATTCTTTTAGATACGGCATTCATTATTTCAGATAATTCGTAACTTTGGATAAATTCATACTCGTTACATTCAATAAAGCCCCATACACACTATTAGACTTTCTGCTGATTTTTGTCTTCAGATTTACCAAAACCATGTAGTGTAAGGGCCGGGCTGATTGCATACAAATTGTAACTCCTAAGGTTTGACCTCTTATTATATGGTTTTGGTAAATCTGAAGACAAAAATAAGCAGAAAATCTGATAGTGTGTATGGGGCTTTACAGCCAAATTTGAAAGGAGATTCCTATAATTTAAGAGTTATTATTAGTTCGTTATTTCAGATTTTCGAGTTTTCGGATTTTCATTCTTTTGAATTTTCATATTTTCATTTTTATTTTCGAATTTTCAAATTTATGAATTTATAAACTTCCGAAATTCCGAATTTTTTCGAATTTCCGAATTTTCCAATTTTCGAAATCTTCCAATTTCCGCCGAAATTGAAAAATTTGGAAATTGTCTTATGACGTCTATTTATTAGATATGGTATCCAAGCAAATGATTTGGTTGAAATAAAATTGAAATCAATCCCAGTTATCAGAACATTGGGTTTTAGGAATCCTCTTTTCCCCACTAATTTGTTTCTTCAGTAAGGGAACTTTCACACTGCCAGCGCCCGGGCGTCGGCGGTAAAACGCCGCTAAGGCTTTACCGTAGTTTTTGCAGCGCTTTTTGCCCGCTAGCTTTTATCCCCCGCTAGCGCCCGAAAAAGGGTTAAAACTGCCCACAGCCGAGCTTTGCCGGCGGTTCGGCAGCGCTGCCCATTGATTTCAATGGGCAGGAGCGCTTTAGGAGGGGTGTATTCACCGCTCCTACAGCACTGCAAAGAAGCTGCTTGCAGGACTTTTTTTGACCTGGGCTTTCACATTGGGATTGCAGATGAGGCTTTTTACAGGCGCTATTTTTAGCGCTAAAGCGCCTGAAAAACGCCTCCAGCGTGAAAGGGGTCTAAGAAGGACATTCCGGGTATTGTTGTTCTTGTCTGTTTCCAGGAACTTGCTCTTCACTAGATCTATCGGTCTCTTTCCACAGAACGCTCTACAGTTTATCCGGCAGTATTGGAAAATGAAAGGACGACCGTTATTTCTGGTGCTGATCCGTGAGGACAACATCCGGTACAGTGCATGTTTTTTTTTTTTGTCAGTTAAATCTACATTGACTCATGGGTTGCACTACAATTACTTTCTATATTTTTTTTTTTTTCCATCCAACAGGGGGAGCCGTTTTAACCCCATCCTTGACATGCTTGCCTCATTTAAGAATGGCTTTGTGGCAGGGGTCAAAGTCCACGTGGACAGGCTGCAGGTGAGTGTTTACTGAGTTTTTCTTTCACTCTATAATAAAAAAAAGAGTGATCCAACTTGTGTAGGTTAAAATACAGAAGAATCAAGAAATTTAAATATTTATGTGCAATTGTTTTCATTTTTATGACTAATTATTTTCTTTCAATAAAGCTGCGCTTATCGCGACACAAATAAACATTAAAAAGAAACATATAAAAAAACAAAAAGAAAAGTCCGTCCACTGGTATGTGCACCATCCGTCACCAGAACTGAAGTGATCTTGGGTACAGACCCTCCACCATACAAAGTGCCTGCTTACCGGAAAGTGTTGACCTCCTATTACAGAAGGTCAATCTCGCTCGCGGCTCATAACCCAGCCAGGGCCTTTGTCCTTCCGGGAAATGGATGGAAATCCACCTCTTAGGCTGGATTCACACCTATGCAGTTTTAGTGCTTTTTGCACTTTGCAGATTTGGACTACAGTCCATTTAACATGGTTTCCTATGGAACACGTTCTGTAGTGCAAATCTGCAAAATGCACTAAAACTGCATAGGTGTGAATCCAGCCTAATGGGTACTCGATCATTGAAACTTCCCATGCAAAAGTAATAAAGCTTGCCATGGCATAAAATCCTTTGCTATTTTTATTGTAAAATGTAACGACTGCACTTGCATCAAACGCTTTGGAAACACACATTTATTAAAAAGCCAGCCTGCTTCAACACAGCAGTCCATCCTACGGGAATTGCGTACGCGGTGATGTCAGCACGTTGCGCCATCCGATGCGTTTCGTCACAATCTGACGTCGCCCTGAGGCAAAGCTGCTTGCTGTGGGGGCAGATGCAAATTATGAACAAAAAAGATTAACTCCTGCGCTCGTCGGGGCGTTGTTGGTATGGGTACGTAGTGTTGTTGTGATGGCCAAACTGGAGAAAATGGTCATGTATGTCCCGCTGCCTGAACTAACCCGGGGTGGTCTGAGGAAGATAGTGTGGGAGGGATGGATGAAAGGCGCGTGATCAGATACTGGCATCACATCATACAGTTTATTCATAAGCAATAAAATACATACAAGTAAGAGATAAAAACATACTACGTTTTGTGAATGGGGGTTACAAAACTCAACAGGAGGGAGGAGGGGCCAGGAGCACAGAAGAGGGACCCGACAAGAGGAGGATCTGGGTTGCTCTGTTCAAAACCACTACACAGAGCAGGTATGTATAACATGTTTGTTATCTTTTAAAAAAAAAAAAAAAAATGAGACTTTAGTATCACTTTAAGGTTTCGTCCACACGGTCATACTACAGCGTACACCCATGTGAGGGCCGTGTTTGCCCGCATGGGGGATGCTCAGGTGTTTTGGGTGTCCCCGTGCAGGCAGTTCCATTGATGCCGTTTCGGATGCTGCCGCTGCTCCCAATTTGACAGCCATGCAAGTGCACAGCCCGGAACAGTATAGACAGTGTGGGGCTGATATACTAAAACTGGAGAGTATAAAATCTGGTGCAGCTCTGCATGGTAGCCAATCCGCTTCCAACTTCAGCTTGTTCACTTAAACTTAGACAAGAAAATTGGTTTCTATGCACAGCTTCACCAGATTTTGCACTCTCTAGTTTTAGTAAATCAACCCCCCGTGTGTTCAGGGCTCTTGAATCCGCATGGCTGACAAATTGAGAGCAGCGGCTGTGTCCGTGCAGCCTCTGCTTCCCAATTGACATGGGTGGGACTGCCTTCACGAGGATGCATAGAACACCACGGCCCTTGCATTGTACATACATTATAGTACACCCATGTGAACGAGGCCTAAGACTTAGGCAGGCCATAGATGGTGCAAATTTCTTTCCTGTACCCACGGGTTGATTTACCCATCAACACAGTCAGTGCTGACAGGGGAATCCCTCCTTCCGAGCAATTATCTGCTCCCGGTGGGGGAGGGAGCCATTCCTGCTGGGAGGACAGTGATTAAAGCTAGCAGCTATAGCAGCTGCTAGCAATAAGCACAAGTGAATACAGCAGAAACTTGTACCCAAGTTGATCGATCGATTAGCTTGGTACGTTCAGCCTACCCACACACTTTGAATCTTGGCCGGTTCCTGTTGAACCGGCTGAGGTTCAAACCGTCTGTGGCCGTCCTAACTGTTCAGATTCCAGCTTAATCCCATTAAAGTGATTGTAAAGTCTCTCATTTCTTTTAAAGTTAAAAATAAGAAAACACGTTACACTTGCCTGCTATGTTGCAGTTGGTTTTGCACAGAGCAGCCCAGATCCTCCTCTACTCGGGTCCCTCTTCTGTGCCCCCACAGCAAGCCGCTTGCTATGAGGGCACCCGAGCAACAGCTCCCGTGGCCCGGCCCCCTTTCTTTCCTGATTGGCTGACTGACTTTGACAGCAGCAGGAGCCAATGGTGCTGTGCTGCTTGTCTCAGCCAATGAGGATGGGAGTCCCGGGCAGCCAAGACACTGCTACTACATCGCTGGATATAGATGGGGCTCAGGGAAGTCTGAGGGGGGCTGCTGCACACACAATGTTTTTATATCTTAATGCATAGAATGCATTAAGTTAAAAAAACATTCTGCCTTTACAATCACTTTACTTGCCGGTTCTCTTTATTATGCAATGCTAGGATTTTTTATCTTATTGCAGTACTTTACTTGCTAGATTAAGATGGATTCATTCTACTATACTTGCTCAAATCTTTCAAATAAAAGAAAATAAAGTAGCAGCATCCTGATCCTTCCAGGTTTAAGTTACAAAGGACCTACTTTAAGGACTACACCCTGCTCATCTTCTTTTTCTCTGGCCAATGAGAAGACCTTTACTGGCCGCTGTGGCCCTGTCACTGAACAGAGCGGTGGTGGAAGCTTGCAGTGCGTAGAGCTGAAACCTCGTTGACTAGGTTTTGGTAACAGAAGTAATAGGTGGGCATCTTGCCCTGTCTGCTCTTAGGCATCATTTTTGCTGCCAAATCGTTATAATGGCTGAAATATTCTCTTTGAGTTCCAGATCAAAACGTAGGTGTTGCAGAAATTCTGCAGACTGCCCCCCAAAATAAAAACCAACAGCTTTGGGAGCCGTGTGAATCTTTTGGTTGTGCCCCGGCAGCTGCCAGTTATTTTATACGGATGACATAAATCCATTTTCTGGTCACTCAACGCCATAAAACCCGTATTGCAAACTGCGCTGGGATTTTCCATCTGAACTGTTTTCCATTCACTACCTGAATAATTAACAAGTATTTTTAGATTATGTCTTATCTCCACATTTTTATATTTTTTTTCACTTATTTATGGAGCCTGAGGATGGCTAATGGCTCTTCTATTTTCTTATGTATCACTTCTGTGACAGTTTGTTTTGATACCTTCTGCCTGATGAAATCAGAGAAACCCGGTAATTAACCTTTATCAGCCAAATGGTGCTGGTTGACTTGTGGTGACATGTTCTGGGGAATAACACAGGATAAATTAGGGCAATAAACATTTCCTTTCTAAGGACAATTATTTATTTGATATTTCATATAAAACAAATTGTTCGGAAACAGTTATACAACAATCCTGTAGAGTCTAAATGTAGCTTTTACAGGAAGTGAGAAAGAAAACAGAGTTTCTATTTTTTTTCAGTGAAGGGAAAAAAAAAAATATATATATATATATATATATATATATATATATAATAATGCCTTAAAAAAGTATTCATACCCAGTGAAATTTCCACATTTTGTCATGTTACAACCAAAAACATAAATTATTTATTTTTTGGGGATTTTATGTGATAGACCAACACAAAGTGGCACATAATTGGAAGGAAAATGGTTTTTCACATTTTTTTTTTTTTTTTTATACAAATAAATATCTGAAAAGTGTGGCGTGCATTTGTATTCAGCCCCCCTTTACTCTGATACCCCTAACTAAAATCTAGTGGAACCAATTGCCTTCAGAAGTCACCTAATTAGTAAATAGAGTCCACCTGTGTGTAATTTAATCTCAGTATAAATACAGCTGTTCTGTGAAGCCCTCAGAGGTTTGTTAGAGAACCTTAGTGAACTAACGGCATCATGAAGGCCAAGGAACACACCAGACAGGTCAGGGATAAAGTTGTGGAGAAGTTTAAAGCAGGGTTAGGTTCTAAAATAAAAAAAATATCCCAATCTTTGATCATCTCACGGAGCTCTGTTCAATCCAATATCCAAAAATGGAAAGAGTATGGCACAACTACAAACCTACCAAGACATGGCCGTCCACCTAAACTGACAGGCCGGGCAAGGAGAGCATTCATTAGAGAAGCAGCCAAGAGGTCCATGGTAACTCTGGAGGAGCTGCAGAGATCCACAGCTCAGGTGGGAGAATCTGTCCACAGGACAACTATTAGTCGTGTTCTCCACAAATCTGCCCTTTATGGAAGAGTGACAAGAAGAAAGACATTGGTGAAAGAAAGCCATAAGAAGTCCTGTTTGTGAGAAGCCATGTGGAGGACACAGCAAACATGTGGAAGAAGGTTCTCTGGTCAGATGAGACCAAAACTTTTTGGCCTAAAAGTAAAACGCTATGTGTGGGGGGAAAACTAACACTGCACATCACCCTGAACACACCATCCCCACCGTGAAACATGGTGGTGGCAGCATCATATTGTGGGGATGCTTTTCTTCAGCAAGGACAGGGAAGCTGATCAGAGTTGGGAATGTGGATGGAGCCAAATACAGGGCAATCTTAGAAGAAAACCTGTTAGAGCAGTGGCCCCCTACCTTTTTGGCACCTGGGACTGCTTTTGGTGTAGCCACTTTTTTCAGGGCCCGTTGGGGGGGGGGGGGATCGTCTCTGTGTGACGTTGTATGGGGAAGGCGGGCTGTTCACGCAGTCTCACAACCCCCCTGCACTGCAATATAAAGGGGACTGCACTGTAAGGATTACAGTGCCCCTTGCAGCCATGGCCCCCATCACAGTCCTCCCTTTAGTCATGGCCCCCATCATAGTCCCTTCTGCAGTCATTGCCCCCCATCACAGTCCTCCCTGCAGTCATTGCCCCCCCCCCCCATCACAGTCCTCCCTGAAGTCATTGCCCCCCATCACAGTCTTCCCTTCAGTCATGCCCCCCCCCATTACAGTCCTTTCAGTCATTTGTCATGCCCCCCATCGCAGTCCCCCCTACAGTCATGGCCCCCCCTTCACAGTCGTACATACTAATGGCAATTTAAATAGGAGCCAATTTAACTTACCAGCATGTCTTTGGAGTGTTGTGAGGAAACCGGAATACCCGGAGGAAACCCACACAGGCACAGGGAGAATATGCAAACTCCAGGCAGGTGGTGTTGTGGTTGGTATTTGAACTAACAACCCTAGTGCTGCTGGGGGGCGCTTAGCCCCTATATTATTGACATGAAACATCCACAATGCTCCTGGTAGCCAGAGACCTTGATCTAGGTCAGGGGTCTCCAAACTTTGTAAGCAAAGGGCCAGTTTAGTGTCCTTCAGGCTTTAGGGGGGCCAGACTGTGGATAGTGGCAGTAGAAAACGCCCCGGTATCAGTGGGCATAAACAATGCCTTTTTATTGGTTTTAATGGGAGGAAGAAGACCGCATTGTTGGTATAAATGGTAAGAATAGTGTCATCAATTGTGTCAGTAGGAGGATTGGTGTCAATTGGTGGAATAGTGCCACTAAGGCCAGATAAAGGCACAGCCCCTGAGGCCACAGTTTGGGAACCACTGATCTAGGACGTTGATCTCTGCTGTAGATCACATGACTAAGCAAGAAAGAGATCCTTTTTTTTTTTTTTTTTTTAACTCTGAATAATAAACTGATTTCGTAATCCTGACGTACTCTGTAGACTTAGGAGAAGTGCGAATTTTAATGACTGGTTTACTTTTATTCACAACCCTACCATTCTGCAAAATTTCAAAAAAGATTTTGTACCTGCAAAAGCTAATTAGCGGATATTTTAATGAGTATTTCCAGCTAGTGAGCAAACGTTTCATGGAAAATACGTTTCCTTGACGCTCCGATTCCCAGAATTTCCACCTGCAGCAAAGCCCGAGGCGTTTGAGCTCGGGGCTATGATTGCTGCGTGATATCAATTATTAAGCATCCATCCTTTTTTTTGTTTTTTGATTTCTGTTATAATGGATTTCTCATGTAAATGCAACTCGCTCAATTTCCCAAAAGGTGCAAGGCTTAGAGTGGAGGAAAAAAAAAAAAAAACTGGGATCAGTTCCCACGGCCCGATTTTATGACAGGATTTTGTGCTCAGCGCACCGCCTCCGCCCTCCCGCTTCACTTAAATTAATGACAGAGTTTAAAGAAAGTAGAGCGAACCATTAAAATAATTGAACATTTTTAAAACTCACTTCAGAAGCGTCCAATTTTGTGATTTACCTTGTGCGTTCTGAAGTTGTGCCAGTTAATTTGGTGTCGGCTTTTAGAGGAAGAATTGCAAAATGCTTTTTTTTTTCTCCCTGGCTGTTCAGCTACATAAAATTGTGAGCGGGTGACGAGGCCAGGCTCAAATTGTGCACGCTGGAGAAGACAAACGGCATTTGATAGACGTCACAAACAAATGCGAGAGGGTTTGGTGTACAGTAATATTTTCTGCTTCTGAAAAATATTTTGACTAGTAAAATGAATCTCCACAAAGCCTCTGGTATCCAAACCTAAGAGCAAAAATATACTGTACTTACCAAGTCCATAAGGCCTTGTTCACATGGGCGTTAATACAGCATATATCTGTCACGCTCACTCCTAACGCAGGTGGTCACATACTATAGCTGGCTACTGTGTTCTTCACCTATAGCACCCCCCCCATTCCCACAAAGCAAGCAGGCGTACCAGTACTCAGTTCCCAGCTATGAGTAAGCACTCAGTCCTGAGTGCGAAACGCGTCAGCTTACCTGTACTTTCTGCATGACAGTCTTGTTATTTTGATGATCCCATTTTTTCAATAAAGTGAAGTTTTTTGACTACATCCGGTGTGCGGCATCCAAATCTTCTCCTCCATTCAAGCCAGATTTTTTACATAATGCTATAGTGCCTGGCCACCATGCCAGGGCAGGTGAAAAATGGAGCACAGCAAACGGGTACTTGCAGGTGGCAGACGGGCAGAGTGGTTCAATGACAGTCCAGGTAAAAGGCAGGCAGAGTTCAGAGAATAGTTGATATCCAATCCAAGGTCATACACATGGAAATCCCACCTAGCAGAGCAGACAAACAGCTTTATCAGGTATTACATAATCCAGTGGCGGCTGGTGCTAAATATTTTTGGGGGGGGGGGCAAACTAACACCACTCCAATGCCCAAAAGTACCTCCCCCCCCCCCGATCGTCGCGAGCACCCACCAACCCCCCGGCATTAGACGGACAAGAAGGCGGCGGCGTTGGATCACTGCCGCCTTCTCGGCCATCTAACGCCGGGTGGGTGCTTGCGACGTGGATCCAGTGCTCTGCGCCACAAGCCCACCCTTTTTTGAAGCCTCGGGCTCTAATCATGTGCTTCAAAAAAATAAAAAACTCCCCATTGGAATCCATGCGCCGGCACCCTGCATGTACATTAGGGGCCGGGCGCATGGATTAGGGGGACGGCGCCCCTAATGGCCCGGGCCACCACTGACACAATCTATCACAAGAATAAGACTGCAGGCTTGGCTAGTTTATATCATGATGATATGAAATCCTCCGCTCAAAAAAGGGCTTAAACCAGAGTGCTTGTGTCTCATTACCTCCAGGAAGAGAAGAGCCCCAGGTGCTGGCTAAATGCTGATGCAAGTAGAAGAGAACAAGAAGACCTGGACAGCCGCACACCGGAATAAATTTCATCTTGTTTTATTCAAAATACAGGAACATGGGGTACACAAAACACAACTGTGGGGTGGTACAAAAATAGCTGACACGTTTAAACACTTGGTGTAAGTGCGAAACGCGTCAGCTATTTTTGTACCACCCCACAGTCGTGTTTTGTGTACCCCATGATTCTGTATTTTGAATAAAACAAGACAAATTTATTTATTCCGGTGTGCGGCTGTCCAGGTTTTCTTGTTCTCTTCTAGTTTATATCATGTTTGGTCGCCACCAAGAGTCTGCCTACAATCAGTCACCTTGCAGGTGGACAGACAGGCAAGGAGAATGCCACAACCAAAACTAGGATGCTGGATCCAGCAGCTATGATGGAGCAGGAGGGCATATGCTCCTGACAATACCTAGGGTCGTGTTTGCCCACAGGGGGGATGCACAGGTGTTCCAGGCATTCATGTCATGCACAGACACAGCCGCTGCTCCCAGTTTGACAGCCATGCGGGTATAGGTTCATGAAGCAGTGTGCGTTCGGGGATGTGCACCAGCGTGGCCATCATATTGGGAGCTGCGGCTGTGTCCGTGCAGCTGCTGCATTCCAGTTGACATGAATAGAACTGCCTGGGCAAATGCGATCCTTGCCCGGGCGTACGCTGTAGTACACCCATGTGACTAAGGCCCCATTCCTAATAATATTACTTTGTTGGTCTCCTGTAAAAGTCCTACCTAGGTCCAATTCCCATAGCAAAATTTTTTTTTTACCTTAAAGTGATACTAAAGTCTCTTTTTTTTTTTGCTTACCATGCTTACCTGCTCTGTGCAGTGGTTTTGTCTCTTCTGGGGTCCCTTGCCAGCACTCCTGCCAAGAGCCCCCACAACAAGCAGCTTGCTATGGGCACACCCAAGCCCAGACGCTGTTCTGTGTGTCCATTCAGACACGGAGCTGTGGCTCGGCCCCACCCCCTCTCTCTCCTCATTGGCTCACTGAGTTTGATTAACAACAATGTGTGTATCTCAGCCAATCAGGAGGGAGAGTCCCGGCCAGCCAAGTCTCTTGTGCAACATCGCTGGATTGAGATGGGGCTCGGGTAAGTATTAGGGGGACTGAGGAGAGGTGCTGCACACAGAAGGTTTTTATCTTAATGCATTAAGAATGCAAGGAATGTATTAAAGGAGTTGTAAAGGCAGAAGGTTTTTTATTATAATGCATTCTATGTATTTAGCCTGTGTGCAGCAGCCCCCCTAATACTTTTCTAAGCCCCTTTGCTGTCCAGCGATGTCCACAAGTCCCTCGGCTGTCTGAGACTCTCCCTCCTGGTTGGCTGAGACACAGCAGCGGTGCCATTGGCTCCCGCGGCTCTCAATCAAAGTCGGTTAGCCAATCAGGAGAGAGCGGGGTGTGTCTGAATGGACACACGGAGCTGCAGCTCGGCTCGGGGTCCCCATAGTAAGCTGCTTTGCTGTGGGGGCACTCAACAGGAGGGAGGGGCCAGGAGCACAGAAGAGGGACCCCGAGAAGAGGAGGATCGGGGCTGCTCTGTGCTAAACCAACTGCACAGAGCAGGTAAGTATAACATGTTTGTTATTTTTTTTTTTTTTTTTAAGAAAAAAACTACAATCACTTTACGGTAAAAAAAAAGTAGGCTTTGTAACCACTTTAATGTAATTGGGACATCTTTTTTATTAAAGCCGTAAATTGTCACCCTTATTTTTTTTTTCATTCGTCAGCTTCCATCTTGTTCATTGAACGGTCCCTCTCCTTCCCAGTCCAGGGAAAAGTTTGAATGTTTGGGGCCTCCAATACGTTCCTCATGAACTGACGGCCTACATTGGCAGCCTGCACAATGCCTTCCTCCATCTGTGTAGACAGCAGGCCTCACTACCTGCGGTGCTGTAATTCCTGCCACACAAGAGCTGAGCATTATGAGACTCTGTCAGGAAGGAAATGATAATTCCTTGTGACATACTTGATCCTCACATGCAGGTCATCCGCTATCTGATCAGAATCCCATTTAACAAAGCCCTGCAAAGCCCCTGATCTCAGTAAGGATCATCTGAGACACTTCTTGTTTAAACAGCCTGCAGGTTTCCGGATTTGGTGGTATAGTCGGCGGGTTTTACTGGCTGTGTTTCTCCTCTTGCAGACTCTAATATCTGGAGCCATGGTCGAGCAGCTGGACTTTCTGAGAATCAATGAAACGGAAGAGTAAGTGACACCTTCCAATTCTCTTCACCGATAAGGAACTCCGGGCAGGTCGTATGGGCCTCAAATACGACGGCCAAATGTGAATTATCTGGAGATCAATTATCATTCAGATTTTAGGGAGAACTCTGACCATAATGCAAAGTTGTGAATGTCTTGTGTGTATTGTGTTTGCATGTGTCAGCATTTTTTTTGGATTGGTTTGTTCCCTCTATAGCAGTGGTCATCACCCCTATCCTCAGGGCCCACTAACAGTCCAGGTTTGCAAGATAACTGAAATACATCACAGGTGATATCATTTGCTACTCAATGATTGCAGTATTCTAGTCTGCATCTCCCCCAAGGTAATACATAAAACCTGGCCTGTTAGTGGGCCTTGAGGACAGGGTTGATGACCACTGCTCTATAGTGTGTACTTGTCTCAATACAGAGCACTAAGTGACATTTCTGTCTGCTGCCTCGTTCCTCTGCTATCAGCATGAGTCATTTCTGACATGTTTTCCTGACACCAAGAGAAAAAAGGTAACGGAAGGGAGCTCCAAAACACAGCCTTTGATTGACAGCCTCAGCTCTGTTCTTGTGTGCTGTGTGAAGTGGAGGGTCCCTCCCCTTTCTTCCCTCCCCTTCCTTCCCTGCCCTTCCTTCCCTGCCCTTCCCTCCCTGCCCTTGCCTCCTCCCCTTGCCTCCCTCCCCTTCCCAAAACCTTCCTTCCCCCACCCCTCCCCTCCCCTTCCCACCCCTCCCCTTCCCATCCCTCCCCTTCCCATCCTCCCCTTCCCATCCCTCCCCTTCCCATCCCTCCCCTTCCCATCCCTCCCCACCCTTCCCATCCCTCCCCTCCCCTTCCCTCCCCTTCACCCCCCATCCTCTTCCCTCCCCAACCTCTTCCCTCCCCTTCCATCCCATCCCCTTCCCTCCCCATCCTCTTCCCTTCCCATCCTCTCCTCTCTCCATCCTCTTCCCTTCCCATCTCTCCCCTCCATCCCTCCCCTTCCCTTCCCATCCCTCCCCTTCCCCTCCATCCCTCCCCTTCCCCTCCATCCCTCCCCTTCCCTTCCATCCCTCCCCTTCCCTTCCATCCCTCCCCTTCCCTTCCATCCCTCCCCTTCCATCCCTCCCCTTCCCTTCCCATCCCCTTCCCTTCCATCCCTCCCCTTCCCTTCCATCCCTCCCCTTCCATCCCTCCCCTTCCCTTCCCTCCCCTTCCCTTCCATCCCCTTCCCTTCCATCCCCTTCCCTTCCATCCCTTTCCATCCCTCCCCTTCCTTTCCATCCCCTTCCCTTCCATCCCCTTCCCTTCCATCCCCTTCCCTTCCATCCCCTTCCCTTCCATCCCCTTTACCCCCCATCCTCTTCCCTTCCCATCCTCTTCCCTTCCATCCCCTTCCCTCCCCATCCTCTTCCCTCCCCATCCTCTTCCCTTCCATCCCTCCCATTCCTCCCCTTCCCTCCCATTCCTCCCCTTCCCTCCCCATCCTCTACCCTCCCCATCCCTCCCTTTCCCTTCCCTCCCCATCCCTCCCTTTCCCTTCCCTCCCCATCCCTCCCTTTCCCTTCCCTCCCCATCCCTCCCTTTCCCTTCCCTCCCCATCCCTCCCCTCCCCTCCCCATCCCTCCCCTCCCCTCCCCTCCCCATCCCTCCCCTCCCCTCCCCATCCCTCCCCTCCCCTTCCCTCCCCTCCCCTTCCCTCCCCTCCCCTTCCCTTCCCTTCCCTTCCCTTCCCTTCCCTTCCCTTCCCTTCCCTTCCCTTCCCTTCCCTCCCCTTCCCTTCCCTCCCCTTCCCTTCCCTCCCCTTCCCTTCCCTCCCCATCCTCTTCCCTCCCCTTCCCTTCCCTCCCCATCCTCTTCCCTTCCCATCCCCTCCCCATCCTCTTCCCTTCCCATCCCCTCCCCATCCTCTTCCCTTCCCATCCCCTCCCCTTCCCTTCCCGGGGATTTCACATAAAGGAAGCAATACAAGGAGAACAGGAAAATGTTTCATACAAGTACATGGTACAGCAGCCACATATCAGGAATATGAAGGTTGACAGAGGACAAAGGTCTCGTGACCAGTGTTTTGTGTATACACACATGCCAGTACTTGCGTTAACTCCACAGCAGCTTCACGAAGAAGGTCCGAAAGTTCAATAAAATTCCAGCCTTGAAAGGGTTAATCTTCAATAGCGCCACAACCTTGCTGTTCTCGCAACCAGAGGGCAGTGTAAACTGCAAATGCACAAACAAGAGAGGAGAGCGCACAGGCAATGGTGAAATACCCTTTTTTTTATGATAAAAATGCACTCACAAAGGGCTTGCTAAAGGAAGCTACGTCCTCCGAAACATGTTGTCATAGCAACAGCTCACACACCCTATCAGTAGTCAGCTGCTCGCATCACGTGACCCCCAAGCATGTTTTCCTGGGCATGCGAACTGTCAGTATGCATAAGATCAAGCACAGCGGTGACTGCATTTGATCCAGGACTGCTGCCATAGCCACACTGTCAGCTGGAGCTCCCATCAGAGGGCAGCGAGAGGATTTTGGTGCGGAGTACCGTGGTGGGGAGCTGTAATTGGCAAGCAATCATAAAATAAAGAGCATTGCACCAGAGCCCGTGTGCTCCTCTCTCTTGTTTGTGTGTCACCAGTTTTGACATCGTTACTTGCCATGTCTTGCTCTGCACTGTCTTTCTGTGTCGGCAGCCATCTTGGTTGAGGCAGGGCTTTACTTCCTTGTGTCAGAGCTGTGGTCCCATCGCCCTCCCCTCATGACTAGTGGGCAAAAAATTAAAAGCTACATGCATCACCTTTGACTACTGTGTGGAAAATGCGTGTAAATCTCAAGACTGGCTGAACAGAACCTTTAGCAAGTAAAAAAAGTAAACATATATGCATTTATACTGGGCTTATAGCTGTTTGCCCAGAGCTTCACCTTAAATTTGTGTCATTCACACCGATGGATGACTGTTTTCTTCTTAGGATACCGGAGTTCAGAAGCTTTGAAGAGCTCGACGTGCCGAAACATTCAAAAGTGAACAGACAGTCCAGCATACCGAGCGCTGACATGGAAAAACAGCCAGAGATCAGAGCAGCAGACTGGAAAAACCGGCCCACCTATGAGATCCTGCAGAAGCTCGGTGTAAGTTAGCATTTCCTGGATCCAGACAACGCACAGCTGGACCTGCTGCTTATTCCCAGGATACACTGGGTGTTCTATAAAGCAGTGGCGGCCGCTCATGCAGGGCGCAGTCTTAGGACTCCCGGCCAATCGGGTCTCAGGACCCACCTCCTGTTCGGCCGGGAGGAGAAGCAACGGCCCCGGCTCTTCCCTCGGCAAGCTGAAGCGAGGAGCAGCAGGTGAAGGGGCAGCAACAGCCTCTTTAAAGCAGAGTTCCAGTCATCCTTTTTTTTTTCCAGTATTCAGCTACATTAAATAAAAAGAACAAATTTAATAAAGAAAAATCAACCTGCACAACATAAAAATCCAATACTGAGGGTCAAAATATCAAATCCCCAAAATGAAAAAGGCAGTACAGCACAAAGAACAAATAATAAAAGCAAAACTAAGATAATAGCAGAATCAGTAAAAATGACACAAAAACAGTCCTTGAACTTCTTCATTAAGAATAAGTTGATTGAGAGAACACCAGCAGATATCCAGTGAGATGAGTGATGAATCAATTATATAAGGTGACTTTTGTGACAACCTCCACCAACGGGAGAAATGGCCGCTCACCTCACGCGGCGGACCCCTGAGTGAATCAGTCAGGTCAAAACAGCAGTTCCCTTTATGGGTAATATATCAACAAGCTCTCATATTAATGTTGAAAAACGATGCCGGAATAAGTAACTACACATGGAATTCCTCATCAAATCCAGGTACATGGAATAAAAGCAACAATATCTAGTGCTCTCTGTATGAACAAAACAAATTTATTATACAAGGAGATAAAGTGCACTTACAAATCTCGCACCGTGCCCCAGTGCTAAGGGTGAATAGCATAAAAATAACGATGTGTCTCCACGGAGATCAGTGTGTAGGACGCGGGTGACGTCATGATCAAGGTCACATGGTTTCCGTACGCGTTACGTCCCTAAGGGGCGGGACTTCATCAGTTAAGCTGATCAGTGGCCACTGATTCACTCAGGGGTCCACCGCATGAGGTGAGCGGCCATTTCCCCCGTTAGTGGAGGTTGTCACAAAAGTCACCTTATATAATTGACTCATCACTCATCTCACTGGATATCTGCTGGTGTTCTCTCAATCAACTTATTCTTAATGAAGAAATTTAAGGACCGTTTTTGTGTGGAGGGCTGTATTCGGCACTACGGCCGATCAGTATGCGCGAGAGGTGCATGCTGGTTAGCCAGCATGCACCTCTACAAAGATATTCCAGGAAGCGATATTGATGTGGGCTTCACTTGCCCACAATTACGATGGAAACGGCCACAAACCAAAGAATGCTACATTATAGTAAGGAATTTATATATTCGAAATATATATCTAGATCATTGTATATTATTATTTTAATTAGAGTAGCATTAATACTAGGATCCAAAAAAAAAATTTTCGCCGGAACTCCGCTTTAAGCTTCTAGAAACCCTACCCCAGATCCACGACCACCTCGTCATCGGCCTCCTAAGGTAAGGCCGCTAATCGCTGCCTTCCCGCGCGCGGGGGGGGGGGGGGTCGCGGTAGTGCAAGTGAGGGGGCCAGGTTTGTTGCCGTGAGGTATGATTAAGCCCTAGGAGGGGTGAAACATGTCAGAGGGGTGTGACCTCAGGGTGGGGATTGTGTCTAAAACCAGCTATACACAGTAATATTACCAGTGGGATTTCCATGGGGTGCAGCCTCTTTCTTCGTTTTTGCTATAAGTTTAGTAGGCCTGGTTAGGCAGTGTTTTTTGCTTCAGTGGCAGCAGCAGTATTAGAAAGCTATTGTGGTCACTAATTTGCTACTCCACCCACTTTAAAAAGCTGCATAGGGCCCCTGCTCCTCTCCCTAGTTGTAACCCTTTCGCTGCCGCCAATGTGGAAATTGCGTCGGTAGCCGCAGGTGTTTTACACTCAACCACCGGGAGTATGTGTGTATATTTAACAAGCCAGCTGTCAGATGGAAGCAATCCAGGGGCTGGCCAGTTGCCCGATCGTTTCCAAAAACCCCTGGCAACTGCTGCCCCCACCCCATGCATGCGCCCGGGACTGGTGTGGCGGGTGCCGCCAGGTCGAGGGGAGGGAGTCCAGCAGGCTTTTACCCTAATCACTACTGACTGCTGCGGTCTGAGGGCCACACATCATATACCAGAGGGCCGCAGGTTGGGCGCCAGGGCCTTATACTCTCTTCTGTCTTTTTCTTAGGACTGCACTTGTTTGGCTTCCCAGGCCATCCTACTCAGCATACTCTTAGGACGGGAAGGGCCACATTTTATAACGAAAGACGGTGAGTGTCGCAGCTTAGAATGTGTATGTGCCTAAAAGTATCCATAAACTTGCTTGATTATTGTAAGTGACTCATGTGTTCCTTATACTGTGTAAAAAAACCAAAAATTTGGGGCCCCTTTTTTAAAGGCTCTTTACTATCCACCACCGATAGTCAGTCCACCGCTCAGGGTCTCTATCAGGTGGAATAACTCACCAGAACCCACCTGGGTGGACTGACCCTTTCAGGCTGCTTCCACACTGCAGCACAGTAGCTTTCACAGAGCAGCACTTCTAAAACACACTATGCCTTTTTAATGCGTTGCATTACAGCCCATGTGCGTGAATAGCTGGTTGTTAAGGACACTGTCGGGTGCCAGCTCCTTAGAACCGGCTATTCATTGTCTGTTAAGGACGCCAGGATTTGGTTGTTAAGGAGCCGAAACCTGCTGGCGTCCTCAACAACCAGTGATAATACCACTCCTCGTGGTCGGCATGTGCCAGCCCCCCTCGCACAGGAGAGATTATACATCTGGAGGAGGGAGGAGGCAGAGAGACGGGGGTGGGAAAGCAGAATCTGAAGGGGAGGAGGCAATGGAAGGCCAGATTAGATCTACAGCTGGCGCCACTGGTGAACAACAAGGGGGCAGGAGGCTGTGCGGGGGCACTGTTTTTTTTTTTTTTTTGGTTTTTTATAATTCAATTTTTATTACATTTTTTACATTTTGGACAAACCATACAATACTGTACAAAAAGATAAGTAAAAACAAAGAAAAAAATTAGAGTAGACTGTATATATACACTTTTATCTTTGCTCTTCTACCTCAAATCACTTTTCTCAATTATATCGTTAATCTAATAAACCCTTCTATACAATATTTAGAACCCACCATCCCCACCTCATCCAAACACTAAAATAAAAAAAAAGAAACCCAAACAAAACCCAACCAACCTATAAGTCCCCCCCCAAAAAAGGGGGGGGGGCAGTGGAGGCAAAAGAGGGGCACAATCTAAAAAAAAAATGTATTAAAAAAATCTGCATGGAACCTACCAACAACGACTGGGAAGAAAAGCAAAACAAAAACATTTTAACACCCCTGTAAAGGAGAACGTAATCCCTACCTAATTTATGTGCAATCGTGTATCTGTTATAAGTGCATTACACATGTGCATGAAGCCTACCATCAATAACGGGGGAAGAAAAACAAGAAAAAAAAAAAAACATTTTAAGACCTGTAAAAGAGAACATAACCCCTAACTTATGTGCAATCGTGTATCTATTTTAAGTGTATAACTTTGTTTGTGCCTTTGTCCACATATGTATTCCATATAAGGAATAAAAAAAAAAAAAATTGCCCCTCTCCACTTTCCTGTTCCGTCCCCCCCCCCCCCCCCCCAAAAAAAAAAAGAAAAACCCCCACCCTACTGCGGGGGCATTGTTTACATCCCTGCTGATTGTTAGGGACACCGGCAGGTGCCGGCTCCTCAATAATCGTCTATTCACTGGTTGCTATGGTCACCGGCAGGTGCCCGCTCCCTAACAACCAGCATAGTGATCCCGAAACCTCATCTAAAAAGGGTGTGTTTTGGTGCATTTCCCATTGACTTCAATAGAAGGTTCTTCTTTGATGGGCTTTTTAAAATCTCACCAAAGATGAGAAATGCAGGACTTCTCAAACCTCCGCGGAAATGCAGTGCAGCCATGTTAAAAAACCCATAGGATTTAAAGGCCAATAATTTTGTCCCTCTGGAAAGGTGTGTTCCAGCGCATCAGTGTGAAAGGTCCCTTAGAGATTGTCAGACCTAAACATAACCACTGCATGCAGTCCTGTGTCTCTGCTGCTTTTAATATCAGACCCACCTTACACAACATGGTTGGAGTCTTGGAAGTTGAGAGTTAAGTCATCAATTACATGGATCAGGGAGCACCTGTTCCTGACTTGGCTTTTTAATCTCCCGTTTCCAGCTTTGGAGCAATTAAACGGCGAAAAAAATATAAGATTCTACCGAGTTCATTTAATTGTACGGAGCAAAGTCTGCTTTGGCTAATTAAAAGCAGTTGAATATGTCTGTGTTTTGTTCTGATCTAGCCAATTCCTCTTCAGGGATGACCCAAATCGGGAAATTATAAGTTAATAATGAGAAAGGCTTAAAATAGCCTGAGGGACCGTTCACCATTATGGAGAGATTTTCTCCAAACGCCGTCTTCCTTCCCCATTAACCCAATATGTCCTCAGTGTTATTCCATGTTTTCTAGCTCTCTATATCAGTGACCCTGTGTAAGGACAATACTGCCCCACAATAGGGACTTTTAAGGTGCCACTTAGGCTTTGTTTAGACTTGCGGTTGGGGGGGGGGGGTAGCAAAAATGTGCAGTTAAGCCCTTCCTCTTAAGCTGCAATAGACAGCGGATTGGGGTGTTGGCAAGCCCGCAGAATGCTACACATTCAAGTAAACGGAGATGCGCCGCAAACACGTGCAATTCATGCAGTTGTGGTGTGGTTGTTGGCAAAAATGGGGTTAAAACAGGCAGTGAGGTTGCGTTGCTTTCTCACCACCTGTTGGTAGCCTCTGGAGTTCAATCTGAATGTGGATTGGGCTCCAGCGGCAAGTAAGACTAAAGGCCCATACACACAATCGGACTTTTTGACAACAAAGATGCAAACTACCTGTTTTAAGGCAACATCCAACCGTGTGTACGCTCCATTGGACAAACTTTCCAGCAACAAAAGTCCTACGTCGGCTGGTCCGATCGTGTGTACACAAATCCATCGGACTTTAGTCCAAAGTACAAACACGCATGCTCAGAACCAATGCAAAAGATCAGAAAACAATACAGAAGTTGTCCAAAGGGTGGCGGTAATGAGCTGAAAAACCACGTGATTTGGTGAAAGTTGGCTGAAAAAGTCCTGCCGTGTGTTTGCAAACCCAGTTCACGGCCAACGCCCTTTAGACAGAAATCCACGGAAAAGTTTGTTTGAAGTCCGATCGTGTGTACGAGGCTTTAGACTCATGTCTAATGCTGGCCATACACTATACTTAAAATCAGTCGAACCCATTTTCGAAAAACGAACATTCAGCCGTGAGCGTAAACGATAGTGCCATCATGTAATGACCGATAAATCGTTCAGTGGACATAAATTAATGCATTTTTGTTCGTTTTTTTTGCATATACCTAGTGCAGACAGTTTGGACTGGAAACACATTAACTTTTTAATTTATCGTTCGTTCGTCAGAAAATTTCCAAACTTGTCCTTCGTTTTTTCGGCTCAAAAACGTCCCAACGATTATCGATTTTGTGCCCATTAACTGGCCGAAAAACGAACGAACTCTCTAAATAACCGAATTTCGGAAGATTTTTCGTATAGTGTATGGCAAGCATAAATCTACCCTTCGAGTAAATCAACATACACCAAACATGTCCTTATTTATGACAATAAAATCTCATCATAAAAATGTTACGTAGTACATATTAAATGTGCATTTAGATAATCTTTTGGTTCTCCAATATAGTCATATATATTTTAATGAGTGAAATAAGTATTTGACCCCTTTGCAAAACATGACTTGGTACTTGGTGGCAAAACCCTTGTTGGTGATCACAGAGGTCAGACATTTCTTGTAGTTGGCCACCAGGTTTGCACACATCTCAGGAGGGATTTTGTCCCACTCCTCTTTGCAGATCCTCTCCAAGTCATTAAGGTCTCGAGGCTGACGTTTGGTAACTCGAACCTTCAGCTCCCTCCACATATTTTCTATGGGATTAAGGTCTGGAGACTGGCTAGGCCACTCCAGGACCTTCTTGAGCCACTCCTCTGCTGCCCTGGTTGTGTTTTTTTGGGTCATTGTCATGCTGGAATACCCATCCACGACCTGTTTTCAATGCCCTGGCTGAGGAGGTTCTCACCCAGGATTTGACGGTACATGGCCCCGTCCATTGTCCCTTTGATGCAGTGAAGTTGTCCTATCCCCTTAGCAGAAAAACACCCCCAAAGCATAATGTTTGCACCTCCATGTTTGACGGAGAGGATGGTGTTCTTGAGGTCATAGGCAGCATTCCTCCCCCTCCAAACACAGTTGAGTCGATGCCAAAGAGCTTGATTTTGGTCTCCTCTGACCACAACACTTTCACCCAATCCTCCTCTGAATAATTCATATGTTAATTAGCAAACATCAGACGGGCCTGTACATGTGATTTCTTGAGCAGGGGGACCTTGCGGGCGCTGCAAGATTTCAGTCCTTCACAGCGTAGTGTGTTACCAATTACTTTCTTGGTGACTATGGTCCCAGCTGCCTTGAGATCATTGACAAGATTCTCCCGTGTAGTTCTGGGCTGATTCCTCACCGTTCTCATGATGATTGAAACTCCACGAGATGAGATCTTGCATGACTTAGGCCTCTTTCACACGGGGCGGATCAGTGATGATCCGCCCCGTGAACATCCGCTGGCTCAGCGGGGATCGCTCCGCCGATCCCCGCTGAGCAGGAAGATGACAGGTGCATCGCTGCACAGTGTGCAGCGACAGACCTGTCAGAGCGCCGCTCTCCCCTATGGGGGGATCGGATGATGACGGTCCGTAGTGTCCGTCGTCATCCGATCCGATCCGAAAACGGAGGGAAAAGTAGGTTTTTCCTCCGTTACACTTTTCGGATCGGAGCGGGGTCGGATGTCAGCGGACATGTCACCGCTGACATCCGACGCTCCATAGGGATGAATGTATGTCCGTTTTTCATCCGAAAACGGAAGGATGAAAAACGGACATACGGATCCCCGTGTGAAAGAGGCCTGAGGGAGTTTGACAGTTATATTTTGTGTTTCTTCCATTTGCGAATAATCGCACCAAATGTTGTCACCCTCTCGCCAAGCTGCTTGGCGATGATCTTGTAGCCCATTCCAGCCTTGTGTAGGTCTATAGTCTTGTCCCCTGACATCCTTGGACAGCTCTTTGGTCTTGGCCATGGTGGAGAGATTGGAATCCGATTGATATAGTCGGAGGGAGAGGGGAGCTCCACTTAATGCCAATTTGTCTCTGTGCCACAAAGAGCGCTCGTGCAACACTAAAGCACCCTGGTGGTTTAAACACTGAGCTATCAGGATAGCCCAGCAGACATATTAAAGGATCCGCTGAAAGATTCAAATCTAAAATCCCATTAAGTGTACCACCAGCCTCCGCCCAATACCTCTGGAGTTTCGGGCATCGCCATAGTAAATGTATCAATGATCCCAGATTGCCACATCTATCACAAGCCGAGTCAGTTGTTAAGCCAATATTAAACAAAAATTCTGGGGTCCTATACGCCCGTTGCAATACATAAAATTGTGGTAATCTAAATGAGGGTGAAAGAGATACAAGGGGAAAAGCCCGAAGAATCCCATCCCAGACCTGGTCGGAGATAGGACCGATATGGCACTCCCATTTCTCTCTAGATGGACAGTGAAACGTATTAGAGGTGCATTGTAATAGAGACTTATGCGTAGTGGATATTAGGCCTTTAGTAGCGGTTGCCTGAACCACACCAGGGGGAAACAAAACCGGGGAAGAAGAAAATTTGGCATATAAGCCATGGCGCAGCTGCAGAAATTGATAGAACCATTTAGGGTTCAAAGGGAATTCCCTTACCAACAGGTCAAAAGGTTGAAGTACATCCCTCTCATAAAGATGATAGAGGGTGACGATCCCTGCTCGTTCCCATCGCTGAAAGCCCTGGAGGGTCAATATCTCAGGTAGCCTTTCATTGCCCCAAATAGGGGCATATTTACTTAGGGAAGAAACCCCCACTATCTTCTTAACAGATTCCCACACCTTTATACAGAAGTACCAGGGTGGGTAATATTAGAGAAGGCTATCCTGCGTTCTCTGAATTCTGTGATTTGTAAATGGTGTAATCAAATATTCTCGCATAGTCTGGTTCCTGGAGGTCTCCTAATGATTAAACATTTTTTGAGAGCAGACAAGGCTGTGGTCCCACTTGAACCATTTTACACGCTGCCTGTTACAATCTTATTAGGGATTTCCTGTACTCTGCTGCGGGTGGCGAGGTGACGTCTCCTATATCTGGAATGAATGCACTAAAACTCTGCGCCACCTTCTTCACCACAGGTACCGTCTCTGACTTCATGGAGAGGATCTACAGGAAGGCCGGAAGCAATAAACTTTGGTAAGTCGGTACTGTATCAGCACATACATGAAAAATTATGTTTCTTTTATATTACTTCTTTATTATAAATTTTTCATCATTACAAACCAAAATACATTATTAATGGATATAATACTTATCACTTATACAGTTTGTACATAACTTCCTTATTTCTTATACCATACATATGGTCAATCCACGGCAAATTCTGAATTTTTCCATCTTTTTCTTACATATATTCTCTAGTATATATATATATCTATATATATATATATAAAACAAGTATTTAACCACAAATAATAACATAATAATCATAAACATACAAAAAAAAAAAAAACACCCCACTACAAGTCAGAAGACTGTTCCATTTCCTGTCCACTGTAGTATTCTATGTATCTGTACCTATGTAAAAAGTTACCTCTATGAAAAATGATGTTACATAGGTGGAAGGCCTGCATTGCAGAGCAGAAAGAAAGAAATCGTAAGAATATTATACAAATAGTTGAAGACGTTTATCTGTTAGTGATAAATTACATAACATTAGTGCAAAAGGCACCTACTACCTGCTTTAATGATACCTTTAGTATATTTTACATTTGTACAGATTGTAGGGTGCAAGTGGTAATAAAGAGAACCAGTCACAAGTAGACATATACAATCATTTGAATATCCTGTTTTTTTATACCTAGAAGGCTTCCTTTAGAATGATTTATTTTTGACGTTTATTAAAATTCCCTGCGGGCCAGTACACGCCACATGCAGTCCTGCATAAATAAAAATGCATGGAAAGTAGGTTATATGGTTTCCAAAGACATAGTTCACACCGTGTGGTCAGTTCCAGGGCTTTGCAGTTTCAGAAAAAAAAAAGTAGGACATGCTGCATTTTTCAAACAGTGACAGTACGGTGAACTTCTCCCTGTACTGCTGTCGGGGGGGGGGGGTTGGGCAGGGGCTGCAGTATTGGGAGCATGTTACATGTTCATCATTAGAGAAAATAGTGCAACTGAAGAGCCACGTCCATGAAGAGAGAGAAAATTATGGTAGTACTAAGTATTACCAATATAGCGGACTTTTTAGGCTCAGAAACAATAGAGAGAAGATCTCATGAAAACAATTCATTTTATTAACTTTCACATAGGATAATTACAAAAGAATAAAAACATCATATACTGTGCATCTGTATAGTAATGTGCAGTGAGCCCTTGTGTGTCTACGCGTTTCGCCATTAGGCTTCTTCAGGACATGCTGCATTTTTCAAACAGTACGGTGAATTTCTCCCTGTACTGCTGTCAGGGGGGGGTTGGGCAGGGGCTGCAGCATTGGGAGCATGTTACATGTTCATCATTAGAGAAAATAGTGCAACTGAAGAGCCACGTCCATGAAGAGAGAGAAAATTATGGTAGTACTAAGTATTACCAATATAGCGGACTTTTTAGGCTCAGAAACAATAGAGAGAAGATCTAATGAAAACAATTAATTTTATTACAAAAGAATAAAAACATCATATACTGTGCATCTGTATAGTAATGTGCAGTGAGCCCTTGTGCGTCTACGTGTTTCGCCATTAGGCTTCTTCAGGACATGCTGCATTTTTCAAACAGTGACAGTACGGTGAACTTCTCCCTGTACTTCTGTCGGGGGGGGGGTTGGGCAGGGGCTGCAGCATTGGGAGCATGTTACATGTTCATTATTAGAGAAAATAGTGCAACTGAAAAGCCACGTCCATGAATAGAGAGAAAATAACGGTAGTACCAAGTATTACCAATATAGCGGACTTTTTAGGCTCAGAAACAATAGAGAGAAGATCTCATGAAAACAATTAATTTTATTAACTTTCACATAGGATAATTACAAAAGGATAAAAAACATCATATACTGTGCATCTGTATAGTAATGTGCAGTGAGCCCTTGTGCGTCTACGCGTTTCACCGTTAGGCTTCTTCAGGACATGCTGCATTTTTCAAACGGTGACAGTACGGTGAACTTCTCCCTGTAAGGCTGTCAGGGGGGAGGGGGGGTTGGGCAGGGGCTGCAGCATTGGGAGCATGTTACATGTTCCATCCTAAAAACATATGGAACATGTTTTCAAAGGTGAACTTGTCCTTTAACAACTTCATGAGTAATCTAGGAAAGAAGGAAGTTTCCCCGTCGCCGCACACCAACAAGTCCCGACGTTTATAGAAGTAGATGTGTCTTCCTGCCCTGGCAGTTCCATATTCCATCATGGAACTCTTAGGCTGGCAAAGGTTGTACCACCAATACGCCATGCATGAGACTGGCAAAACTACTACCGACAACCATTTAAACACTGGGGTTTAAATTTATAAGATGCTTATATGGCCCATAGAAGCCAATCAGATTTTAGCTATTGATGGTTTGCTGATATGATTGACATGGATGCCGTTGTTCCCTGTAGGTAATATAACTAGGCCCCAGCGAGCCGCAGAAAGCATTTTCTCTGTTGAATTTTCCTTCCATTAGATGTTACGTAGCTGATGAGCCAGAAGCTGTAGCCCCGTCTTGTCATTTTCAGGATCTGTTCACACCCCCGGTACTTAGATCAGCTGTTTTCTGTTACTTTGCTGAGACAATGCCCTAGTCAAAGTATCTTTTTAGCACATTGTGAAGAGTGTTGATGATTTTAATGTGTTGGGAAGCATGAGTGTGAAGAGACTCCCATGACACTCCAATGTAAAAGCTTACAGGATGTCGTCCTTACCATGAGTGACAGACACTGAGAACATTAGGACTATACGGCACTTAAATGAAGATGTTCCCCTTAGACTGTCAGTCATTTATCATTGGACATCATATGCGGTTTGCTGCCGTGTTACTTTTTATTTCACAGGAAGGACTACATTTACCTTTTTATTGTCATAGCAAGGGCCCCCTTCACACCTGTGTGGTGCTGTCATGTACCTGACTCTGGAGCCTCAAATGGCGGGAGTGGCCACTTGTGCAATTCCCCTCCAAGCACCCCTGGTAGTGGGGACAAGGCTGCTCTAGGACAGTGGAAGGGTGCAGGTGCCAGGAAGTCTTTCCAGTGGCAGTATGGAGTCAGATCACAAGCTACACTATATTGCCAAAAGTATTGGGACGCCTGCCTTTACACGCACATGAACTTTGATGGCGTCTTAGTCCATTAGGTTCAATATTGAGTTGGCCCACCCTTTGCAGTTATAACAGCTTCAACACTTCTGGGAAGGCTGCCCACAAGGTTTAGGAGTGTGTCTATGGGGATGTTTGACCATTCTTCCAGAAGCGCATTTGTGAGGTCAGGCGCTTGTGTTGGACGTGAAGGCCTGGCTCCAAGTCTGCACTCTAATTCATCCCAAAGGTGTTCTATTAGGTTGAGGTCAGGCCAGTCAAGTTCCTCCACCCCAAACTCGCTAATCCATGTCTTTATGGACCTTGCTTTGTGCACTGGTGCGCAGTCATGTTTGTAACAGGAAGGGTCCATCCCCAAACTATTCCCACAAAGTTGGGAGCATGAAATTGTCCAAAATGTCTTGGTGTGCTGATGCCTTAAGATTTCACTAAGTTCTAAATTTTTATTTTTACACTGTCCTTTTACATTCTTTTTTTTTCATCGCAGTTATTGCTGTCACCAGGAATGTAAACAACCCTTGTGACAGTAATAAGCAGGGACAGATACTCTTAATGGAGGGATCTGAGGCCTATAAGACCCTAAACCCCCCCCCCCTTGCACTTGAAAGTATTCAAAATGTCAAGATCTGCGTTTTTGAATACTTTTTATTTTTTTTTAAAACTGGCGCCTTTTAAGATGACAGTAATGCAGGTAGTGATGCATTGACATTGCTTTTGGGTAGAGCTGCACAATTAATCATCAACAATTATCATCGCAATCTTGACTAAAGTGTTTCACAATTCTTTCTATGCAAAGAATTCTCTCTCTGCTCTTCTGAAGCCACAGCCCCCCAAAAGAAAGGAAGAGAAAAACTGGGTTTGTCGTCACATATGGCAACCCATCACATTTGGCTACCCGCTGGACTGCGCATGCGCGACGGCTCCATATGCGCTCCAACGCTGTGGCGTTCTGCCCTTGCGCAGAATTTTCTGGCCACACCCCTGAGTCCAGGTTCAAGCCCCACCATCCAAGTGGACATAGAGTTAGATTATAATTATGCCGAGCAAAGCGTTGCGAGCGAAACGTGCCCGCGAGGGACCCTGTGGCAAAGTGGTCTTAAAACAGTGTTGGAGAGCATATGGCAACGTCGCGCATGCGCAATCCAGCGGGTAGCAAAATGCGATGGGTAGCCATATGTGACGAAACATGGGCAGTCTGCCAAGAATCAAAACATTCTTTATCAGTTGAACTTAGATATAAACATTGTAACAATTTGTCAATGGAATAGACTGTGTGTAAATGAAAAAAGTTTAACCACTTAAACACTAAACCTTTTTCCGACATTTGTTGGTTTCAAGTTAAGTGCAACTCCAAAAGTGCATTTGATGCAACTTTAAGAAAATCTAAACGTAGACGTGCCGGTGTGAATGAAACCTTTGCTTCTATCAGTTTGGAGACTCCAGCCCTCTTCTGCGCACAGCCATGTTAGTTTATTTACCTGGGTTTCCACTGATTACATCACAGCAGCAACCCGAGCAACTGTCTGACCCTGGTTCCTGTGTTATCTCTGAGCACAGAGAATGTTGCTGAGTCTCCGCTGTGATTGGCCACCATGTCATACAGCGCAGTGCGCTGGAAGGAACTTTTACAGCACCTGCAACATGAAGCTACTAATTGGGATTACAACTCACACGCTCAGCACTGTAATTTTGTGCACTTACTGCTAAGCCAAAAGGCCAAGGAAAAATAAGAGTCTAAAAGTTTTTTGTATCAGAGGATTTTTACTGCTAACGTATATGTTATGTTTATTGGCTTTCCAAAGTTTTCTTATAGAATTAAAGGATTTGAGACCGGTAGTTTAAATATTTAATTCATGTACAGTATATAATGCTGATCAATTGCTCAGCTCTTTACAGGACACTGACTCTACTTCTTGCTGCTAAAGGAGCTTAGACTCTTAATACAGTACTGGTTAGTTTTCTAGACATGGGGGGGGGGTTGGGGGGCAAGTGTGGCCCTAGACATTCCCAAAGGGTCGCACATAGTATTTAATGAAAATTCAGTGTCAGAAATAGCAGACACACCACAGGATAGGAGTTGTTCAGGTTCTGCAGACATGATACAGGAAATGGTCAGAGACTGTGGACATGATACAGGAGATGGCCAGAGACTGCGGACATGATACAGAAGATGGTCAGAGACTGCAGACATGATACAGGAGATGGTCAGAGACTGCAGACATGATACAGAAGATGGTCAGAGACTGCAGACCTGATGCAGGAGATGGTCAGAGACTGCAGACATGATACAGGAGATGGTCAGAGACTGCAGACCTGATGCAGGAGATGGTCAGAGACTGCAGACATGATACAGGAGATGGTCAGAGACTGCGGACATGATACAGGAGATGGTCAGAGACTGCGGATGTGATACACGAGATGGTCAGAGACTGCGGGCATGATACAGGAGATGGTCAGAGACTGCGGACATGATACAGGAGATGGTCAGAGGCTGCGGACATGATACAGGAGATGGTCAGAGACTGCAGACATGATACAAGAGATTATCAGAGACTACAGACATGATACAAGAGGTGGTCAGACCTGCAGAAATGATACAGGAGATGATTAGAAACTGCAGACATGCTACAAAAGATGGTCAGAGATTGCGGACATACTATAAGAGACTGTAAACAATGCTATTGGAGTTGTTGGAGACTGAGGACATGCTTCAGGGTATAGTCGTAGACTGGAGACATTACATGAGATTACAAGAGATCACTGCTATACCAGGGTAATAAGAAAACAAAGGACCGCAGGTTGGGCACCAGGGCTCTAGTATTCCATCTACAATTTCTTTTCCCTCTCTCTCCGTCTCTCTCTCTACATTTCTTCCTCTTTCTTGTTTTTTTTTTCTCGGTTTCTTTTTCCTCCCTTCCTTCCTCTCTTTTGTTTTCCCTCTTTTCTCTCTCCCTGCCATACATGTTACAGAAGGAGATAGGAGCTGTCCATGGTGCTGAAACGCCCATTAATAAAGCAGACCTTTACCCAAATGAGTAAGCAAATTTTGCACTGAGCGTGTACTCTTTCTTTGATTGTGGTGTTCTTTGTGTAAATCTTCCAGCCTGTAGTGGGTGGAGCCTGCTGGACTCCTCCCACAGCACTGCTCAGCACATTGATGATGCCGGTGCCTCCTTTTTTTTAGCGTAAATTTCGGGTTTGCAAGGGCATTTGGGGCGCACAAAGTGGATTTCTATCCTTTTGTGGTTATTTAGGGATATACATTAATGAAAGTTTTATTGCCCAGAGTCCAGCTTTAACAAAAATCTACAGTAAGGGGTCGTTCACACAAGCATCATTACCACATGTTTAAGCGGCATGTCGCTTTCATGAGGCATCAAGGCTTGTCAGCCGCCACCATTGATTTCAATGTTAAAGCTCTGTAACCCCACCATAACAGCACCTATAGCATTTATGGCGCGTTAGTGAAGGGTTTATAACGTTTCGAGAGGGTAGAAAAAGGAAGCGCCACCTAAGTGCAGTATTAGAGGATACTTTAATGACACAATAAAAGGTCACACAGAAAACAAAGGGTTAAAAGGGCTTACCTGCATTAAGAAGGTGGTCCATGGTGTGGTCCTCAGTTGAAGGTCCGGTGGTGCTGCAGAGATGTTTCTCGGCCCTAGAAACGTCCTGTGGCCATCAGGAAGAGGCTGGGGCCGGCGTGGAGCGCAGGTGACGTCACGGGTCATACAATGATTTCCGGGAGAACTTCAACCGAGGAGAGAGACTTGATAGGCTACGAGCTCGGAGTCACTGCTCCTTCAAAAGGCCTGAAGAGGGAGAGTCGGTGGAGACTCCTGTATCCCAGAATGCACTGGGACACAATAGAGAGAGAACTAAGACAGAGCAGCTACAACCACTTCCTGTTTGTACAGAGCAGCCGTTGTGGTAACACTATTTGCTTCTGTGTGCGGTCAAAACCAGCAAGTCAGCCAGCAATATTGCCAGTTCCAGGCAGCAGCAGAGGCGTTGGGCATTATCACCAGTGACAAGGATTTTTGTTTCAGCAAAGCTCGACCGAGCCAAGCCTCAAAGAAAAAAAAGTATATGACTCCATCTTTCAGAGAATTCACAAACTATCACATGACTATCACACCACAACCTGACCACGCCTCAACGCAGATCATTTCCTCTACATCACAACTAGCAAAGCAACACATTCGTGGGCATTTATCAAGCCTTCATAAGGATTTTTTAGCACTTTAAAAACATGTCATAAATGCTTTAGTCTTGTTAATGAGCATTGCTACATTCTTCACAATCAACACATGTGTAAAAAAAAAAAAGAGTTTTGTTGGAATGTATTAATAAGCATAAAAGGAAGGCTAAAGTACTTATTCTAGAGAAAATTCTGCACCAGGGTTCCTTCAGTACTGTTTTGAAGGCCTTAAACTTGGCCTTATACAGAGACCGTGGGGTTGATTTACTAAAACTGGAGAGTGCAAAATCTGGTGCAGCTCTGCATAGAAACCAATCAGCTTTCATTTTTTTTTGTTTTTTGTTTTTTTCAAAGTGATTGTAAAGTCTCGTTTTTTGGGGTTTTTTTTTTCCTTAAAAATAACAACCATATCATACTTACCTGCTCTGTGCAGTGATTTTGCACAGAGCACCCCGGATCCTCCTCTTCTCGAGTGCCTCTCCTGTGCTTTTGGCCTCTTCCCCCTGTTCAGCGCCCCCACAGAAAGCAGCTTGCTATGGGGGCACCCGAACCGAGTCACAGCTCCCTGTGTCCATTCAGACATGGATCTACAACCCAGCCCCACCCCCTTTTTCTCCTGATTGACTTTGATTGACAGCAGCAGGAGCCAATGGTAGCACACTGCGGTTTCAGCCAATGAGGCGGGGAGTCTCGGTCAGCCGAGTGTCTCATGCAACATCCCTGGAACTAGAGGGGACTCAGTCAAGTATTAGGGGGGCTGCCGCAAAGATAGAATGCTTTAAGATAAAAAAATCTTCTGACTTTACAATCACTTTAACCACTTGCCAACCGTACTAAAACCGAATGACGGCTAGAATGCGGTCGTACAGTTCCCTGGGTGCGCTCTGTGACCGTTGTGTCCTTTTGGACATGGCTGATCAAAGATCAGAGTACAGGGCCAATTACAGCGGCCCTTTACCATGTGATCAGCTGTGTCCAACTCCAATCACAGCTGGTCACATGTAAACCAACTTGCCTGTTATCGGCAGTCCCTTCCTCATGCTCTGTGTCTGTGTGAGGAAAAGATTGCGGGTAACCGGCAAGGCTGTCAGTACGTTCTTTACACCAGGGGTAGGCAACCTGGGACCCTCCAGCTGTTGTGGAACTACATTTCCCATGAGGCATTGCAAGGCTGGCAGATACAATTACTCCCAGAGGCATGATGGGACTTTTAGTTCTGGAGGGCCCCCAGGTTGACTAACCCTGCTTTCCCCTGCTTTACACTGATAATCCGTGCCCTGATTATCAGTGCAGCTTATCAGTCCCCATCAGTGCAGCCTCTATTAGTGCCCATCAGTGCAGCCTTTATCAATGCCCATCATTGCAGCCTTTATCAGTGCCGCCTTTATCAGTGCCCATCAGTGCAGCCTTTATCAATGCCCATCATTGCAGCCTTTATCAGTGCAGCCTCTATCAGTGCCCATCAGTGCAGCCTTTATCAATGCCCATCATTGCAGCCTTTATCAGTGCCGCCTCTATCGGTGCCCATCATTGCAGCCTCATTAGTGCACATCTTTGAAAAAGAAAAATTACTTATTTAGTAATTTTTTTTTTTTTTTCTGAATTTTCGGGGGGGGGGGGGGGGGGGTTCATTTTTTTAGCAAAAAATAAAAACCCCAGTGTTGATTAAATACCACCAAAAGAAAGCTCTATCTGTCTCAAAAAAATTAATAAAAATTTCATATGAATACAGTGTTGAATGGCCGCGCAATTGTCCTTCAAAGTGTGACAGCGCTGAAAGCTGAACATTGGCCTGGGCAGAAAGAGGGTAAAAGTGCCTGGTATTGAAGTGGTTAATTAAACAAGTTAGGAGCTGATTGGTTTCTATGCACAGCTGCTCCAGATTTTCTCCAGTTTTAGTAAATCAACCCCCATTCTGTATCTGCCCACATGTGACTTTAACAAAAAAAAAAACTATTCTCATGACAGATTTATGCTAGAGCAGTATTCACTATCCTATTCATGTCATATCTCCAAGTTCTCCAGTATTTATCAACTAGTTTAACTTGTTTCTGTTCTAGAGATGTTGACGTAGGGAGCCATTCAAGTGCATTTGCTGGGATTTTGAAAAGTGAATGTTAGACTTTGTCTCTTCAATAACCTAATCTGCCCCCCCCCCCCAAGGTTGTAGAAGGTAGTACTGTAGTCAATGCAACTCTGTTAGATATTTCCCCGAAGATGAAACGCTGTGTCCAGGAATCACCCCAATAATCAATGTAGTAGGTAGTAGGGCTGGAAGTCCCCTGTTTGCCTCTAGGCTCTGGTAGTGACTCTCTCCTGCTGGTTGTACACACAGGTTTGTGGTTCGATACACGGCGGCATTCACACAGAAGATAGCCTCCTCTATAGCGCCACACATCACTACGTTCCTGGTACACGGGAAGCAGGTAAAAAGCCGCTTGCCTTGTCGGCTTTTACACAGACAACCCTTGCTTTGCGCTTTCCGCACGTTTGCAATGTAACAGTCCTGAACTAACCAGGTGCTCCTCCAAAAAATAACAACCTTGTCCCTGTTCCTTTCATAGCAGCAAAGCTTGCAGATCTGTCTTCTTTCTGTGTTCCTCCGAGGTCTTTGTTTCATCAGCTAAATGGAGTTTAAGTCACCTCCTAGAGCAGGGGTCTCCAAACTTTTTCAAACAAAGGGCCACTTTATTGTCCTTCAGACTTTAGGAGGGCCTGGATTGTGGCCAGCGAGGGGCAGAAAATGTCACGGGCCCGGCATCAGTGAGAATAAATATGGCCTCAGGGGTTGGTGGTCAATAGGAGGAGGAGTATACCCCCTATTAGTAGGGGGAATAGTATAGCATCATTGGTATCGGTGGAAGATATAGTGCCCCATTGTTGGTGTTAGTGGGGAGGAATAGTGCTTCATATCAGTGGGAGGAATTTGCCCCAAGGGCCAGATAAAGGCTAGCAAAGGGCCACATCTGGCCCTCGGGCCGCAGTTTGGAGACCCCTGTCCTAGAGGATCATTGGGCCTTTTATAGAACTGACATTAACATGGGCTTCAGTATATTTAGGACACCCTTCTTTCTCCTTTTTAAAGGGAGACAAAATAAATCTTATAGGTCAATGCTGATCAGCCAGACAGAAAGTAGAAAAGCTAAACTGTGTACATAATGAACAAGTGGCAGCATGAGGGTCAGTGTGTTTTAGATGTAATGTTATGGATTTGGGTGCTGAAAATATGTACAGCACATACAGTATATGGTGTAAATAAGGGTGACTGAACCATAGGAAAGGATTAGGGAATCTTGCAGATCACAACCTTAAAGTAGAACTATAGGCAAAACTTTTTTTTTTCATTTTGGATAGAGTAACGGAGGGTTATAACCCCTGTAAGGTTTATTTATGACATCTGTATCCCATTGGGGAGATTTCTCTTCACTTCCTGTCTAATAGCCAAACAGGAAATCCATCCAAATTAAGGGAATTCCTTGGGGACCCCCCAGGTCACCAGAACTAGTGCCCCCCCCATTGGAAGATTTCCCCTCTATTACTTTTCTAGGGACAGCTCAAAATCTGTGATTATCTCTCACTTTCAATGATAATGAAATAAGTCACAAATACTTCCTGCGCTAAGGCTCAGTTTACAAGAAACAAGCATGCTGGCACAATTTTGCAGGCAACAATATAAACTCCTCAAGAAAAAGGGTATCGGCTCTTAAATTGTACCACATCCATATTATATATTGTTTTAAAGAAGGGACTTTGTATGTCGGACTTTATTGGGACAAAAAAAAAGGGACTAACACAAAAATAAAATAAAATCGAAGTCTTTATTACAAATATTAAAATGGTCTATTAAAACCATGTGAAACCGCATCCTGTACAACCATTAGGCCATATATGTACAAAAGATATGTTAGCTTTGCTGAATTATCCAAGAGGTGGAACATGTTTCGTATGAATGAGCTTCTTCAGGACCTTATGTGTCTTGGCAGTAAAGGAAATCGGCCTGACTAAAAAAAAAAAAACATTCAATGTATGCCAAAACATGTCGATCTCTTGGATAATTCAGCAAATCTAACATGTCTTTTGTACATATATGGCCTAATGGTTGTACAGGATTTGGTTTCACATGGTTTTAACCACTTTAAGACCGCCCACCGCACATATACTGCAGCAGGGCGGCTCTATTGTGCAAAATGGCCTACCTGTACATCGTTTCATGCAATAGATACTAGAAAAGGGACCGCTGCTGAAGGTGTATAAGATAGGACTGGTTGGAATGTCTTTATGGAGTGCCAGCCCCGGCCCGCCTCCGTGGGAAACTTGGAAAGAAAGAAAGAAATGGCTGCACATCCAGAACTTCAGATTGCCTTTTATTGTTCACAAGGATAACACCAAAGATATCAAACTGTGGTCACTTAGACGCGTTTCACACATACATCTTGTGCTTAATCAATAATGACAATATAAACACAAATAGGAGAAAGTGCAGCGCTGATGTAAAAATAAACAAAGCCTGATCAAAAGTGAACAGAAAAGATGAAAAAAAAGATGATTAAAAACAATCAAAAATGTTCAATAAAGTCCTTGGATGATTTATAAAAGGTGCTCATAAAGAGAGATAGAGACGTCCACCATCAAACCACATGGACATCCTCTTACCAGTAAACTTTTACCTTCCGGTCAAAAAGCGCAGAAGTGGAACACCTCTCTACATTCCCCTTAGGTGAGCAAACACAATGAAAATTCCTATGCAGATGACCGTCATGACTCCCAATAGGTAATAATCAGAAAAGAAAGTGAAGATGTCTCACAGTGCAATAACTTGGTTAAAATCAAAAATGTATTCCAGATAAATATATTTCACTCACATGTAAAACCATAAAGAATCGCATGGGAAAGTTTCCAACCAACAAAATGGCCACTGTGTCTGGTGCGCAATGACACCTATGCCGAAATCAGGAGATAGGATCTCCTCCAGCCCCTCCCACTTCACATTCCTCACCAGTCAGCTGACTGCTAGTCTCTGCCCCCCAGCCATGCTGTCAACAGAATGGGCGGCTGCGAAGAGACCGAGTGTGGTGGCCACGGGCTCCAGGGACAGCCCTGCTGGGCAGCCGCGAAAAGGCTTGGGAGAGCGGCGCGGGCTCCAGGAACAGTTGGGATTCGATGACCCCTGGCAAATCGGCATTCGACCCCCCAGGTTGACAACCACTGCTCTAATAGGGTGGTCACAGAGAGTGCGAACGGAGCCCACCCGGATGTGTTACAACAGCGAATGAATAAATAGAAGTGGGTGTGAGACCCGTTTTTCGATTGGCCGAAAAGAGAAGACTCTCCCGGGTGGCCGCCGAGGAGGAGGGAGAAAACGGAAGTCGCCATGAAGACCCGTGGAGAGCCAGGGAACGGGAGGTCACCGAGCAAGGGAAACCACCTGTGATGGGGTAAATGCTACTGACCGACCGGGGGGGGGATTAGTTTGTGCCCCCCCCAAGAATATTTCCACCAGCTGCCACTGGGTAAGAGGATGTCCATGTGGTTTGATGGTAGAGGTCTGTATGCCACATCTCTCTATGAGCACCGTTTAGAATTCATCCAAGGACTGAATGAACCTTCTTGATTGTTTTGGCATCTTTTTTGTGTACTTTCTGTCAGATTTGTCTATTTTTATATCAGCGCTGCACTTTCTCCTATTTCAATGCTAACGGTAAAAAAAGGACAAAAAGAGAGAGAGTGAATCTCCCTAATGGGGGCACAGACGTCAGTTAAAACCTGACAGGGGTTCTATTCCCTCTCCACTCTATCCAAAACTAGAAAAAAAAAAGAGTTTTGCCTTTAGTTATTCTTTAAAGCGGAGTTCCACACAAAAATAGAACTTCCGCTTTTCGGAACCCTCCCCCCCTCCGGTGTCACATTTGGCACCTTTCAGGGGGGAGGGGGGTGCAGATACCTGTCTAAGACAGGTATTTGCACCCACTTCCGGCATAGACTCCCATGGGAGTCTACGCCACTTCCCATCCCCACTGCGCTGTCTGCTGGGAACACACAGCTCCCAGGAGAGAGCGGGGACCACTTGGGACGCGCAGCGCGACTCGCGCATGCGCAGTAGGGAACCGGGAAGTGAATTCCCTCACCCAGGATGGCGGCGGCAGCTGCCGAGAACCGAGCGGGTTCTCGGCGTCGCCTGCCGACATCGCTGGACCCTGGGACAGGTAAGTGGCCATGTATAAAAATTCAGCAGCTGCAGTATTTGTAGCTGCTGGCTTTTAATATTTTTTTTTTTTTTGGCGGTGTGGGTGGACCCCCGCTTTAAACAGCATGTCAGTTTGTGGCTTTTAAAAATTTCTTGTATTGAATGCACAACTGCATGTTAAATTTGCATTATGTTATTCATTTTATCTTTCATTTGGTCTTTTTTAAACAGTTAGAATACAGGCAAGGTAATTCATCAAGGTCGAGTAAGAGGCACATATAGGAAATAAAATAAACATGAGTATCAATAAAGTACAGAACAAGAACATACAATCACTTAATGAATAACAGAAAACCATAATGTGACATACAAAACACTATACAGTAGTATTTTGGATTGCGAGCATAATTCGTTCCAGAAGAATGCTTGTAATTCAAAGCACTCGTATATCAAAGCGAGTTTGCCCATAGAAGTCAATGGAAACTCAGATAATTAGTTTGTGTCACGGCTAGTGTATGCAGTACTGCATGTGGCCAGAGGTGGGGGGGGGCGCCAGAAACGCTCGAAGACCACTCAGACACCCGAGAACCAAGTGTTTCCGAGCGTCACCGGCGCCCCCGCACCTCTGGCCACAGGCGCTACTGCACACCCCAGAGGCTTGAATACTGCTCGTCTTGTGAGACATCGCTCGCAAATCGAGTCGGGATTTTAAAAAACTGCTCCTATTGCGAGACGCTCGTAAACCACGTTACTCGCAATCCGAGGTTTTACTGTACTTCCTCGAACAGCAACAAATGCAAACCTCTCATATACTAAATACAAACAACAGAAAACAAGAAAGCATGACCTAGGTTCACATTATGAATCGCACAGGAACCGCACCGCATGCTTGTACAATTTCCATGCGATTCAGTGCATTTGCAATGGGCTCAAATCATACCACATCTGCACCAAAATCGCGCATTGCGCTGTTTGGAGAACGCACTGCAACTGGACCACGTTGTCATTTTTTACCATGTGATCTGGTGCAAGTAAACACACTGCATTTGTGACCTGCCTATATGGGGTGTTCAGGTTGCACTGCAGATCGCAAGGGCAGGTGCGGGAAATGCTCACAGATCAAAGGTCTCCTGCACCGCATTCTAGTGTGAAATGAGGCTAGAATTATGGAGTAACAGCCGTCTGCTGGTATTAGGAGAATAGAGAGAATATAGAGAATACATTTGTTCATTTTAGAATCTGGGAATGATCTCATGTCTATGGGGTTTAGAAAGATACCTAACTACTGCAGGAGAAAAAGCTTATCACCCCTGATGTTAACCCCTTCCCAGCCAGTGTCATTATTACAGTGTCAGTGTACAGTATGTATTCTCACTGTATTAGATTTACTAGCGACATCCGTGTCAGTTAGTGACCTTCCCAGCCAGTGTCAGTTAGCACCAGATTGTCCGCCACACTATCACAGTCACACTATAAGTCGCTGATCACCACCATTACAAGTATAGCGTCTATAGCTATGTAAATTCCAGCATATATACCATCGTTAAAGAAGAGACAATATTATATAATATTACAATAGATATATATAATAGACAATATATTGTTTTAGGCAATAAAACTTAAAAAGAAAAAAAATATATTATACACTTTTTGTGATTTTTTTATTTTTTTTTATTTTTTTACCAAAGACATATAGCAGATTAATTTTTGGCCTTCGTTTATGAAGAAATTAGATTTTTTTTTTGGATATGTTTTATAACAGAAATTAGAAAATATTTTTTTGGTTTTTTTTTCAAAATTTTCTCTTTTTTTATTGAAGATTTTATTGAAAGATAACATAGTAAACATTCGACTTTGAATAGTATGAAAACGAACATATTATGGAAATGTCAGTTTGTTATAAGATATTCTGCATTTGAAAGTCTTTTTTCGTTTATAGAATAAAAAAAACACAGAGGTGATCAAATACAACTAAAAGAAAGCTCTATTGGATGAAAAAAAAAAAGATGTAAATTTAATTTGGCTACAGCGTTGCATGACTGTGCAATTACCATTTAAAGTAGCGCGCAGTGCTGAATATTGGAAATTGCCCTGGCCATGAAGGGGGTAAAAGCTTCCGCAGGTCAAGTGGTTAAGTATACATGTCACTTTAAGCACAGGTTCACTTTAAGCAGACAACCTTCGCACATAAATAATAATAATAAAATCTGTTAAACTTCAGCATACACAGCATCTCACAGAGTGCCGTGACCCCGGTGTACAGATAATTTGCTGCCTCTGAAGTCCCCGTCTATAATGTCACTTATAGCTGTTAGCGCCCGTTTGCAGGCTTCCAGTACAGCCAGAAATGTATTTTATCTAGCGGTGGACCATTACCCACCAGCACTGGCGGGATTAAAAGCCCCATTATCAGCTATTAGTATCTCGGTGACATATATATTAAACACAGTAACTGTGTGAGAACAGGGCCCATAACGCTGATTATCTTCATTACATGAATTGTAGAGTCTCTTTGGGTGCAGCCAAGCAACAGCCTCGAATCGTACAGCAAATTCAGCATAAAAATAACATCATATGTCCAATTAAGTGTCAGTAACTGGCACAAAACAGAGCTCAAATCTGCTGACCCCGGTGGACAGGAAAAAAAAAATGACGAGATGGCTATTTCTCTTTTTATTTTTTCAGCATATATTTCATTAAGGCCGTCTTAGAGCTCCCGCATGTTCCCGCTATTCGTCACGCTGATTGCTAATTGGCAGAGTTATGGATAATGAGGACATTTTTGCAAAGAGGCTTTGCTGTGTGCCTGCTTATATTTTCATCATATGCTATATGGCAAGAGATAGAGCTGAAGAGTGGGGCCCCTTCCACACGGGCCGGATGACAGGTCTGTGCCCGCTCTCCATAGGCAGAGCAGACATTTACACAGCCCGTTCTGACGCAAGTCCATTTACATCTGGCACTCCGTAGAGGAGAATGGAGGGTCCAGTCAGGTTTGGCTGTCCGTTTTTCACTTGTTTGATAAGGGCTCAAAGAAAGGGAGACGTGAAAAATCACATCAAAATGATGTTACCCTTGTGATTCGCCAAAGCAATGCATTCGATGAGGGGTAATGAATTAAAATTCAAGGAGGTCCAGTTATTAAAATTTTCTTCCAGCCAAGGGCCGAATCTCAAGTTTATGTGAAGACTCAGAAAGATTGTAGTCATAGTATGTCTATCAAAAATATACCAGGTTCCCCCATTAGAGTGCCCCCCTAACATCAGGTGTCCCAATCAGAGTGCCCCCCCGTACATCAGGTGTCCCAATCAGAGTGCCCCCGTACATCAGGTGTCACAATCAGAGTGCCCCCCGTACATCAGGTGTCCCAATTAGAGTGCCCCCCGTACATCAGGTGTCCCAATCAGAGTCCCCCCCGTACATCAGGTGTCCCAATCAGAGTCCCCCCTAACATCAGGTGTCCCAATCAGAGCCCCCCTAACATCAGGTGTCCCAATCAGAGCCCCCCATAGATCAGGTGTCCCAATCAGAGCCCGCCTGTACATCAGGTGTCCCAATCAGAGCCCGCCTGTACATCAGGTGTCCCAATCAGAGCCCGCCCGTAGATCAAGTGTCCCAATCAGAGCCTGCCCGTAGATCAAGTGTCCCAATCAGAGCTCGCCCGTACACCAGGTGTCCCAATCAGAGCCCGCCCGTACATCAGGTGTCCCAATCAGAGCTCGCCCGTACATCAGGTGTCCCAATCAGAGTCCCCCCGTACATCAGGTGTCCCAATCAGAGCTCCACTTTACATCAGGTGAGCCATTCAGAGTGCCTCCATACATCAGGTTCCCCCATGAGAGTATCCTTATAGATCAGTTGTGATCCATTATGGTGCACCTTTAGACTGTTAGAGCCCATCTAAGTGAACAGTGCATCTGTACCCTGATGGATATGTCCCTGTAGTCAGGCGGGCAGGGGGCCAGAGCTGCAGAAGAAGTGAGCTGCCGGAGCTGGGTTGAGAATTTTGCTGCAGTGGGCGGGGCACACACAACATCATTGGTTATCAGAACGCCAGCGGTCCTAGTAGCCAAAGACTGCTGAGCAATGGGGATCTGGAGCTGCAGACTGGCAGGTTGACAGTCTGGAGTGCGGTCCACCATTTCGTTACCACTGCATTAGATTCTTTTGCTTCTGGAGCCTATATAAACAAACATGACCAAAATATATCTGGAAGTATGTTTACTGTAAGAAGAATAGTGACTGTAGCTTTTTAAAGCCAAGCTTTGGCTGGCTTTTAGCAATCTCTCGTCAACTGCTGGGCTGAGCTCTAAAGATGTCCTCTACTGATTTTGCCAAAAAAAACAACAAAATGGGATACATTTCAGAGTAGACTTTACAAGGCAAGATGAAGAACTGTCATTGTTGATAGGCAGAGTACCTAAATTCAGGCAGATGCTGCAATCCCCTGCCACCTGAACCTCGTACTGTCAGGTATCAGCAGCAGGAGTGGCCAGATCTGCGTGGCTACACTCAGGAAACTGAGACAGACTATATATGCTTTAAGCAAGTTTGTCAGCAAAACAATACACATCACAACACCAACAACCAAAATACACAGCAAACGTGAAAATGCAAGTGAACCCTAAACCGAGTGACAAAAAAACTAACAACCTTACTATAATACGATATAAACAAATGAGGAACACACAGATCACAGAATATAACTGGAGATGCAAGGAATGGGGGAACCAGAACTGGGATCAGGAACAAGATAGCAGGTACAAGGCAGCAAGGCGCAGGATCAGAAATAAGCCTCAGGATAATCAGTAAGCAAGTCCCTGGCTAGCAGGCAACACACTCAAGCAAGCAGCACTAATGGGGGAGGGCATAAATACCCTCCCAGCAGCCAGCATCAGGTGGATACTGATTACTGGGATCTGCTGGATTCCGGGGCGACGCACACTGGTGGACACTGGAATTACAAACCTCCACCCAGAGAACCACAGTGCCATTAGCAAGTGGTCTAGGTCCTGACATGTACTAGTTCTAGCACAATGCCAGGGCGCCTTCTCAGCAAATACTATAATACAGTATATACAATAAATATAAATGAGGAACACAGAACACAGGGTAAAACTGGAGTTGCAAGGAATGTGGAGATCAGGAACAAGGGAAGCAGGTACAAGGCAATAAGTCACAGGGTAAAGGCACAAGGCAGGATCAGAAGTAAGGCTCAGGAAATTCAGCAAGCAAGTCTCTGGATAGCAGGCAAAACACTGAAGCAAGAGGCACTATTAGGGAAGTACTTAAATGCCCTCCCAGCAGCCAGCATCAGGTGGAACCTGATTACTGGTATCTGCTGCGAGACACCTGTTGGTGGACCCTGGAATTACAACCCACCACCCAGGGAACCACAGTGCCACCAGCCGGTGATCTTGCTTGGTCCTGACTCCTAATAGTTCTAAGACCATGTAGGAATTTCGAACAAAAACGTTATCTTCTAATGGAGTAGGAGGAATTAATAACCGCTGTTGATTCTTTTTTGTCTTTTTCCCCATTGGGAAGATTCACCCTCTTTTTGGTCTTATGACCATTGTCACAAAGACAGGAAGTGATGGGAAATCCAAAATTTTACAGCTGTCACCAGAACAAGAGGTGGGGGTAAATCTTCCTATAGAGACACCTTTTCCAGTAACTATGGTCTGGACGAGGAATTGCCTTCCCTTTTTGTAGAGATTTCTTCTCACTTCCTGTTGCATCTTTAGGACAGGAAGTAAAGGGAAAAAGGACACAAACACCAAAGAATAAACTGTCAAGGTAAACCCTTCCCTACTTGATTTAAAAAAAGAAAAAAAAATGGGATATACATACACTCTTAATTCCTGAAAGAAATAGAAATGTGTTCATGACCTGCTGTAGCCTGTAGTTCCTCAGCAGAAGCCGAGGACAGCCGGTGTCCTCCATGCGGCCCCAGTGGAGAACTCCACTGTGCCGTGTTCAAATCGGTGGCTGTACATTCACCTCCATCTTCCCTCATTTACAGTGTCCACAAATCTGTGTTAATTGCCTTCTGTATTGTGTTGCTATGACTGATCATTTTAATATTGCAGTCCTCAAAGCAAGATAATTGTTGCCAGACAGCAGAAGGTCTGTAGGAGACTGGAATGGATTATTCTCCATTTCATTTCATTGATGGTAAATGTTTTCACACAATATGGACTAGCTGAGAGACGTTTAGGCTGTAAAGTGGAATCCCACCATGCAAAGGTCACATGGCCACCAGCTTGTGTTTTGGTCGTTTTTTTTTTTTAAATCTTCTTCCTAAGGTAATTGCTTTAAATCTATTTTTTTTTATGACTTAAATGACATCGACATGGCTGCCACAACACTGGCTTTGGTGGCTAAAGCAACCGTGGTCCTTTCAGGACATATTTACAAACCTAAAGGAGAAGTACAGCCAAAGCTTGTTTGGTTGCACTTCTCCTGTGGATCACAGGAGTGCAGTTGGTTCAGTTCGTGAAAGTCACCTGCTCTCTGCTCACGGAGCTGTGAGAACCGAGCGATCGGTGGTGTTTGATCACTCGGTTCTCAGTGTTAGAGCTGGCGGGGGGACAGATGCTGCATTTACCTAGGTAAGTATGATTTTTAAAAAATCTAATAAAAAAACATTCCCATACTTCTCTTTTAAAGCAGCGTAAAACCAAAACCAAAAATGTAAAATATTGCAGCTTACCAATCAATAGATGTGGTGGCTGCATTCGGTTTCTTTTTTTTTAGGCTTTTTCCCCTCCTGTTTTTCACTTGGTGATCTGGCCAATAACACACCTCCTGTATTAGTCACATATTTGTCACATCATTTTTTGTTATGCCGCTGGTTCCACTTTAAATATTAGTTGCTTTCACCCATGCAGAAGAGGTGGTGGGTAAGTACAGTAAGTACAGAGTTGCTTGTGGTAAGTACAGCAGCTGATCGGAGAGACACGTTGTTAAATGTGGACACATTGCACCCGGAGTGGCACTGCTTTTGTTTTCTGTTTCCAGGTCTGTTGTGCGTCTCGCTGCCAGTCTGTTAGGTAAAATAGTGGACAGCCTTGCCCCATCTATAACTAACGCTTTAGTTCAGGGTAAGCAGGTAAGTGGACAGCTCACCTTTTTTTTATATATATATCTCTTTTCATCTCCTCCGGGGTGGTGCCTTATGGAGGCGTGGCCTGTAGCGGCCAGTTATATCTCATTACTGTAGTGCGGAGGCTGAATTAAAATCAGATACCTATTTGGTTGCTTCAGGCAACAACTGCCTTTTTGTCCGTTAGCAGATTTGTAGAAATAATAGTTTTCCTAAACAATTTTTAATAATAATTGGGAGCTAAAAAAGGTGAAAGGGCATCATGCAGATGTTTTATATGAACCTTTCAGATTTTGGTAAAGTCTGGCCATGCGCTTCCTTTAGAATTATCAGTAGCTTTTTTTTTTTTTATGGTGGCCCACCTGATTGGATGTAAATGGAATAAAGCCCCATTCACATGGTGGCGGGCCCTGTTTAATATCCGCATGGGACCTGTCCTCTGATCCCCCGCTGATTGGAGCAGAGCGGGTGGATGACACATCCATGTCTGTTCAGTTTCTATAGAACGGACACGGACAGATCCCGCTCTGCTCTGTGGGCAGCCAGAAATAAACAAACTCTGCTGTTTGTTTACACCCGACTGCCCTCCGATCAGCCTAGAAGGAAAGGGGGGATGGATCCCCTTCCGTTTTTATTTTATCAGATCGGATTGGAGGTAGGCGGGTGTAAATGGACTTGTGTCCTCTGTCCATAGGGTTGAATGGAGGGGTGGGAAAGGGACACATTGGACTCTTTGTGTGAAAGTTATATAAGTAAGCCCAAGGCCCCTTTCACATGAAGGGTCCAATTGGATCCGCCTCTAAGTTTTTCAACCCTCCTTTCCACCCCTATGGACTAGTGAGCAAAAACGAACTTGTGTCCATTTATACCCGCCTACCTCCAATCCAATCTGGTTCGTTAATATGAGATGGAAAGGGGATCCGTCCCCTACTGTCTAGGCCAGGGATATGCAATTAGCGGACCTCCAGCTGTTGCAAAACTACAAGTCCCATCATGCCTCTGGCTCTGGGTTTCATGCTTGTGGCTGTCAGAGTCTTGCTATGCTTCATGGGACTTGAAGTTCTGCAACAGCTGGAGGTCCGCTAATTGCATATCCCTGGTCTAGGCTGATTGGAGGGCAGTCGGGTGTAAACAAAGGAGCCTGTTTTACTCCTGGCCTCCCACAGAACAGAGCGAAGAGGATCCACCCACCCAACATCCCCCCCCCCCCCACCCGCCATCTAGGGATCGGATTGGTGAGCAGTCGGCTGTAAACAGACAGTGGAGTTCGTTTACACCTGTCAGCCCATAGAGCAGCAGCTGCATAAACTGCACCTTGTCAACTGCCCGCTCTGTTCTGGGGCTGGCCGGGAGGAAACAAACTCTGCTGTCCATTCACACCCAACTGTCCTCCGATCAGCATAGAAAGGAGGCCCATTGAGGAGGAACAGTTGTCTTTTCAACAGGAGCTTCCACCTCTCCATTCGAGAGTGATCTGATATCAACCGGAATGCTGTTTATCTGTGGGTTTCTAAAAGCACAATAACCAGTTAGATTGCCACTTTTCCAGTGCAAATTAGAAGTTAAATGGAAAGACTGGTTACCAGGGACAACACACGGTTCGTTTTTTAGAAGCTGACTGCAGAATTATTTGCCTCCAGATTTTAGTCTTTGTCTGACGGTGTTTACAAAGCTAAGCAATTTCCGAGACGGCGATTTCTGTACAGTTCTAATTTGGGCTGCACAATAGCGGTCTCCACACACAGTAGTTGTTAGGGGACTCTCAGGTAGAACTGTATTGACATTGTGACTTCTCAGACAAATAATTGGCTCTATCTTTTCGTAGTTCAGCTAACAAACTAATCCATTATTTTGCCTTTGCTGGAAATGCGCTGTGTGAAGCACTTGGTCTCTAACAAGGGTGTTCATGTGACTATATGATTACCTGCAGCTGTTATGCAAAGAAGAAATATTTCAGACTCAGACTGAAATATTCCTGAATAAAAGTGGTAGACTGTTTTGCTTGCCTGTAGTGAATAGTGTTTTGCATGTGCCCCTTGCCTAGAGTCAGATGTGCATGATGCTGTAGGATTTGTAGGCTCAGGACTCATTACCAGAGCCCTTGATGGATGTGTTGTTTTCCCAGGTAACTCTAGGGGTCTTCGGTCACGAGGAAGCTGTCATCTCCAACCCGCTGTCCCCCGGGGTGATAAAGGACATTATTTACAGCAAGTGTAACCCCTACGATGAGCGGGAGGCCGTCCTGCAGCAAGAACTGGTCATCCATATTGGCTGGATTATCTCCAACACTCCAGAGCTGTTCAGCGGCATGTTGAAGATCCGTGTCGGGTCAGTCATTTTTACCTGTTAATGAGCTCAATATTTGTCTTTTGTATTACGCGTTTCGTCATTTACTTCTATTTATCGTACATCATGTTTGGGTGATACCACGCTGGACTGGTGCCCCTGGATGCTGCCTACTGGCAGGTTACTGTGTGAAGAGTATAAAGGGAAATGCTTCCAATGGGTTATATCCCAATTGTAGGTGATAGACTCCGTTGGGGTCTAGGGCTGCTACCTTTCCGATAACGACAAAGGGGGCGTTACTGCAGGAAACACTTGGGTTACATAGTTGGTAAGGTTGAATAAAGACAACAGCCCACTCAATTCAACCTGTGTTGGTATGTGTGCGTGTAGAAAATCATTTCCCATATCCCCCATACATTGTTTTCACTAAGATGCACGTCCAAGAGTCTTTTAAAACTATCCATACTTCCTGCCGACACCACCGATTGTGGAAGAGGGTTCCACATCGTTACCGCTCAGGTGATTGGAGAGGAGCGGTCCAAAAGAAGTCTCATTTTTTTTTTTTTTTTTTTTCAGTTTATTGACGATAAAACATTACAAGTAGAGCCAATACGTTTTGGGGGAATTGCATCCCCGTTCTTCAGGGCTGTATTTCTTGAAGAGTGGTTAGACTCTGAGAGGGTTAAATATATTTGATTAGCTGCTCTGCAGTATGCCAGGGTTGTGAAGCAGAAACAGCCTATCGTACATCATGGGACACAGAGCAGGCTGTAATCATGACCATCTGGGTTATGCTCCACCTATAGGTGGACACTGGCAGACCAATCAGGTAGGAAATCATCACCTGCATAACTCCTCCCACACAGGAAGTACCTTGGTTTTTTCACCAGTGTCTTGAAAATGATGGGCACTGAAGTTCAGCACCCTGCATGGGTTTCTGGTGGTCTCTAAATGATTCCAGAAGGGATTGGTTGACTGGATCCATTCTTATAGCCAGGATGCTGAAATGGATGGTACCCGGGCCCTGTAAAGACGTGATGAAGATTCGTCGGGAATTGTCTGTAATGCAACTTTTCGGCGCTGGACCCTGCGTTACGGGACCCTGCGTTACGGAACCCTGCAAAGTTCAAGCACTGACCAAGGTGTTTTTCGTCAGGGTACGTATAGCAAAGGGGACCCGAGTCCCTGAGGGCCCTTAGTGTCAGAGCCTACCATGATGGATGAAGATTGATAAGTGATTTTTATTTTTTTCTTCTGTGTTTCTCTCCTCTCAATGGCATTGCTTTGGGACATCCCGGATGGTCATGATTATAGCCTGCTTTGTGTCCCGTGATGTATGAAAAAAAAAATTGGATTGTTGTACTTACCTGTAAAATCCATTTCTTGAAGTTCTTCTCGGGACTCAGGTCCCTCCCCACTTTCTGGTAGTTCATTGCTAGCTACAGAACTGAGGTACTTCCTGTGTGGGAGGTGTTATGTCTGATTGGTCATGTCTGATTGGTCTGCCAGTGTCCATTTGCGCATATCCCAGGTGGTCATGATTATAGCCTGCTCTGTGATGTACCTAAAGAAATGGATTGTACAAGTAAGTACAAAAAAAAAAAACGTATCTTCTTTAATTTATTTACCATACTTATAGGCATGCATACAGCTGGGTCTATATATATTTGGACACAGGCACAATTGTCATACTTTTGGCTCTGTATGCCACCAGAATAAAATTAAAATGAAACACTCCATATGAATTTGAAGTGCAGACTTTAATTCAAGGGGTTGAACATAAATATTAGGTACAAATTTTAGGAACTGCAACCATTTTTATACCCATTTTCAGGGGCTCAAATGTAATTGGACAAATGAATATAATCATAAATAAAATGTTCAATTTTAATATTTTGTTGAGAATCCTTTACTGGCAATGACTGCCTAAAGTCTGGAACCCAAAGACTGGTTTTCCTCCTTTCTGATGCTTTGCCAGGCTCTAACTGCAGCTGTCTTCAGTTATTCTTTGTTTGTGGGTCTTTCTGTTTTTAGTTTTGCTTTCAACAAGTGAAATGCTCAATTGGGTTGGGGTCAGGTGATTGACTCGGCCATTGCAGAATATTCTACTTCTTTTCCTTCAAAAGCTCCTGGGTTGCTTGTGTAGTGTTTTGGATCATTGTCCATCTGTACTGTGAAGCGCCATCCAATCAACTTTGCTGCATTTGGCTGAATCTGGGCTGACAGTATATCACTAAACACTGCAGAATTTATCCAGGTGCTTCTGTCTTCTGTCACATCATCAGTAAACACCAATGACCCAGTGCCACCGGAAGCCAAGCATGCCCATGCCATCACACTGCCTCCACCATGTTTTTTAGATGACGTTGTGTGGTTTGGATCATGAGCTGTTCCAAGCCTTCTCCACACTTTTTTCTTCCAGTCATTCTGGTACAGATTAATCTTAGTTTTATCCATCCAAAGAATGCTTTTCCAGAACTGGTTTGTTTTTTTTAGATTTTTTTGGCAAAGTCTGATCGGGCTTTTTTATTCTTCAGGCTTATGAATGGTTTGCACCTTGTGGTGAACCCTCTGTATTTGCTCTTGTGAAGTCTTCTCTTGATTGTAGACTTTGACAATGATACTAGAGAGTGTCCTTCACTTGTCTGGATGTTGTGAATGGGTTTTTCGTTACCCTTGAGAGCATCCTGCGATCATCCACCACTATTGTCATCCATGGACGTCCAGGCCTTTTTATTTTGCTGAGCTCACCTGTGCGTTCTTCTTTCCTCAGAATGTACCAAACTGGGCCATTCCTAATGTTGCTGCTATTACTATGATGGATTTGTTTATTGTTTTTAAGCCTTCCAATGGCCTGTTTCCCTTGAATGGACAGCTCCTTTGAATGCATGATGTAGGTTCACAGCAATAGATTTCAAATGCAAATACCACACTTAGAATCAACTCCATACCTTTTACCTCCTTAATTGATGAAGAAATAATGGAGTAGCTCACACTTGGCCATGAAACCGCTTTTGATTTAATTGTCCAATTACTTTTGGTCTCTTGAAAAAGGGAGGTGTGGCTAGTCTTAAGAGCTCTAATTCCTAAACCCTTCCTCCGATTTGGATGTACATACCCTCAAATTAAACCTGAGAGTGCACTTTCAGCCCATATCCATTATATAATGATAGCTTGAATGTCTTTTGGTAAATACCTGAACAAAATAAAATGATGCCTGTGTCCAAATATATATGGACCTAACTGTATTTAGCCCTTCTCCCAGAGTTCAGCTTTAAATTGAGTAGCATTGTGGTAAAATTAAGCTTATCTCATCATTAGAGATGTAAATTCCTTTCTTGATACTACTCTGCCGTGCATTATGGGAAGCCTACAAGCAGCCGCCATTTTCTGTGGCCACCGGTGTGTTGCTGACATGCAAAAAGTAGGATTCCGGTGGGTTCCCGTGTGCTTTGTGTTTGTCACCCGGTTTTATAATGTTAATGATACTCGGAGAACTCAAATGAACATTCTGTGTATAGACACAGATTTGATTTACCGTTTCATTATTGATTTTAGCTCTGCCAGTCTGGCTGACATAGATCAAATGCTTGACAGAACCATTACTGAGCAAACTTCTGTTCCCGGGCCGTGTCACTCACAGGATGGAAAGGAAAGATGGAGAGATTCCCCTGCCTCCGGGTCTCATCACTCATAACTATTTCAAAGCTACATTTCCTATTGGGTGGTTAGTATATGTTGTGAAATTCATCTCCCTGGGCCTGTGTGTTGTCGGCAGCAAATAATTACATTCTAGTTCTGATCTCCTAGTGCGGGTTAGAAAGCAATTCCTAAATCAGTTTTGTTGATTGCCAGAGACATCAAAGCACCTTCCTTTTCCTTTACTTGTAAAAATATATGCTCATTTCCTTTCCTTTTTTTTATGAGAAGATGAGGGAAAGAGGGCAGTAAGTGTAAGAGCTTACATAAATGATTTACATATCAGAGCGCCGGATGGCCCAATGGGGGGGGGGTTCTAATAGGCTTCAAAAAAGGGTGTGCTCAGGGAGCAGAGCACTGCTCCCCGATCCCACCCAGTTGTGTGATGATAGCAAATAAATTTTCACACTAAAGTTCCTCCCCGCCAATCAGGAGGCAGAGAGGAGACACACGGCGGAGGAAGCAATGGGAGGAGCGGACACCGGAGCCGCTGCCCGCACCCCAGGAGAGGAGGGGAGGACACCACAGACTGCCAGCCCTAGATCGGGTAGGTGCCTGACTGCCGACATCCTGGAGGAGGGGGTTGTCAGTGCCGCGCCCCCGGCCTCCCAGAGGGGTGGGGTTTGGTGTCAGTGCCGTGCCACCAGCCTCCCGGAGGGGGGGTGGTGTCAGTGCCACGTCACGGGCTGCCCAGGAGGGTGCTGTCAGTGCCGCGCCACCAACCGCCCGGAGGGGGGATGCTTGTTTATCCGCCCCCCCCAAAAGAAAAACCCACCAGCCGCTACTGGTTGATGCGCAGATCCTAAGGAACAGAGGTATCCCTCAGTCTGTGATTCCTACTAGGCTCAAGGCGTTACATAGTGTGTATGAACCTTTTAGTTTTGCTGAGCTGAGCTTATAGTTCCATAAGTATATGAACAACAATCCTATTTGGAGAGTGGCAGGCTTGAGAAAGAAGCCTGGAAGGCTTTGAAACGCGTAGCCATGCCCATTTTACACTGTGAGACATCATCTTCCACATTCTCCAGCACTCCGCAAAGTTCCTACCAATCCTGTTGGCTTTTACAAACTTGGGCAGGAGTGGTGCAGGCTTCCTGTGCGTTGCCATTTGCCTACATTTTCTACTACACTTAGATGCACCCTCTGGTGTTCCTTTTTATATTATAGAGATTTCTCCAGTCTCTTGAAGAGCTGCCACAGGTGTAGAAGATGGAACAGAGTTAACCCCCAATGCACATTATGGCTGTTAGTGGACTCTTGTTTACATCAATTAGGTTTTTGGGGTTTTTTTAAGCACATAAAATATTTCTTGTACCGTTACTATACCTTTTCTTATCATTAGATGTGGAAGGCTTACTTCACTTGGCGTGAGTCTATGGGCTTTTACACTATGAGATTTTCCATGAGAAGAATCCTCTCCTTTCTACCGTTGGGTCTGGACCAGCGTTGTGCTCCCTGGCACCATCAAAGCTCAGAGACTGTTGGCCTCACTCTGTCATTAGGACCTTTGTGCTGGGGATTTGCCATGGGGTTCCCCCTGCTGATCCCCTGTGACAGTGGTATCTGAATCTGGTTCTCTCTGCACTTTAGAAGCTGCCACTTGAAACCATTAGAGATGATTTTGTCTCTACTCTCATCTCAACCACAAAGTTGCTTTCCTTGTAGCTAGTGTCTGAATTGGTGACCTTATCTTGCAAAGAACCCTTTTTTGGTCTTGCATAATGCCAAGGTGGTGTTGAGGCCCAGAGCATTGTTCTCCTGTCCATTTGTCCAGCTGCCTCTTCCAGAAAGACTGATTGTCTTTTTGTCGTTTCACAACGGCCCAGAAGGGTTCCTGGGCTTCTCGTTCCACCATATTTAGGTGGCACAAACAGACCCATACTTTACATTTATGGCCTCAAGGGTCAAAATTCCCCCTTTCTTTTTACTGCTCATTCCACCAGGTCTGTGGGAGCCTCTTGGGCTTTTCAGCATCAGGCAACTGTTTCCCAGATTTATAAGACTTCCCCCTGGTTGTCTGTTTAAATGTTCTCTAGATTCTACCAGGTAGAAGTTTCTGCCTCTTCTGATGCTAGCACTTATCCCATCTGGGTGGTGGGCAGCAGCTCCTGTGTCCTCTCTTCCATCATGGTGGCTTCCGCCGTGCATCTCCTCCCCTCCTCCTAGACGTCCAATAGGGTCACCTGTCCTTTCAGCCAATCGGGTGATGGGTCTCAAGACCCGCTTCCTGATTGGCCGGGTGGAGGATCAGTGTTACAATAGTGAATATTCATTTGCTATTGTAACACACCTGGGTGGGCTCGGTTCACAGTGCTTGCGCCCCGAGCCCACCCTATTTTGATGCATATTCGAGCCTCTGTCTCTAATCAGGTGCTTCACAACCATGCATCCTGCATGGGGGCCAGACGCATGGATAGGGGGGGGCCGGCGCCTGTGCACCGCCCCTGGTTTATGCCCTGGGTTGGTTTGCCATTGTCCAGTCTTTCTCTAGGTGGCAGTATAACCTGAAGGTGGAAGACTTCCTGTGTCCCTTATGGGAAACCAAAGTACAAAAAATCCTGTTTATTTGTTATTAATGTGATAATACAGAAGGCTCGCCATTATTGATGGTGGTTCATCTCACCTATTTCTCTTCTGTATAAACAAACACTGTGGCTTAGTGAAAAATCAATTTTCCGCTTGAAAATGCAGCTTTAAATACTTTACTCATTATTCACAGCAAATTAATTAGAATCACCGCACTCTCTTAACCCAACATATATATCAATAACAAGACATATGTGGAATTAATCTGTGTAGAATTCACCTGGAGATGTAAGGAACCCAGACTGACTTGTGTCTGCCATTTAAACTTCTGAATATTTTTATATAATATCAGGATGTTAACACATGATCTGTTTATTTTCCCACTGTAAGTTGCAGCACTGAATATTAAAAATCCTTTACAGCAGCAGAGAGAATTAGGAAGTGAATGGAGGTGAATGGAGGGAAAGAGTCGGCATTGAATACAGTTTGCATCTTTAATTGCAAATGTGCATCCAACGGCAAAAAGCAGATACAATGAAAATATATTTTTATTTTCTTACCCTTTTTATAGAAGTCAAAGGTTTTTCCTTTAAATGAAAGTTACAAGTAGCCATTGATTTTTAAAGGGACGGCCTGCCCAACATTTCGCTGGTCAGAGAGAGTGCAGGTAATTAAATACTCTCTTTTCACTTTACACAGGGAGTCCATGTAGGATAGTTCATGTGCAGCACAAAAGTATAATGGTGGTCTCAGGTGTGCTGACTGAGGACAGCTGCCGGCTCGTAAAAAGCTACAAGGGGCTCTGCATGCGTGCTCCTTCATCAGGCAGTTCGGAGCCTGATGAAGGAGCACGCATACTCCGAACGCGCGCTCTTCCCCACTCCTCCTCCAACCGGAAGTGACGTGCATTGCCGTTCTGAGTTCCTGGAAGCGCTGGGAGCCACCAGCGTTAGCCGGACCACCAGCTGCCTCTTCACCTGCGAGCCGAACGCCTTCCCCTGTGAGTGGATGAACGTCTGTAATCATTCCAATGCGCTGACACATCTATGATCTTGTGAGTTTCCCAATTGTCTACCTTGGAATAAAATGTTTTATTATCGCTGCACTTAGATTGGCGCTGCTCTTCTTTGTGTCCAACATTTAGTTGAAGCCACCCAACTTTTTTCATAATATCCTGGGTATGCTAATAAAATGATGAAAAGGGCAGGATTATTTTGGGGTAGTGTCATGTACCTAGTTGAGGCTGCATTAAAGAGAGGATGATGACAGGGTATAACAGGGCACAGAGTGGCATGGGGGCCTGCGGGAAATCCAGGTCAGGAGATCTGGTGGAAGATGTGAAGCTGCAGCAAGCAAGCTAGCAGATGCAGGATCTCGGATGTGTGGTCAGACAGACAGGAGTCTGCAACAATCGAGCAGCAGGAGTGCAGAATCAAGAACCAGGAGAAGAGTCAAAGCCAGGGAATAGTCAGTATTAACCAGGCAGAGGAGATACCAGAACAGCAGGCAGAAGGCAAAGTTGGGGGGGGGTCACAAGCCGGAGTCAGCAACAGGGGTTCAGGAACGAGCATAGTCAACAAGCCGGGTCTTGCTACGGAAGTACACAGGATCAGGTCACAGGCAGAAAGAGCCGGCGACCACCAAGCAATGATTCAGAGTTTTGTATGGCTTTAAATAGGCCACTGGGTGCCAAAGTCAAGCAAACTTGCATGCTGGCGCTCATCAGCACGCTAATGCTCACGTTCTTCTGCTCGTGTAGATACACACAGGGTCCTAATTCTGTGCACAGTTCTATGATCTGTTCTGTATATATGCGCATACAAAAAACAAAAATAGCTGCGCTGAAGGTACTAGTAGATACTAATTAAGACAATATTTAAAAATTATTGATGAATAATCAAACCTAAGACTCTAGTTACATAGTGAATGTGAAAAAAGAGGATAAAAGTGAAAAGGTCCAAAACTGAGAATAAATCAAATAAATTGAATTGATCAAATAAATTTGAAAACAGTCCGTGATTCTTGAAATAGTGCTAAAATAGGTGAATAAATAAGACTTGATCTTCCACCACCAAAAAGCAGCAAACACCAAATGAAATGCACGCTTACCAAAAGGCAAGCTAATTGAGCTTGTGGCTATATACCGAGCCAGGGCATTTATCCAGGGGATCAGGACAACAACTCCAATTACATCAGCACAGTAGAGGAGAGATGGGCAGCTGGTGGACGGGTAGCTCGATCGAGCAAAATACATGGATGGATACCAAATGTCACCCATAAAAATGAGAAAAGGAAGCTCTGCATAGTGTAAATCTGATATTATCATTTAATGAAATAAGGAAAAACATACTTACAAGAAGCACCGTTAAAATCAGCAAGAATAGGCTTGCGAACGCCCGTTCGCTCAGAAGCACCAAGCGCGATGGCGTCAGCACGTCTCGTCTGCCCGATGCGCGTTTCGTCATATAGCAATGACGAAACACGCCAACGAGGAGAGAGGTGGCTTGGCTGAGCTGCGGCTCTGTGTCTGAATAGACACACAGAGCCTCAGCTCGGGTGCCCCCCATAGCAAGCTGCTTGCTGTGGGGCCACTCAGGAAGAAGTTAGGGGCTAGGAGCGCTGAGAAGATGTAGGATTGGGGCTGCTCTGTGCAAAACCAGGTAAGTATGACATGTTTGTTATTTTTTAACAGTAAAAGCAAGACTTTAATATCACTTTAAAGTCGGGGTCTTTCTAGACGTAGGGTTCTCCAAACTATGGCCCTCCAGCTGTTGCAGAACTACACGTCCCATGAGGCATTGTAAAACTCTGACATTCACAGACATGACTAGGCATGATGGGAATTGTAGTTTCTGAACAATTGGAGGGCCATATTTTGGAGACCCCTGCTCTAGAGTCCTGGACAGGCTGAGTGGCGTCAGCCAACAGCGAACTTTAGCCCAATATTGGCTGAACCTGAGTTTGGCCCTACTTTTCCTTTAAATCTCGATACAAATATCTGTTTTCGACACGATTTGCTTTTTCTAAAAACTCTAATCTGTTATGATGAATTTACAACAGCAAGAATCACCCCAGGAAGCCATTGAGTCACCCTTGGGCTGTACATAGCAGCGGCTAAGAACCCGTGCCGTATGCAGTTTCTGCTGTTGCATCACATTTTCCGGCTCGGCCCCAGGAGGTTTGAAGCTACAGATCTGCAGTAACTACTAGTGGGTTTTGTTCATTAGCAGAAGCCATACAGAGTCCAGCTGCCCCGGGCTGAGCGGAAACCTTGAATCATTTCAATAAACGAATATATTCTGCGTTCACGTCTTCTGCTCTAATTGACTGGAGTTTTCCCAGAACTGTCCCAGATGTCTCCTTTGCTAACTATGTGTACATGACTACAGCGAGGTGATTAGTGAAATTCCAATTGATTATTGAGCTCATTAGCTCGGTTAGCGTTCAGTATTATGTGAAATCCATCTGCAGCCTGATTGCATGACATAGTGTTATCATTTTGAGAGAAGTTTTTTTTTTTTTTCTGAATCTGAAGCCAGGAACAATGCAGCCATTACACCTGCAGATCTGGCATCTAAAGGTTTTCCTAAGATCCTGGTCTGTGTTAGATGTAGCAATTCACTACGATGCAAACTTAACAGATATGATCTTTTTATGTAGTCGCATGCTGCCAGTATCGTGCCAGGGGCAATAACAGCAGTCCCATGAGTTCCGAGTAGTCATGCCAAAGCAGCAAATGAGCAATGTCACCTTTTTATCTCAATACATGAGACATAATTAACCATCTGTTGGTCATGTGTGTGTCTGACATGCGTCCCTATCTTCCTTCTAGCTGGATCGTTCACGCCATGAGATACGAGCTCCAGATTCGCAGCCAGATGCGCGGTGGGGAACAGTCGGAGACCGATATCTATCAGCTGTCTCCAGGTGAAATCAAGCAGCTTCTCCTTTGTATTCTAAAGCCACAGCAGTCTGGAAGGTGAGAACAGAACACAGTCAGTCATCTTACATGTGTACATCAGTGTTCTAAGATCAGTTTCCTACTAAGGCTGGCCATACACTATACCAGTGGTCTCCAAACTGCGGTCCGCGGGCCAGATTGTGTCCCTTTGCTTGCCTTCATCTGGCCTGTGGGGCACTATTCCTAACATTGACACCAACAATGGGTCATTACTCCTTCCACTGACACCAACAATGGGGCACTACTCCTTCCACTAACACCGACAATGGGTCATTACTCCTTCCACTGACACCAACAATGGGGCACTACTCCTTCCACTAACACCGACAATGGGGCACTACTCCTTCCACTAACACCGACAATGGGGCACTACTCCTTCCACTAACACCGACAATGGGGCACTATTCCTTCTGCTGACGCAGACGGGGCACTACTCCTTGCGCTAACGCAGACGGGGCACTACTCCTTCCGCTGACACAGAGGATGGGGCACTACTCCTTCCGCTGACGCAGACGATGGGGCACTACTCCTGATGCGGACAATGGGGCACTACTCCTGATGCGGACGATGGGGCACTACTCCTGATGCGGACGATGGGGCACTACTCCTGATGCGGACGATGGGGCACTACTCCTGATGCGGACGATGGGGCACTACTCCTGATGCGGACGATGGGGCACTACTCCTGATGCGGACGATGGGGCACTACTCCTGATGCGGACGATGGGGCACTACTCCTGATGCGGACGATGGGGCACTACTCCTGCCGCGGACGATGGGGCACTACTCCTGCCGCGGACGATGGGGCACTACTCCTGCCGCGGACGATGGGGCACTACTCCTGCCGCGGACGATGGGGCACTACTCCTGCCGCGGAGTCTCTAATAGGCTTCAATAGAGGGTGGGCTCAGGTCGCAGGGAGTGCGCTCCATCCAGTGTGCCCCAACGTCCAGTGTGCATGAGGCCTTAACATCACTTTAAAGGGTAAGTTCACCTTACAGATTTTTCTGTAAGGTGAACATACACAGGGCCCCCTCCTCACACGCCCCCCCAGTCCCACTGACCTGGATCGCGGCGATCTCCCGTTCTGAGCCCCGGTATAACCGTGTCAGGGGCTTAGAAATCCCTGCAGCTGAATCTCCAAAATGTACCCAGTCAGGAGGGTCATTTCGGAACATGCTAATTGGTCGGCGCTGTCCAATGGGTGGCGCCGACCAATCAGAACCTGCATAGCCCATCCTGTCAGCGGGGAAGGAGACGCGTGAATGCCGAGGGGATTTCTAAGCCCCGGACCCCTGGAGCGGCTATACCGGGGCCCAGAACGGGTGATTCGCCGTGAGACAGTTCAGCGGGACTGGGGGGGGTATGAGGAGGGCGTCCTGTGTAAGTTTACCTTACAGATTTTTCTGTAGAAGTGAACTTTACCCTTTAATGTTTCTGGACTGATCAAACTAATTGACTTGCCTAGAAAGAGAGGAGTCGTAAATCACAATGAATCATAAACCATCCTGAGTAGGAAGTAGAACCTGCGTATGTAATGGACACATTTGGCTGCTTCCATGAAAGATAAATACAAACTTCACCCAGAAAGAACGTTTTATAGCATTTTATAGCATATTGATAACAGATACAGTGCACACGTCTCACGTGAAAACATTAGTAAGCCTCCTAAATTTTCTTCTAAACAAACCATTATGAAGCACATAAATTAAAGCACGCCATCCCCTTTTATTTTCTTATTCATAATTTAGCAGTGCTGTTAGATCAGACCGCTTCTCACAGAATGCTCTCCTGTAAATCATTCGACATTTATTATTCATTTTTCTGATGGGTCTGTGCAATCAGTGTTGGTTGTTCTGTCATTTTTAGGTGTTGGCTGAACCGCAGGCAGATAGACGGCTCCCTGAATAGGAATCCATCCGGCTTTTATGACCGAGTGTGGCAAATTCTGGAGAGGACGCCCAGCGGGATCATAGTGTCCGGCAAGTTCCTACCACAGGTAACCTCCTGTATTATATTGTACGCTGTATTACTTTTATTATACAGTATGTTCTGTAACATGGTCTATGTCAGGGATATGCAATTAGCGGACTTCCAGCTGTTGCAAAACTACAAGTCCCATCATGCCTTTGGGTGTCATGCTTGTGGCTGTCAGAGTCTTGCTGTGCCTCATGGGACTTGTAGTTCTACAACAGCTGGAGGTCCGCTAATTGCATATCCCTGGTCTATGTTATGGAGACAGCATAGTGAACCGCTATACAAGTAGAGCATCGATTGAGGGCAATGTGCCTCCTGGTGAGTTCATACACAGCTCAAAGTTCATAAGCGGTATGATAACGTCTAACATTGCTCATTAAATCAGTAGTGCAGAGCAAAAGAATAATTGGGGCATGACGGGCTTTTAGACCCCTTTCACAGTGAGGCAGTTTTCAGGTGTTATGCACTAGAAATAGCGCCTGTAAAGTGCCTGTAAACTGCCTCCCATTAATTGCAATGGGTGCCTTTACAGCGGGGCGGTGCGCTTGCGGGACATTCGAAAAAGTCTTGCAAGCAGCATCTTTAAGGCGGTTTGGGAGCGCTGTATACGGCTCCAGTAAGCGGCGGAGACGACCGGAGCGCGGCGGGAAGTGGGGGGCACCTTTCCTGCCGCCGATAATAGTGGTCTCACTGCCACAGAGACCACTTTTATCTTAAGGAGGACTGGCCGCCGTTGCAGAAAATACCGAGGTTATGGCAGCAGTCAAAGTACTGACCTACAGCTACGGCGGTTTGCGGTAAGTGGTTAATGTATCATAATATTTTATTTCCTTTCGAAATATTCAATTACACAAACTATTTGTATATTGTGTTTATCCTTTTTTAATCACATATTTTATTATGATTTAAAGATCATACATGTTTGTATCTTTTTATTATTTTTATTTTACAATAAAAAGTTTGTAAGTGAAAAAAAAAAGAAATCTATTTACCTAGAAAAATGGTAATGTGTTCAATACTTATTTTACCCGCTGTGTATATACGTGAGCCTGCACATGCTGCCCCACCGCAATAAATGTACTGTGGCAGGGTGGCAAGTGGTTAAAAAAAAAAAAAACTCTAATTTGTCTCAATATATATAACATATATGTCCCCTAGATCAGGGGCCTCCAAACTATGGCCCTCCAGCTGTTCAGGATCTACAATACCCATCATGCCTTGTCCTGTCTGTGAATGGCAGAGTTTTACAATGCCTCATGGGACGTGTAGTTCCACAACAACTGGAGGGCCGTCGTTTGGAGATTCCTGTCCTAGATGGACTTCTCACATCCCCATGAACACCTATTACAATACATAACTAGGTTACATTCCATAGTGTCCGTCCAAGGGGAGAGAGGGGAAGGACTCCAAATTCCCAACGTGTTTCGTTGAATATACAGCTTCTTCAGGAGAGGGGAGTGAAGGAGGCGGGAGTGAAGGAGGCAGCAATGTAATAAATCTGAAAAAAAAAAATCAAGATACAATTGTGATAGTATCTAAACGGTACATACGATTGTAATGGTATACCATCCAACCCAGAGATGTCCGACATTGGTGGAACCCAACCATCATATACAGCAGGGACATGCAATTAGCGGACCTCCAGCTGTTGCAGGACTACACGTCCCATGAGGCATAGCAACACTCTGACAGCCAAAAGCATGACACCCAGAGGCAGAGGCATGATGGGACTTGTAGTTTTGTAATTGCCTATCCCTGACATACAGGACCACCCTGGGGGCGGGTATGGGGGGGGGGGGGCACAAGGAAAAAGGAGAGCTAGTGGAAAGATCATGAACACATGAACCTGCAGCTCAACCACCTATTTTTACTGCCTCCCAGGAGGTCATGTAAAAAAGAGCATCACGAACAAAACAGTACTCAACTAGGTCGATCACAAAATGAATAGCATGATCTGGTCCTGGAAAAAAAAAAAAAAACAATTATAGAGTGGTTGTGTTGCTTATGTTGGGGTCGGTAGATTCTAATTCTGCAGCCCTGAGTAGGTTGTACAGGTCGGTGTGGAACGTTCTCACCAACTATAATCTCTTTATTCTCCGTACAGCAACCCACCTTATCTGATATGACTATGTACGAGATGAACTTTTCTCTGCTGGTGGAGGACATGCTGCAGAACATCGCACAGCCCGAGTATCGCCAGATCGTGGTGGAGGTAATAGCACCTGTTTTATAATGAACACATTGTGCCATTTTCCAATCATTGTAACAATAATATCTCAATTCGCACCTATTCACACTATTGCACTGCGGTGACGCCCATCGCACGTTACGTGCATCGGTGCCGTGCGATTTTTTCTGAATGGCACCGCAGTGCAGCTTGCTGATAGATGTGCGTTAGTCACATGATTAGGATGCTTTAAAACCATCTGACCTCCGGAAGATTTAACCCCCCCCCCCCCCCTTCATGACCAGGCCGTTTTTTGTCATATGACACTGTGTTACTTTACTGACAATTGTGCAGTCATGCGACGTTGTACCCAAATAAAATTGATGTCCTTCTTTTACCCCACAAATAGAGCTTTCTTTTGGTGATATTTGATCACCTCTGCGGTTTTTATTTTTTGGGCGCTATAAGCAAAAAAAAGCGATAATTTTGAAAAAAAAAAAAAAACAATATTTTTTTTTCTTTGTGCTATAAAACACATCCAATAAAAAACAAAAAAAATCTAATTTTTGCATCAATTTAGGCCAATATGTATTCTGCTACATATTTTTGCAGGAAAAAAAAAATCCCAGAAAGCGTATGTTGATTGTAGACACTATAACTTTTTGCGCAAACCAAACTATGGGGATATATTTCTCTTTTTTTACTAGTAATGGGAACGATATTGCGGTGGACAGTCAGACACTAACTGACACTTTTTGGGGACCATTGACACGAATACAGTAATAATATGCACTGTCACTGTACTAAGGACACTGGCTGACCCCTTTTCACACTGAAGGCGCTTTTCAGGCGTTTTAGCGCTAAAAATAGTGCCTGTAAAGCGCCTCTCAAGCCTCCCCAGTGTGAAAGCCTGAGTACTATATATATATATATATATACACATACATTCATACATTTTTTTATATATATATATATACATGATCTGGCTCTTCCAGGTAGTGGGCGCAAATGCCTCGCCCCCACTGTGATCTATACACAGCAGGAGCTAATCAGCAGGTTCCACGGACTCGATGTCTGCCGGCACCCGCCAATCATTCGGTACATAGGCAGTCTGCCTATGTAAACAGGGCAGATTGCCATTCTATCAGTAGGGAAGGTATTGATTCTGTGTCTTCCATGTCTTCCACTAGTAAAAGCACCTCCCCCATAGTACACAAACACTGGCTAGGCGCACACAGTTAGCCCTTTGATTGTCCCTGATAACTCCTTCCCAGCCAGTATCATTAGTACAGTGACAGTGCATATTTTTTTTAGCACTGATCACTGTATTAATGTCACTGGTCCAAAAAAAAAAAAAAATGTCAGTGTCCAATTTAAGTTAAGTTGCAAATATAAGTTGCTGATCGCCACCGTTACTCGTAAAAAATGAATAAATAAAAATTCCATAAAAATATCCCATAGTTTGTAGACGCTGTAACGTTTGTGCAAATACCAATATCAATAGACGCTTATTGGTATTTTTTTTTACCGAAAATATGTAGCAGAATACATGTTGGCCTAAATTGATGAAGAAATTCTATTTTTTTTTTTTTTTTTTTTGGATATGTTTTATAGCAGAAAGTTAAAAAAAAAAAATGTTTTTTTTTTTTTTTTTCAACATTGTCGGTCTTTTTTATAGCACACAAAAACGCAGAGGTGATGAAATACCACCAAAAGAAAGCTCTATTTGTGGGGAGAAAAAAAAAAGACATCAATTTTATTTGTGTACAGCGTCGCACGACCGCGCAAATGTTAGTTAAAATAACGCAGTTCCGTATTGCTAAAAGATGGCCTGGGAGAGGGGGGGTAAATCTTCCGGAGCTGAAGCGGTTAAGCTGTCGGTCAGTATTAGGAGCACAGACAAAACTATGGAGGTGGTCGGGTCCTGTACTGCAGGTCATTAGTGTCACGTGGCTGTACTTGGTGGCAGTGTGACACTTTTCATTAGGACTTGACAACATCCTGTAAACAGCAGTTTCAGCATCAAGTACAATGTGTGTTCATATCAGACACGGCACTTGCTGTAATGTAAACCAGCCCCTGTATAACGATCGTTTTTTGCTTTCTGACAATCTCCCCCTCCCCCCATGCAGACAGAGAACGCCTCGGTGTACAGGATTCCAACCAACCTAAATACGTTTTTTTCCTTTTTGTCCTTTCTCAGCTTCTGATGATCGTTTCCGTCATCCTGGAAAGAAACCCGGAATTTGAGTTTCAGGAGAGAGTGGATTTGGACAAACTGGTGAAAGAGGCATTTAATGATTTTCAGCGAGACCAGAGCCGGCTTCAGGGAGCGGAAAAACAGGTGAGCCGGGGCGGCAATCACCGCCTCAAGGTCACCGTCTCTCCCGCCAAGTGATCTGATAATAAAAATCTCAGCAGAGAGAGCGCCGCGCACAAAATTAAATTTGGGCCAGTCACCTGCGTGTCGCAGCAGCCTTACATTCTCGCTGTGATTTTTGGGAGGAGGTCACACCGGGAGAGATGGGAAAACACGGCAGAAGATCGACAAGAGGGCGTTTACCTAGAGAGCCCGTCATGAAGCAGACCTAGATTTGTCAATTGTATTATTAGATCATTTACATGGCAGTATTTTAGGTTTATTCTCACAGAGCAAAATACACAATTTTGTCAAAAGTATTGGGACGCCTGCCTTTACAAGAACTTTAATGGCATCCCAGTCTTAGTCCGTAGGGTTCAATATTGAGTTGGCTCCACCCTTTGCAGCTATAACAGCTTCAACTCTTCTGGGAAGGCCGTCCACAAGGTTTAGGAGTGTGTCTATGGGAATGTTTGACCATTCTTCCAGAAGAGCATTTCTGAGGTCAGGCACTGATGTTGGACGAGAAGGCCTGGCTCACAGTCTCCTCTGTAATTCATCCCAAAGGTGTTCTATCGGATTGTGTGCAGGCCAGTCAAGTTCCTCCACCCCAACCTCCCTCATCCATGTCTTGCTTTGTGCTCTGGTTCGTAGTCATGTTGGAACAGGAAGGGGCCGTCCCCAAACTGTTCCCACAAAGTTGGGAACATGAAATTGTCCAAAATGTCTTGGTATGCTGACACCTTAAGAGTTCCCTTCACCGGAACTAAAGGGGCCAAGCCCAACCCCTGAAAAACAATCCCCACACCATAATCCCCTCCTCCACCATGGTTTATTAGTGTGCCGCTCAGGTTCGATCACTGTGGGGAGTAGTGTGGGTGATGCTGCATCCGCTGCAGGAGTGCTAGCAAGGAAAGGTGCTTGACCCAACTCCTGTAGTTACTACGAGGAGGAATCCCAGATGCCACACATCAACAGTGTCCTATGATGGTAATGAGTGACAACCTCAGCCTGGGCTCCTGCCAGGCCACGCCCCCAACATGTTTCACTCAGCGCCCCCCCGGAGCTTAGTCATGGGGAACCACGATTTGGACCAGTACAGAAAGCAACATCCATAATGAGAGAGTTTGGGGTGGAGGAACTTGACTGGCCTGCACAGTCCTGACCTCAACCCGATAGAACACCTTTGGGATGAATTGGAGTGGCAACTGCAATCCAGGCCTTCTCATCCAACATCAGGGCCTGACGTCACAAATGCACTTCTGGTAGAATGGTCAAACATTCCCATAGACACACTCCTAAACCTTGTGGACGGCCTTCCCAGAAGAGTTGAAGCTGTTATAGCTGCAAAGGGTGGGCCAACTCAATATTGAATCCTACGGACTAAGACTGGGATGCCATTAAAGTTCGCGTGTGTAAAGGCAGGCGTCCCAATACTTTTGACAATATAGTGCATACAATGGATATAAAAAAAGATCTACTCATTAAAATGTCAGCATATCGTGTTACAAAACACGATATGCACTTTCTAAAGAGTGCGGAAAGCTGAAGACAGCAGATACACATGTAAAACTCAAGTAGGGAGATTCTGTAATATAAAAAAAATGAGACAAAGATAAATAATTTCAGAACTTTTTCCACCTTTAATGTGACCCATAAACTGTATAACTCAGTTGAACAACAAACTGAAATCTTTTAGGTGGAGGGAAGTAAAATAAAATAAAATAATCTGGTTACATAAGTCTGCACACCCCTTACACTAATACTCTGTTGAAGCACCTTCTGATTCTATTCCAGCACTCAGTCTTTTTGGGGATGAGTCTATCAGCCTGGGACATCTTGACTTGGCAGTATCTGCCCCACTCTTCTTTGTAAAAACACTCCAAATCTGTCAGATTACGAGGGAATTTCCTGTACACAGCCCTCTTCAGATCCCCCCCACAGATTTTCAATGAGATTCAGGTCCGGGCTCTGTTCCAAAACGTTAATCTTCTGGTGAAGCCATTCCTTTGTTGATTTGGATGTAGGCTTTGGAGTGTTGTCATGCTGATAGATGAAGTTCCTCTTCATGTTCAGCTTTCTGGCAGAAGCCTGAAGGTTTTGTGCCAATGTTGACTGGTATTTGGAACTGTTCATAATTCCCTCTACCTTGACTAAGGCCCCTGTTCCAGCTGAAGAAAAACAGCCCTAAAGCATAATGCTGCCACCACCATGCTTCACGGTGGGTATGGTGTTCTTTTGGTGATGTGCAGTGTTGTTTTTGCAGCAAACATATCTTTTGGAATTATGGCCAAAAAGTTCCACCTTGGCTTCATCAGACCATAACACATTTTCAAATGAGAAGAAAGATACAGGTGCCTCTAGGTGAGAACTGTAAACATTTTAATGAGATAAGGGTGCATTATCCACTTACATGGAGGTTAAGGAAGTAAGGCACGAGTCCATCCACACTGGCGTGGGGTTCACTGCAGAGCAGTGTTCTGAACAGCTGATTTTTCTGCCTGTGGGGGAGAAATCCCAGTCAGCAGGATTTTTGGGGTCACGGCAATAAAAAAAAAAGGCTTGGATCGGACCAATGGTGAGGGCCGGAACGTGGCACCGAGCACGATGACTCGTCAAGCCTGACAAAGGAGCGCACCCTGAGTCTCATCTACCAGTGCACATGCTCGAAACGCCGTTGCAACCCACAAGTGACGTCATCACGCCCGGCGCCGCGTTTCAGCCCCTACCCTTTGCCGCATGGAAAAAAACTGGTCAACACTAATCTGTCCTTATACAAGACCACTTACCTGTCGAGGGGATGCCCACAAAGTGTGGGACATTTGGACTGAAGCCCCCTCCACCAACGCAGACCCTGATCTTTCTCCTTTAAACATTCCGCCCTCTACTTTAAAGTTACAAGACCCAAAGATTGACCCTGACTGGTTTAAATACAAGCACTTTGCAGGTGTACTGTAGATTTAGGAGCGCACTTTTAGTCTAAGTTCCAGTTAGGGCACCAATGTTTTTGACTGTTCTAAGTCATGTTATGTTGTGTAAAGGTTCCGAGCCTGGGTATGCCCGATAGGCTCTGTTTTTGTATGTTACTCTTTTTCATAAACCTTAATAAAAGGTTCTAAAGGCTGATCATTACCAGCTCTCCGCTTACGGAGCTCTGAGAACCGAGCGATCAGCTGTGTTTGATCGCTCGGGTCTCAGTGTTCGAGCCGGCGGGGAACCGATGCTACATCCACCTAGGTAAATAGGATTAAAAAAAAAAAAAGCAAAACCCATACAGTGGAACCTCGGATTACGAATTGCGGATTCCAGGAGAATGCTCATAATCCAAAGTACTCGTATATCAAAGCGAGTTTTCCTATTGAAGTCAATGGAAACAAAAATAATTTGTTCCGCATTGACTTCAATGGGATGCAATACCACATGCGGCCAGAGGCGGGGGGGGCACCGGAGAGCCTCGGAAATGGCTGAAAAGGCCGGAGGACACCTCGGCAAACCTCGGAAAGACTTCCTACCCGAGATTTGCCGAGGTCAGCCGAAGTGTCCTCGGGCCTTTTCGTGCATTTCCTGAACGGCTGCAGTCAGCGACGTTCGGCTCGGCTCCGGCGCCCCCCACCTCAGGCCAAAAGCGGTACTGCACACCACTTTGGCAACCCACATCATGCTCGTTTTGCGAGACAACACTCGCAAACTGAGTCACGATTTTTAAAAATACAGTGCTCGTATTGTGAAACGCTCGTTAACCGCGTTACTCGCAATCGGAGGTTCCACTGTACTTCTTTTTTAAAAGGCACATGTAAGCTTACAGTATAAGTAGCGTTTTGAAAAAAAATATGGAATCGCAAAAAATGGACTTTATAGGCACACACATAGAATTTTATCCTATGTGTGTGCCTATAAAGTCCATTTTTCGCTATTCCATATTTTTTCCATACTATCGGGACGCTGGCATATTGTTACTAGCGTATCCCCAGTGTCACCCTGTGAGGATACACGTTAAATTCCATAAAATCTTTTTTGACATAAGAGTTTTGTTGAAATGAATGGCCTAGTAAACGGGTCTCTTAAAAGCAGGCAGAGTTCTCAGCGCCTGTCTTTTTTGTAGCGTGTCTTCTCGCTGTTGTAATGCGTCTTTGTTTCCCCCTCTCCTTAGGATGACATGTCTGCCTTCTACAACACCCCCCCTCTAGGCAAGAGAGGGACCTGCAGCTACCTGACAAAAGCCGTGATGAGCGTTCTGCTGGAGTCCGAGGTCAAGCCAAGCAACGAGGACCCGTGCAGCATCAGCTAAAAAAAAAGGTGCCAGCGGGTGCCCAAGAGCATTTACACCTCACTCGGGTTTACGATGTTCCGAGCTTAGTGACGTGTGCCAGCGTGGCTGTGTTCAAAGCCTGAGCTTTTATACTCAAGACAAATGGGTGGCAGAGATCATGCCGTGTGTCAGAAGGTGTTATGCTGCATTAGTAGAGAATTTGTATTGACTTGGCTTTAGAGAGAGGCTGTTCCGGCTTCAGCTCTACAACGTGTTCAGCTGGGAGATCTGCCCAGGGTTGTGGAGATATCTATATAGTGTGTTTGTGTTCTTTTGTTGTGTTTTTTTGGTGTTTTTTTTTTGTAACCACAAATACCCCCAACATCCGCTGAAAACTTCACTTAAAGGGCCTTGCCCTCGGAAAATGTATTTTGTTTCCATCCAAGTTGTTTTTGGTCCTCCTTTGACAATAGACAATCGTCTTGTTCCATATTCAGTGCAGAGATTTGTGTAAAGTGCCGTACTACACAGCAGTCAGAGCCTTAAAAAAGGGGTTTGCAATCACTTTAACAAAATAACAATCGTGTAATACTTGCTCTGTGTAATGGTTTTGCACAGACCAGTCCCAATGCTCCACTTCTCTGGTTCCCACCCTATCAAGCCACTTGCTTTGAGGGTACCCTCGCTCGCTCCTGTGTGACGCACACACAGCATGGCTAGGCCCCGCCCCCTCCTCATTGGCTGTGATTGACAGTAGCGGGAGCCAATGGCTCTTGCTGCTGTCTTTGAGCCTATGAGGAGGGAGAGAGCCGCTGCTCCTGTGCACATTGCAATTGGTTGTAAAGGTTTTCTACCCTTCTGCATGCACCCCGCCCCCTTCCTTATGTACATACTAGACATGTGCAGTTAGTTTTTTTCCGAATTAATTTAACGAATTTCAACAAATTCCTTAATTTAGAAATATCCAAACGAAAACCCGTTTTAAGCGGAGTTCCGTCAATTTTTTTTTTTTTAAGTCAGCTACAAATGCTGCAGCTGCTGAGTTTTCAAAATATGGACACTTACCTGTCCAGGGCGCCCGCGATGTCGGCACCCGAAGCCGATCTGTCCCTCGGCTCTCAGTTGGAGGCATCGCCATCTTTGGTAAGGGAATCAGGAAGTGAAGCCTAGCGGCTTCACAGCCTGGTTCCCTACTGCACATGCACGAGTCGCGGTGCGCGATCCCACTGGCCCCTACTGTCTTCTGGGACCTGTGTGTCTCCCAGAAGACAGCGGGGAGGAGGCGCTGGACATGGCATAGATAGCCGCGGATACTGCGGCTATCTATGCCCAGAAGTTGGAGTAAATACCTGGATTAGACAGGTATCTGCTCCCCACTCCCCCCCTGTAAGGTGTCAAATGTGACACCGGAGGAGGGGGGGGGGGGGGGTAAAGCCATTTTTGGGTGGAACTCCGCTTTAACTAATTTTTCCGAATATTCGTAACTTTGAAAATCCAAATTAATAACCAGCTAATAATTAACTGAACTATTACTAACTATTGGAATTTCCTTTCAAATTTGGCTGTTGGTGAACGTAACAAATACGAATTTATCCCAAGTTACGAATGTATCCGCAATAACGAATGCCGCATCTAAACAGATGGAACAGGACAAATTAATAATAAATACTTTTTATTATTATTCATTTGTTTTGTTCCATCTGTTTAGATGCGGCATTCGTTATTTCGGATACATTCGTAACTTGGGATAAATTCGTATTTATTACGTTCACCAACAAACAAATTTGAAAGGAAATTCCAATACCTATAATGGTTATTTATTAGTTTAGCCATTCTTTCAAATTTTCTTTCCTATTTTCGAATCTACAAATCTTCAAATTACGATCATAACGAATAACCCGAAAAACGAAAAAAAAAAAAAAACACACACACACAAAAACGAACAAATTTTTCAACAGTGCACATGTCTAGTACATACCTGAGCCGCATCCCGATCCAGCGATGTGCATGTGAGTTGCTCTCTTGGGGGTGTTTGTGAAGCGCCCTTCCAAACAAAAAGCACAACCAGGCCGTAACATTGGGTGGGTATATCACACTTGTCTTCTGTTTTTCACTATTTTTGTTTCTTTGCACTACGTTTATCCAAGCTGCTACTGAACTTTGTACAAGAGATATTTTAGAAAGTATACTGTATGTTTTATGAGGGGTTTAAAGTCTACTGTAAAATTTGAAATTTAAGGTATTTGAGGTTTGTGGTATTTTCTTATAGCATTAGTGTCATACGTCCCAGTCCCTGCCACAGTCCAGCCCTTTCTCCCTCCCCCACACCACAGGTCTACATACCGACCACAGTACAGTCCCCCCCCTCACTGGTCCAGATGCCTAACCCAGTACATCCCCCCCCCCCCCTACTAGTCTACATCCATGTAACAGTACAGCCCCCTAACTTGCAAGTCTCCTTGCCTAACCCAGTACAGTCCCCCCCTCATAGGTCTACATGCCTACTACTAGGGATGCACCGATACCAGTTTTTTTCAGAACGAATATGAGTACTGATACTTTTTCTCAATTACTCGCTGATACAAATTTTTTTTTTTTGCAGTGCGATTTTGAGCCCATACAAAATGAATGGCCTCAAATTGCACTGCACCGCACGAAAAAAGTATTGGTTTTAGGTATCAGAGCATTTGTACAAGTACTCATGCAAATGCAGAGTATTAGCACTACCCTACCTACTTAAAGTACAGCTTCCCCCCAAGGTCTACATACCTGCCACAGAACAGCCCCCCACTGGTCTTCATACCCGCCACAGTACAGGACCCCCCCCACTGGTCTTCATACCTGCCACAGTACAGCTTCCCCCCACTGGTCTTCATACCCGCCGCAGTACAGCCCCCCCCACACTGGTCTACTTACCCACCACAGTACAGCTCTCCCCCCCACTGGTCTACATACCCACCACAGTACAGCCCCCCCACTGGTCTTCATACCCGCCACAGTACCATTCCCCCCACTGGTCTACATACCCGCCACAGTACAGTCCCCCCCACTGGTCTACATACCTGCCACAGTACAGTCCCCCCCCACTGGTCTACATACCCGCCACAGTACAGCCCCTCCCCACTGGTCTACATACCCGCCACAGTACAGTCCCTCCCCACTGGTCTAATACCCGCCACCGTACAGCCCCCCACTGGTCTACATACCCGCCACAGTACAGTCCTCCCCACTGGTCTACATACCCGCCACAATACAGTCCCCCCCACTGGTCTACATACCCGCCACAGTACAGTCCCCCCCACTGCTCTACATACCTGCCACAGTACAGCCCCCCCCACTGGTCTACATACCTGCCACAGTACAGTCCCCCCCCACTGGTCTACATACCCGCCACAGTACAGCCCCTCCCCACTGGTCTACATACCCGCCACAGTACAGTCCCTCCCCACTGGTCTAATACCCGCCACCGTACAGCCCCCCACTGGTCTACATACCTGCCACAGTACAGTCCTCCCCACTGGTCTACATACCCGCCACAATACAGTCCCCCCCACTGCTCTACATACCTGCCACAGTACAGCCCCCCCCACTGGTCTACATACCTGCCACAGTACAGTCCTCCCCACTGGTCTACATACCCGCCACAATACAGTCCCCCCCACTGCTCTACATACCTGCCACAGTACAGCCCCCCCCACTGGTCTACATACCTGCCACAGTACAGTCCTCCCCACTGGTCTACATACCCGCCACAATACAGTCCCCCCCACTGGTCTACATACCTGCCACAGTACAGCCCCCCCCACTGGTCTACATACCTGCCACAGTACAGTCCTCCCCACTGGTCTACATACCCGCCACAATACAGTCCCCCCCACTGGTCTACATACCCGCCACAGTACAGTCCTCCCCACTGGTCTACATACCCGCCACAATACAGTCCCCCCCACTGGTCTACATACCCGCCACAGTACAGTCCTCCCCACTGGTCTACATACCCGCCACAGTACAGTCCTCCCCACTGTTCTACATACCCGCCACAATACAGTCCCCCCCACTGGTCTACATACCTGCCACAGTACAGTCCTCCCCACTGGTCTACATACCCGCCACAATACAGTCCCCCCCACTGGTCTACATACCCGCCACAATACAGTCCCCCCCACTGGTCTACATACCCGCCACAGTACAGTCCCCCCCACTGCTCTACATACCCGCCACAGTACAGTCCCCCCCACTGCTCTACATACCCGCCACAGTACAGTCCCCCCCACTGCTCTACATACCCGCCACAGTACAGTCCCCCCCCACTGCTCTACATACCCGCCACAGTAGAGTCGCCCCCCCCCATCTCACACATTTGCCAATGCATGGGGAATGCAATTAACAATTATTGACCCCCGCCATGCAGAGGCTAAATGAATGATTTTTGGGCATGTCCCTGAGGTGCAATAATGTGATCCTGGCTTAAATGATAAAAGGTGGAGTTTTTCCGAAAAGATAATAGTAATGCTGTGTATGGTAACATGTCCAGAATGTAATTACCAGAATAGTAAAGTTACTATAAGGCACCTGGGAAGTCAGGAATGCTGGGAGCGGCCATTTCTCAGGATGTCCATCTCTTCTTTGCACCCACATAGTCTTCTCTTGGTTCTCTCTGTATCTGTAAAACATTTGTGGAAGACAGAACTCGTTATTATCTGTAATGTCCTAATTTTCAGTTCTTTAGCAGTCAATAATTTACCCAGCACCCTTTGCTCCTCTTTACAGCAAACGTCTGCTACAAAACCAATTAGTGTATTTATGACTTGAAAGAATAATTAAATAAAGAGGCTTTAAAGAGTGATTTGCATGTTTTGCAGTCTTTTATTTCTTGGTTTTATACTAATGTCTGTTCTCCGGCAGTATTTGTAATGTATTTATTTACTGTAATTGAGGCTACAAGGGAATATAGTTTCTCATGAAGTCTGGGGATGTGTCAACTTGTGTTTAATAAGCAGTTCATTAAAATCTTTAAATTGCCTCCGCACAGTTTCATAAAATAGGAAGCACTTTTTAGATGGGAGACGTGTCTGGGTCTCATTGACTTTGAGTCCAGCCAAACCTTCTGTGTAAATCAGCTGAACACATTCCAGGTGCATCAAAACTAAACAGGTGAGAAAAGTCTTTCCTTTAAAGCAGCCACAGCCTGAGTAGAGAAGCCTGTCATCTAACAGCATGCTGCAGAGAGCCCCTTGTTCTCTGTGCGGAAGCAGTGGTCTATCTGCTGTGAGTCACTATGGGTTGCAGGGAGGAAAATTACTTGATTCCCCCACTAACACAGGGAGTGTTGATGGGGGAATCCCACCCACGGGGGTATAGTGTTCTGGGGGCGGGCATAGTAACTATTGCTAGCCCTAGCCGCTGGCAATAATTTCATGTAAAAATCCAGCATGCCGGTTGTACACAATTCGATCAATGGATCGACTTGGGTACAATTAGTCTGCCCATAGATGGTCCCTGCTAAACCAACCGAGATTCAAACCATCCGTAGCCCGGCTACAGGCTTAGTTACGGTTTGATCGGAATGCCACTTTATATTACCACATATCACCACCTCCATGCTTTACTGTAGCAATGGTGTTATTTGGATGGATTTCCACCAGACACATTATTTGGTGTTGAGGCCAAATAGTTCAATTTTAGTCTCATCTGAGCACCTTAAATGCACCTTGAAGATTCTGAGGCCACATGTGAAAAGGTGTTATGGTCAGAGAAGATTAAAATGGAATTATTTGGCCTCAACACCAAACGATATGTCAGGTGGAAATCCAATACAGCTCACCATCCAAATAACACCTTCCTACAGTAAAGTATGGAGGTGGTAATATCCTTGTATGGGGAGGTGGTGATATCCTGGTCTGGGGGGTGGTAATATCCTGTTATGGGGAGCGTACTATCCTGCTATGGGGGGTGGTAATATCCTGGTATGGGGGGGTGGTAATATCCTGTTATGGGGGGCGTACTATCCTGCTATGGGGGGTGGTAATATCCTGGTACGGGGGGTGGTAATATCCTGCTATGGGGGGTGGTAATATCCTGTTATGGGGGGCGTACTATCCTGCTATGGGGGGTGGTAATATCCTGGTATGGGAATGTTTCTCTGCCGCATGGACTGGAGCACTTATCAGGATAGAAGAAAAAACGGATGGAGCAAAATACCGTCAAGTTCTTGAGGAAAATCTGCTGGCCCTCTGCCAGAAAGTTGTCAATGGGAAGAAGGTTCACCTTCCAACATGACAATGACCCAAAGCGCACAGCAACCGCTGAGCACACCGTGGTTGGAGAAGAAGGCGGCATGGCCTAGGCAGAGGCCAGACTTAAAGCCCATTGAAAATCTGTGGAATGACTTGAAGACTGCAGCCCACAAACGGTCGCCGTCAAATGTAACTGAACTTGAGCAGTTCTGCAAAGAAGAGCAAATATTGCAAAGTCTAGATGTGCAAAGTTACCAGAGAGACATCCCAACAGACTAAAGATTGCAATTAAATCAAAAAGGGGGTGATCCTTCTTCCAACTCAGTAATTCTGTTATCGATTTATTTTATTTTTTTCTGAAATGTTGGTGTTAAATCTTTCACTTGGCTGCACTGAGTAAATACAGCTGGATAAAAAACAAACAAATGTGTGTCTTCATTGTAGGCTGCAAAGCAACAAAATGTGATTTTTTTTTTTAAATGGGAGCGATTCTTTTCTACACCCAATGTATATATATATATATATATATATATATATATATCCTCTAAACTGGTAAATGATGGCAACTGAATAAATCATGAAAAAAACTAAAAATGTTATGTTCCAGCACTGAAAACCAAGGACAGTTCCAGAGACCAGCCTTGAAAATGCATTTATTATATCTTCTGTCGTGCTTTGCATAGAAACACTGAATCTCACACATCAGTCCTTCACCCAGAAAAGCTCACATGCCGGAGTCCTCAATACATTATTATTATTAGCCATTGGATGAATCAATAGGACACATCACCATCTTCCATTATGTTGGGTAGAAAAAAAACACCTTCCTTGCCAAGAACAACAAACAGCCACTTCAATGTAGGTGTAAACCCCGAGCTGAATGACATCGCGTTTCCTAAAGCGCTCCAATCACAAGCATTAGCCATCTTCTAATCAAAATGTTTGTTTCCACCTTTTTTTTTTTTCCTCCTTTGTTACATCTCAGTGTTGCCGATCTTCTGGCTCTCCCTCTGTCCAGTCCAATGAGGACTGCATGGCATCTCTGATGGCGACAAGTGGACCAAGCCTGCATAATGGGTTTTAAATGGCCACATGTAGTCTGTACCGGAGGACTGTGTGACGACAACGCCGGACATTGGGAACAGGACGTTGTCACCCACTAACAGGAAGTGTCTGAACAAGGACCTTCAATGGCAGGATCACCGGGTGTTAGAAGGAAAGCTGCACATATTGAAAATTACTTTTTAATATATGAGATTTTAGAGAACTGGCTTAACCCCTTCACGACCGCGCTTTAGCCAAATGATGGCTGCAGCAGGTGGTCGCACATTTCCGAGGAGGGCGTCCTATGACGTCCTTCCCCCGCGCGCCTCTGTAGTGATCTGCGATTACTGCGTCCTTCAGGCACAGCTGATCACATCGGGGTAAACTAAAGAAGAAAAGGGACCATCCGTTTAGATCATAAACGTTGCCACCATCCCTAAATATAAGGAATAAAGATAACCCCCAGCAGCGTGAATGGGACTTTAAAGGCAACCAAGTAGTTAAAAAAAGCGATTTTATTAAATACAAAAGCAATATAAAGATATAGACATATAATATAGAAAAAATATATAACACTAGAACCACTAAAAACAATGGTGTGAAGCAGTCATGAAGTTTAAGAAGTCTTCCACACGTATAGTCCCGAAACGCGTAGGGCCGCATGGAAGACTTCCTAAACTTCATGACTGCTTCACACCATTGTTTTTAGTGGTTCTAGTGTTATATATTTTTTCTATATTATATGTCTATATCTTTATATTGCTTTTGTATTCTATTTTTGTATTTAATAAAAATCGCTTTTTTAACTACTTGGTTGCCTTTAAAGTCCCATTCACGCTGCTGGGGGTATCTTTATTCCACAGATCAGGGTAAAGAGCCAATCACAGCCGCTCTTTACCATGTGACCAGCTGTGTCCAATCAGTGTAAGCAGGATTTGCCAGTTATCGGCATTCCTCTCCTCACGCTGCCAGCACGAGGAGAGCCGATAAGTGGCAATCCAGACAGGGGACATCTACACTGATAATTAGGGCAGCCCCAACAGTGCTGCTAATCAGTGCCCCCCAATGATGCCTGTCAGTGCCCATCATTGCCGCCTATCAGCGCACATCAGTGAAGGAGAAAAATTACTTTTTTACAAAATTTTATAAAAAACGAATAAAAACTTTTTTTTTTTCATAATTTTCTGTCTTTTTTTCATTTGTTTAGCAAACAAAAAAAACACAGCGGTGATTAACCACTTAAGGACCTGAAGGATTTACCCCCTTAATGACCAGGCCATTTTTTGCGATGCGGCACTGCGTCGCTTTAACTGACAATTGCGCGGTCGTGCGATGTTTTACCCAAACAAAATTGACGTTCTTTTTTTTCCCCACAAATAGAGCTTTCTTTTGGTGGTATTCGATCACCGCTGCGGTTTTTATTTTTTGTGCTATGAACAAAAAAAGACCGACAATTTTGAAAAAAAAAAAGGTTTTTATTCATTTCTGTTATAAATTTTTGTAAATAAGTAATTATTATTAGTAATTATTTGTAAATAAGTAAGATTTTTTACTTTTTGCTATAATATCCCTAAAAAAAAAAAAAAAAAAATTTCTTCAGCAGTTTAGGCCAATATGTATTTTTCTACATATGTTTGGTAAAAAAAAAATCTTAATAAGCGTATATTGATTGGTTTGCGTAAAAGTTGTAGCATCTACAAAATAGGGGATAGATTTATGCCATTTTTTTTTTTTTTATAAATTATTTTTTTTTTTTTGTAGTAATGGCAGTGATCAGTGATTTTTAGCAGGACTGCGACATCACGGCGGACAGATTGGACACTTTTTTGGACCAGTGACATTTATACTGATTACTGCATAAATGTCACTGGCAGGGAAGGGATTAACACTAGGGGGCGATCAAGGGGTTAAATGTGTTCCCTGGGAGGTGTTTCTAACTGTGGGGGGGGGGGGAGGGGACTTACTGGAGGAGGAGAGAGATCGCTGTTCCTGTTTACTAGGAACAGAGAATCTCTCTCTACTCCCCTGACAGAACGGGGATCCGTTTGTTTACATTGACAGATCCCCATTCTGGCTCTCTGTGGAGCGATCATGGGTGGCCGGCGGACATCGCATCAGCGTTGCACCGCGGGCACCTGCTATAGCCATTAAAAAGGGACCACTGTACCGGTACGGGGATTCCCACAGCCGAGCCAATCTGCCGCAGTATAATAGCCGTTAAATACCTCAAAAAGCAAGCTCCATCTGTCTCAAGAAAATGATAAAAATTGAGTGTGGTTGCGGTGTTGCATGACCGCGCAATTGTCATTCAAAGTGCGACAGCGCTAAAAAAATGGCCTGGGCAGTAAGGGGGGGGTGAAAGTGTCCGGTAGGCATGTGGTTAAATCCACTTTTGGAAGTTCCGGATCTTGGCGCGGCAAATCGCGACGCCGTCGCCCAAAAGAAGCTCCTGCTCCTTTTTGAGGGACAAGCTTTGCACGTTGTGATTTTGCCGCAATTGCAGCGCGATTTATCGCACCGATTGAGGTGCCATTAGAAGTAACGCATCCCATGTTTTGCCGCCATTCTGGAATCGCCCGTGACTCCAGAACGCCCCGGTGTGGATGGAGCCTAAAGTAATGGTGCTTAACTTGCAAGGTATTGGGGGGGGGGGGGTCAACTGTGACCCCTGACGTTATTAAGAATAAGCAAAAACCATAATGAAAAAATATATCGATATGCATATTAAGTACAAAATCTGGAACATTACATAATAAACTCGTTACATGTCATTCAGTTGTCTCGACCGGATTAGGGAAATAATAATACGTTCATCAAAGGGGGCTACCTAAAGCACCAAAGAAGGTGCATGTAACATTTTTGGCCCTCAATGGGCAAGATGTATTGGGGTGCTATTCAGAATAAACTCACAGCGCACCCAACACACATTCCATGTTTTTACCACCACAGAACAGTGCAAATATTTGCACTTTCAATCAGACGGAGCTGCCACTTGTTAGGGGGGGTAACCAGTATCTATAAATACTCAGCCAGTACAGTGGTCCAGCACCCCAGATGATGACTTCTAAGTCGAAACGCGTCGGTTGGATATGCTGAGACCACTGTCTTCTTTTATACAAGCGCTTGATTTTACTGCTAAACACGTGAGTGTATTTCCTTTGCTTTTTATGTATTAAAAATTTCCATACGGAGTTACACTATATGCCTTCCTCTTTCTTTTAATGATGGGGCTGTCTGCCTATATCTACTAAGTCCATCCATACCTTACACCTGTTCGGAGGTCCATCTGGAGGTCATATCTGGATAGAGCATCTGATCCCCTTGGTATATTATACCACAAAGCTTGATTGACTCACTAGGTGTACACCTATTTGAGTTCAATCCCTCTGGTGAGCAGCTTCTGGTGTGTTTGGTGGTGGACCTACTATTAACTGTTATTACAGCATAGATATTTGAAGTTAAAGACTGTCACTATATTATATCCACATGTGGTTGAGGATTATCATCACACATGACTGAAGCTTGTCACTGACTTTTTTCTTTTTTAGACATCACACGTCCAAGTTCCTCTGTTTATAGACATCACATGTCATAATAGAGGACTGCTTGGAGTATTTTTGAGCACATCATTTATTATTCAAGTTTTTTGTGCTCATATTATTTGTTATGGTTGATATGATCACATAAGCGCTGCGCATTTCACCCAATTTGTCATTTTTGCAATTTTATCCACTGCTGTGCTGGCTGCTATCGTTTTTTTTTTTTTTTGAGACAGCGCGGTGTATATATTTGTTTATCATTTTTACATTGATCAGTGCATTTTTATAGCACCGATATAGCATATCCCCAAAAAGTGTCATTTGGGGTCGCAGTCCCACTAAAAATCGCAGATCGCCGCCATTACCAGTAGAAACAATAACATTTTTTTTTTTTTAAAGTCCCTAAATCTATCCCGTAGTTTGTAGACGTGAACTTTTGCGCAAACCAATCAATATACGCTTATTGCGATTTTTTTTTTTTTTTTTTTTTTTACCAAAAATTTGTAGAAGAATCTATATCGGCCTAAACTGATGACTAAATACGTTTTTTTTATATATATTTTTTTCGGGTATGTATTATAGCAGAAAATTTTTTTTTAAAATTGTTTTTTTTTCCAAAATTGTCTGACGAAGAAATTTCTTTTTTAATTTTTAGGGATATTATAGCAAAAAGTACAAAATAGTTCTTTTTTTTCAAAATTGACCCTTTTTTTTTGTCTATAGCACAAAAAATAAAAACCACAGAGGTTATCAAATACCACCAAAAGAAAGCTCTATTTGTGGGGGGGGGAGTCAATTTTGTTTGGGTACGACGTCGCACGACTGCGCAATTGTCAGATAACGTGACTCAGTACCGTATCGCAAAATTTGCTCTGGTCATTAATGGGGCAAATCCTTCCGGCGCTGAAGTGGTTAAAAAAAATATATGATTCAGGCTTATAAATGAGCCCCCCCCAAATAACAGGGGCACCAAATACTATGACTTTATCATTTATCCTGCGATGTCGCTAATAGCAAAGAACTCGAATACATTCGTGAAATCAGCACAGCGACCTTCCTGGAGACTGCAGGGACGATCCTGTCTGAGTGTCTCGGCGTTCGGCCAGATTCTAAATAAAGGAAAGGCTTCACTGATTGACAGGCTCTGAACGCCTTGGCGGAAAGGGTGCCAGGCGTTAGGCATTTTTTTAAAGTAATCTGACAAAAAGCATCCCTGCGTCGTATGATGGATGTGCGAGGCGGCTTTTCATCTTGGCTCGGCTGATGTTGCGTGACGTCTGGAGCTCCTGTCATGAATGGATTCATCTTTCATGAAACGCTAATAGAAGTAGACTTTTTTTTTTTTTTTTTTTAGACCAAGATTCAAGCAAATGGATTTGGCGGTGGGGAGATTATGAAATTTTCTTTTCGCTACTCGACCGAGCAGAATATTGGATACTAAGAGGCTTATTAGTCACAATTCTGCTTTCTATTAGAAAAAAAAGGAAAGCGTTTGGAGAATCTGATTTGACTGCTTTTGGCACACTGGCCCGGGCAATTATCTGCTCTGTGATTTATAATCTGCCTGTTTGTAACAATACAGGCGCTTATTGTGTAAAGAGAAAATAGAATGGTGTTGGGTCAATTACAGTAAAATTTATTTACTTTTTTTAGTTTCTAAACTGATGTTTTGTTTGACTAATATATATACACATACATACACACACACGGCCAAACATTTTGAGAATGACACAAATATTAATTTTCACGAAGTCTGCTGCCTCAGTTTTTATGATGGCAATTTGCATCTACTCCAGAATATTATGAAGAGTGACCAGATGAATTCCAATGAATTGCAAAGTCCCTCTTTGCCATGAAAAGGAACCTAATCCCATAAGAAACATTTGTCAAGAAGGCTTCAGGGCGCCCAAGAAAGCCCAGCACCCTCCAGGACCGTCTCCTACAGTTGATTCGGCTGCGGGATCGGGGGCACCACCAGTGCGGAAATTGCTCAGGAATGGCAGCAGGCAGGTGGGAGGACATCGGCATGTACAGTGAGGAGAAGACTTTTGGAAGATGTCCTGGTGTCAAGAAGGGCAGCAAAGAAGCCACTTCCCTCCAGGAAAAACATGAGGGACAGACTGATATTCTGCAGAAGGTACAGTGATTGGACAGCTAAGGACTGGGGGAAAGTCATTTTCTCTAATGAATCCCCTTTCCAATTGTTTGGGGCGTCCGGAAAAAATCTTGTCCGAAGAAAAAGGTGAGCGTTACCATCAGTCCTGTGTCATGCCAACAGTAAAGCAACCTGAGACAATTCATGGGTGGGGTTGCTTCTCAGCCAAGGGAGTGGGCTCCTTCACAATTTTGTCTAAGAACACAGCCATGAATAAAGAATGGTACAAAAACATCCTCCGAGAGCAACTTCTCCCAACCATCCAAGAACAGTGTGGTGAGGAACAATGCCTTTTCCAGCATGATGGAGCACCTTGTCATAAGGTAAAAGCAGCTTGGGGAACAAAACATCAAAATTTTGGGTCCATGGCCAGGAAACTCCCCAGAACTTAATCCCATTGAGGAATTTTTGGTCAATCCTCAAAAGGCGGGTGAACAAAACAAATTCCGACAAACACCAAGCATCGATTATGCAAGAATGGGGGGCGGCCATCAGTCAGGATGTGACCCAGAAGTTGATTGACAGCATGCCGGGGCAAATTGCAGAGGTCTTGAATAAGAAGGGTCACCACTGTAAATATTGACTCTTTACATAAACTTCATCTAATTGTCGATAAAAGCCTTTGACACTTATGAAATGCTTGTAATTATACTTCAGTATCCCATAGTAACATCTGACAAAAAGATCTAAAAACACTGAAGCAGCAGATTTTGTGAAAATTTATATTTGTGTCTTTCTCAAAACTTTTGGCCACGGCTGTACAGTGGTAACATTTATAGCTAAATTCTATTAAGATATGAGAGATGCAAATATAAGCAATATTAAAGCTTCTTTTTTTTCCCCCTAAAACAAAAATGATGATATACTCACCTGCATTGCACAGGGCTGCCTCAAATCTCCACTTCTGGGGTCCCTGACTGCGATCTTGGCTCCTCCTCTTCTGCGCGCACCACCACAGCAAGTCAGTTTTTATAGGGGCGCACATGCAGCTAGTTAAAGCTTGTAGGAGGAGTTTTCATTCTACTCTGACTGTCCTATGAGGTGGCAGGACCCCTGACCCCTATCTCTCTGGACAGTGCTGATTGTCCCTGTGCTGATCACATGCACCCCCCCCCCCCCCCCAAAAAAAAAAAAAAACCCTCTCTAGCAATACACACCAAACTGAGCTTGTGCAAAAGTGCCCCCAAGGCTCTATACCATCAGGAGATGTATTGGGGACAGTGGAAGAAGGGGAGGATCAGAGAAGACAGGATCAAACAGCTTTTTTTTTCTTTTTTCACACAATGCAGAGGATTAACCCCTTCAGTTCCACAGTGAGTATAACAAGCATGCTTTACTGCATATACATACTGATTTTACTGTTGTGGGTTTAGTAACACTTTAAGACTTTAGAACCACTTTAATGCAGACCTGTAATCACTTAATGTATTTTTTTTAAATACAAGTAGTGTAAGTACCTGAATGTCACCTAGCATCAGCATCTTGCAGTCTCTTTACAGCAGGGCTGGAGTGTCAGAGGAAAGAAGCAGAGAGGGCAGCCAATCGGGTAATGCGCTGACAAGAAACATGATTAGATTCTTATTTTATAATCATTTATGTTTGTTTGCAAAAGATTGCTTAAGGCCTCTTTCACACGGGGCGGATCAGTCATGATCCGCCCCGTGAACATCCGCTGGCTCAGCGGGGATCGCTCCGCCGATCCCCACTGAGCAGGAAGATGACAGGTGCATCGCTGCACAGTGTGCAGCGACGGACCTGTCAGAGCGCCGCTCTCCCCTATGGGGGATCGGATGATGACGGTCCGTAGTGTCCGTCGTCATCCGATCCGATCCGAAAACGGAGGGAAAAGTAGGTTTTTCCTCCGTTACACTTTTCGGATCGGAGCGGGGTCGGATGTCAGCGGACATGTCACCGCTGACATCCGACGCTCCATAGGGATGAATGTATGTCCGTTTTTCATCCGAAAACGGAAGGATGAAAAACGGACATACGGATCCCCGTGTGAAAGAGGCCTAAAAGTAGTAGAATTTCATATTAACCAACATATGTTATTTCATAGATATAGAAAATGTTGAACTTTAGATGACCTCTCTGCTTCTTTCTCATACTTTTATAGTTTACTGGGTGAAAGTTCATTAGAATAGATTCAAGTTATATAGAATTATCACAAGTCCTTGAAATGCATATAAATCACATAAGATAAGAAAACAGGTGGTTGAAATAATTAGGTGGAATATGGGAAAGTTATGTGCAGAACATTAATTAGGTTTGACAGGGTCAAACAAAGGTCTGTTTGTGCCCTCATTAAAACTGTTAAAATACATACATACAGTGAGACATATAATCTGGTGGGGTTATTGAAAGTTCATTGTCCCAAAGTAGTACATCTGTAATCCTTGAAGTTAAGTTAAATCTTATCAAGATGAGGAGAGTTTGATAACACAGCTGGGTGCCAGACTGTCTCTATACAGGTGTTTTTAATTGGACAAAACCAGTTATAAATCACTTTAATGAACATATAGGAATTTTGGGAATAATTAAGTTTGTCTGGTTGTATACCAGATTTATGGTTAGTTACATTGACGTAGATCTTAGCGACCAATCATATCTAGGACAGATAGCTGAGATAGGCTTGTAAAAGGGTATATAAATGCAAGCTCTACAATTGTTAGAGAGACAAGTTAGATAGGAGCTCATAAGGCTGAACTCTGTGTATGCTGCCCTATTGCACAGGTCATAGAGGTCAAAACCAATAGGCAAATATCTGTCCTGATGTTGTAACTTGTCTCCTTGTACGAGTCAAATAGAGAAGACTATTTAACTTGTTCCAGAGTGTGGTCTCAGGTGAATTTTCGCTCACACAGAGTGACAGAGAAATTAGCTCATTACTGTGCTGCCTCTCCTTTCACTGTCCGGTCAAAGGCTGGGTGGGGGGGTCAGGAAAACCTGTGCCCAGAGGAGGTGGGCTGAATTATACTGGCCATCAGACTGAGGACATCTAGTAGCAAAAAAAAAAAAGTACTGTGCGGGAAAATCTCTGGATTAAATGGGAGAAAATTGCAACAAAAAATTATTTAGTTGGAACCGTGGACAGAGCTATTTCAAATCCATTTGTATCATGTGTTTTTTTTCAGTTTTTTTTATTGATATTCTGTCTTGAACATTTAAAATACACCTATGATAAAAATTATAGACCCGTCATTTCCTTGTAAGTGGGTAAACTTAAGTAATCTGCAGGGGATCCAATTCTTATTTTCCCCACTGTATGTCCTGGGGGTTCCAGTGGCAAGAATACTGTGCTGGTGTGGCAGCTCTGCCCACAAAAGGGTCCCTCACTTCCTGTTAGTCTTATCTTGTAAAGGATATTGGAGAATGAGTGAGTAAAAACTTCATCCAGGGGCAGTAAATCACACAGTAGGTGAAGCGGTGTGATGGAAAGAAGTATTTTCTGGGGTCCAAGCATCTAGAACAGGGTTTCTTAACTAGGATTCCGTGGAACCCCTAGGGTTTCTCCAGAGGTTGCTAGGGGTTCCTTAAATAATGAGCAGTTTCTGGCTCTCAGATAACACCATTGATCTTTTTAGCCATCTGTAAGGGGGGAATTCTTCCCAATGACCACAAGTGTAAGGAGCGTTCTTCCCACCGCCCATCACACTGATGTATTATGAGTTATCAATATAAAGCTATATAGATATTTTTAGCAGGGTCTCCCTGAGACCAGAAAGTTATTTCAAGGGTTCCTCTCTGTTCAAATGGTTAAGAAAGGCTGGTCTAGAAAATTCAATTCAATGCCAAACTTCAAAATGCACGTATATCATTGACCCGCAGTTCTGAACATCAAATGTGCTCTTTTATGTGTGCAAAGATTTTCTAAGATGTACTAAAATTGTCTGTTTCTTTTGCTTTGCAGAATACATCAGAAAACATTTAGGCCACTTATGAACCCCAAATAAAACCAGGTGAGGAAAAAGGATCACAGTAGGTCCCAGCATAAGCACTTCAAGCTAAATAGCGAAACCCTTTCTTGATAGGGAATCCACATGCATGTGGTCCTCCTTACATACTAAAAGGAGTAATAGCATATGGACAAGATACTACACAGAAACAGACTGGTTTTTTTTTAGAAGATAAGGGTGTCAAGGAGTTTGGTAGACCCAGTAGTGTATTTAGGTTTTGTGCTGCCCTAGGCCTTACTAAACTCATGCAGCCCCTAATTTAAATATGACCTACCCCTTCCTGTCAAGGCCACACCCCTTGCTGTTTAAGACCTGCCCTAAAATTTTCGCATGCGGACACTAGTTCTGAGGGCTTGGTGGGGGGAGGGGACAATGTATTCCCTTAATTTGTATAGATTTCCTCTCACTTCCTATTTGGCTATGGGGCAGGAAGTGAAGGGAAATCTCTGCAATGGGACAGGGATGGTAAAAAAATAAACGGCGCAAGCTGACGGGGTCTCTTTTCGTGCTGCCCCCCTGCAAAGTGCTGCCCTAGGCCTGGGCCTTGTCGCCTAGGCCAGGATACAGTGTTGGGTAGACCCACTGTGTCAACAGGAGTGACAGCCAATTAGCAGACAGGACAGGGGCTAGAGTGGTGTAAGTCTTCAGACAGATCTGAGCAAACAGCAGAAAATGGTAGGGTCAGCATGTGAGTGGGTGACTCCATCCAGATACGGCTTCCTCCAATCTGGAACCAGGTATTATAGCTAAGAATTGCACCCAAGAACTAGAAAACACTAGCTTAGGTGCAAACTGGAACTCTTTGTTGAAAATTCACACAATTTATACCACACAAAGGCAGATAAGAGCTTGATCACGTTATCCTAAACACTGCAAACTTTAAACAGTAATATCAGTACATCTAATGAACAGCTTGCAGCTAACAGTGCTCTAATCAAACAGCAATCCAATCAACAGCTAATTAACCAGTAAGCTAATTAACAGCTAGGCCCCTAGATAAGCCTTGATTAGTCGGGGCATGCCCACCCGGGACAGTCCGGCAACAGATCTCATTAACCAGCTTTCTTTTCACATCCATCTTCTCGCCGAGTTTCAAGTTGGTAGAAACCATCATGGCTTCCTTGATTGGTAAATGTGGTAATCACAACATGTCATCTTGCATTAAAGAACAGGACATCTTCCTGAATGCTTGTAGCTCCCTCAAATACCAGGGCCCATAGTCAGTAGAAAAGAGGATACCCTGCAGTCCCCTCAAAAAAAACCCTGTCCTGGTTAGGTCTGTCACACAGCAGGCTGATGTTCAGATTAGGTGCAGACAAACCGATCTCAAGCAGAGTCAAGGTTCCAGATAGAAAGGGCAATGACCGACGACAGCTAAAATAACAGGTTGATGATCAAGCACAGACCAGATGGGTGCAAAAACAGGCCAAACATTTTGCAGGAATAATACAGGGCATGAGTAGACAGAAGTGAAACAGACCTGAATCCAAGGAACAAGCGGACAGACTAATCAGACATGGGCTGAATGTTCGACAATCTGCTTAAGCACTCCTAATTAGTGTAGGTGTGCATTAGAATCCTGAGCTGCAGTGACAAGTAGACGGGGAAGGCTTAAGGCTGATTATTACAAAGGGATAGTAGATGGAGCAGAGTTCTTCAAATAAACAGAATATTTAAGGAGAGAAGAGTGCTGGACCCGAGGCAGTGGTTTGTCTTCTACTAGCAAGGGAAGTGGATAACAGGAGGGCAACGGATGGCAACAATGCAAGGATCCACAGCATAGGTCATAGAAGGACCAGAATCCTCTAGCAGATCAAACCACTTTAATAAATGAATGTGCCGTTTTTATCTAAAGTCAGTGTACTGCTTTTACTATAAATAACACCACCCGAGGAGTTTTAGGCTCCCCAGAGCTTTGGCAATCCAGTACTAGAAGGTTTATACTAACAGGCAGAATGATCAACAGATGTCCCCGAACCTGGCCGCCAACAAAAATGTTTCACGACAGACCCTGAATCTCATTCACTCCGGCTTTTTGGAATGTTTGGAAACATGAATAAGCGGTGGGGATGAGGTTGGGGAGGGGGTGCAGATATCTTGGGGCCACAGATAATTAAACAGAGGAAAAACAAGTGTGAATCATGTTCGTCTGGCTCACAGATGATTCACAGTAGCAGATGCTGCCGCTGGTGGGACACCCAGAATCCGGAGAGGGGTTTAATTACGGCTTCCAGCTAAGTAAACTGACATTTTCGCACAAGGAACGGAGAGAGCCTGGTGGTTTGGATGACGAGGCGGCCCCAGCAGTGCACAGCCTGGGGATCAGATGCATGAAATGTCACATTGTCGCGTTTGTGGAGAGGCAAATCTGAGACCAAATATCTTCCATATGCATATAAGTAACCAGTGAGAGTAGTGTTAAAGGGCCACTCCATCTTTCCCCCTAAAAAAACAATTCTAAAACATTTATAATAATTATATTACCTGCCTGAGGATTACAGTAATTTATGTATTAGCTGTGCTATATGGCTGCATGTTATTAGGATGACAGATTTGTAGACCCCATGCTGCTCTCCCACCTCCTGCCTGCTCTGTTGCCTTTGCATCGCTGCCCCACCTCCCCCTTCAGACTCTGTGCCACTGTCCCACCTTCTCCTGAAGACTCTGCCCTACCTCCTCCTGAAGACTCTGCACCTCTGCCCGACCTCCCTCTGTAGACTCTGCCCCACCTCTTCCTGAAGACACTGCGTCACTGCCCCACCTCCCTCTGCAGACTCTGCCCTACCTCCTCCTAAAGACTCTGCATCGCTGTCCCACCTCCCCGTGCAGACTCTGCGTCGCTGCCCCACCTACCCTACAGACTCTGCGTCGCTGCTCCACCTCCCCCTGACGGCTTTGTGCCTCTGCTCCACCTCCTCCTGAAGACACTTCGTTGCTGCCCCACCTCCCCTGCAGACTCTGCATCGCTGCCCCACCTCCCCCTGCAGACTCTGCATTGCCACCCCATCTCCCTCTGCAGACTCTGTGTCGCTGCCCCACCTCCCCCTGCAGACTCTGTGTCGCTGCCCCACCCCCCCTGCAGACTCTGCGTCACCGCCCCACCTCCCCCTGCAGACTCTGCGTTGCTGCCCCACCCCCCCTGCAGACTCTGCGTTGCTGCCCCACCTCCTCCTGCAGACTGCGTCGCTGCCCCACCTCCCCCTGCAGACTCTGCGTTGCTGCCCCACCTCCCCGTGCAGATTCTTCATCGCTGCCCCACCTCCCCCTGCAGACTCTGCGTCACTGCCCATCTCTCCCTGCAGACTCTGCGTCACTGCCCCATCTCCCCCTGCAGACTCTGCGTCACTGCCCCACCTCCCCCTGCAGACTCTGCGTCACTGCCCCACCTCCCTCCCCCTGCAGACTGCGTCACTGCTCTACCTTCTCCTGAAGACTCTGTGCCTCTGACCTACCTTCTCCTGAAGACTCTGCATTGCTGTCCCACCTCCCCCTACAGACTCTGTGCCTATGGCCTGGATATGGCCCTTTGCTTGCCTTTATCCAGCCCTTTGGGCACCATTCCATCCACTGACACAATGATGGGACACCATTCCTCCTAGAGAGACCACTGATTGGGTATTATTCCTCCCACTGATACCAACAATGGGGCACTATTCCTTCCACTTAAACCAAGATGGGTCATTGCTTATTCCCACTGATTCCAGGCAGGTTCCTGAAGGACAGAAAACCGGGCCTTTGTTTAGAAAGTTTGCCAACCCCTAGTCTAAAGTGTACAGCCAGACTGACACAATTCAAGGGTGACCCTCTACCTCAAAATTCTGAATCCAAGGGTTTGCCATCAGCCAGGATGCACGCTTTAGCAAGTGCTGCTTAGCAGGATCACCAGCTAATGACTCCCTGCATCTAATTGGTGGAGCAGGTCTCACCTTGGATGGATTTTATGATACATGTTGGTTTGTCAAGTACCTTTGTGAGTAGAAGATGAGCATAAAAAAAAAATTTTTTGCAGAACATTTTTGGATGTTGAAGGAGTCTGGACAAGCAGATAACGCTGCAGAATGACAAACTTATAAATGTCACATCTCAGAATTGTGTCAAATATACAGCACAGAGGTCACAGAGGTATACAGTAAGATGTTGCAGTGCAGAAATTGCCAATCAGTGTAGCAAACCCCCCACGGGTCGGTCTCATTTACTGCACAGGTGGGGGGACATCTCCACCTAGACCAGTGGTTCTTAACCTCTCTAGTACCGTGACCCCTTGATAAAATTTCCCAAGTTGTGGATTCCCCCAACCATAAAATTATTTTCATAGCATGGGTTGTCAGCACCCAAGGCAAGACAAGTAATTTGTGCCCCTAACCCACGGACATTTAGCACTCCCTGAGTCTCTAACACTCGTACAATATTAAAACCCCTTATGGTACATTTTAGGATGTACCACTCTTTCTCTTTGTTCTCCTTTCTTTCCCTTTTATTTCTCACTATCCTAATTTCTTGCCCCCCCCCACATCCCTCTTTCTAGCCGTCTTTCTTGTTCTTTCTCTTATTCTTTCTCTCCCTTTTTCTTTGTTCCTCCCCCTCTTTTCCTCTCCCTTACATGTGTTCTCTATTTTTATTCCTTCTCTTACTCCTTGGTGGGGGGGATAGGATAAGTGGCAGTGTTGGCGGGGAGTTCTGATCAGCCAACTTAGATGTTCCTGATGAAGGTCATCTGCTGATCTGAGAACTGTAGTGGGGACCTTTAATGGCAACTATAATCCCAGGTAGTGTTACTCAATGTGTCTTCGACTTTGTGGTGTCTCATAGTAGTGACCTCTATGCCGCAATCAGGAGATAGGGTCTCCTCCAGCCCCTCCCACTTCACATTCCTCACCAGTCAGCTGCCCTCTAGTCTCTGCCCCCCAGTTATGCCGTGAACTGAATGGGCGGCTGTGAAGAGGCTGAGTGGGCAGCTGCGGGCTCCAGGGACAGCCCTGCTGGGCGGCTGCAAAAAGGCTGGGAGAGCGGTGCAGGCTTCAGGAACAGCCAAGGATTTGGTGACCCCTGGCAAATCATCATTTGACCCCCAGGTTGAGAACCACTGACCTATAGACCATGTCCAAGAAAGAACCATTTTTAAAGCTGCTATTCATCTGTTAGGACCAAAAACAATATTTTGTGATTTGTTGTTATGATTCAAGGTTATTTTGTTGCTCACGTGCTTGGGGTAATGCTTTAACATCATTAGCAGAACTTTCAGAAAATTCATAATTTTTGTTCTGTATCTAGTTTTGTCTTGGATTCACCTTTAAAGTCACATTTAATCTCACCTTTCAAAATAAAGTCAGAGTTAATCTGCAGATGGTATCAGCACGATCCAATTCCTCCCAGGTACACCTAATCCTTTGTTTACCTTCATCCCAAGAATAAAAAAAAAAAAGATTAGAACAACCCAACGTTTTGGCAGATGCCGCTGTAATAATGCCCCCCTCCAGAGGACCGCTGGTGACCTCCCCTCTGGGAAACATCCTCACATATCTCCAGATCAAAAGGCCACATCGGTTTTACCAGAACGGAACAATTAAGCAGAGATGACTTACTGACTTTCATCTGATCAGACAAACACAGGTCTAGACACCGAGCAATCTGGATGCAGTACAAAAACAGATAGACACAGCACAGTGAGCCTCCTTGTAAGCTTCCTCCAGATCTAAAACTTCTAGGACAGCTCAAATCTCTCCATCTCTGGGCAGACTCGAAGAGGAAAAGGGCATTCTGACCCGACGGTAAGATTTGTCCTCAACTGACTCATTCTTCTTGTTTCTGGTTTCAGGTGACCACCAATACAGTTACAGTGCTGTAAAAAAAAGTATTTACCTCCTTCCTGATTTGTTTATTTGCATATTTGACACACTTAAATGATTCAGGTCATTAAACAAATTTTAATATTATACAAAGATAACCCGAGAGAATACAAAATGCAGTTCTTAAATGATTTAATTTATTAAGGGAAAAAAAGCTGTCCAAACTTGCCTGGCCCTATGTAAAAAAAAAAAGTAATTGCCCCCTAATCCTAATAACTGGTTGTGCCACTCTTGGCGGCAACAACTACAATCAAGGGGTTTTGCGATAACTGGCAATGAGTCTTTCACATCGCTGTGGAGGAATTTTGGCCCATAATTCAGCCACATTGGAGGGTTTTCTGAGCATGAACGGCCTGCTTAAGGTCATGCCACAGCATCTCAATCAAATTTAAGTCCAGGCTTTGACTAGGCCACTCCAAAACCTTTTTTTTTTGAGACATTCAAAGGTGGACTTACTGGTGTGTTTTGGATCATTGTCCTGCTGCATAACCCAAGTGTACTTGAGGTCAGGAACTGATGGCCGGACATTCTCCTTTAGAATTTTCTGGTAGAGCTCAGAATTCATGTTTCCATCAATGATGGGAAGTCATCCAGGTCCAGCCCCAGACCATCATGCTACCACCACCATGTCTGACTGTTGGTATGATGTTCTTGTTATGAAATGCTGTATTAGTTTTATGCCAGATGTAACGGGACACACACCTCCCAAAAAGTAAAATTTTTGTCTCATCAGTCCACAGAATATTTGCCTAAAAGTCTTGGGGATAATCAAGATATTTTTGGTAAATGTGAGATGAGCCTTTGTGTTCTTTTTGGTCAGCAGTGGCTTTGGCCTTGGAACTCTCCCATGGATACCATTTTTGCCCAGTCTCTTTCTTATTGTTGAATCACGAACACTGATCTTACCTGAGGCAAGTGAGGCCTACAGTCCTTTAGATTCTGTTCTGGGTTCTTTTAAAACCTCCTGGATGAGTCGTCGTCGTGCTCTTGGAGTAATTTTTGTAGGCTGGCCACTCCTGGGAAAGTTCACCACTGTTCTCCATTTGTGGATAATGGCTCTCACCGTGGTTCGCTGGAGTCCCAAAGCCTTAAAAATAGCTATGTAATCCTTCCTAGATCGATACATGTCAATGACTGTTTCTCATCTGTTCTTGAACTTCTTTAGATCGCGGCATGATGTGTTGAGGTTCTAGATCTTTTAGCATGCTTTACTTTGTCAGACAGCTTCTATTTAGGTGATTTCTTGATTCAACATGTCTGGCAGTAATCAGGCCTGGATTTGGTAAGTAAAATTTTAACTCAGCTTTCCCAAAAATTTGGTTAGTTACAGTTCATTCATAATTTAGCAAAGGGGGTGGGTGGCAATTACTTTTTCACATAGGACCAGGCAGGTTTGGACAGCTTTTTATCCTTAATAAATTAAATCATTAAAAAAACACATTTTGTATTTAATCGAGTTATCTTTGTGGAATATTAAAATTTGTTTCATGATCTGAATCATTTAAGTGTGACAAGTATGCAAAAAAATTAAAAAAAATCAGGAAGGGGGCAAATATTTTTTCACAGCACTGTACATAGTTAGACTGGTTGAAAAAAAAAAAAAGACACAAGTCCATCCATTTCAAACCACAGAGAGAAAAAAAAAAAACACAAATCAAAAACCTCCATATACTGTACACAATCCTATACCCACATACAGAAAGTGTGTTACTGGCCAGATCACCAGGTGAAAACACAGGGGGGAAAAAGCCTAAAAAAAAGAAGACGAATGCAGCCACCACATCCACATGCTTGGTAAGCTGCAATATATTACATTTTTGGTTAATTAAAGAATATTCGAATTTTGGTTAATTAAAGAATATTCGTCCAATTCTCTTCTTCTGTTAGTCGGGTTAAATCAATATTCGTTTTTGACCAAAAACGAAAATTTGAAGGAGCATGGTGGAAAACTTTTCTGGAAGGAACACATTTCTAACAGTGTATGTGGTTTTCTTTCAGGCAATTACATTAATTCCAAAACTGGATAATAAAAGCAAACAAAATTTTGAACGACAAAAACTACATTATTTACAGCATTTGTTGAGACACCAGTGTGTGACCAGCTTTAGTCTGCTTCCACAAATGCAATCCAAAAGAAATTATGGGGCCATATACTGCTAATCCACAAATCTTCACAGTAACGGTAAAGTAACTGTAAAAATGGTGGGCCTGTCCTAAGGTCCGGAGGTTATGGATTAGGGCAGTGATGGCGAACCTTGGCACCCCAGATGTTTTGGAACTACATTTCCCATGATGCTCAACTACACTGCAGAGTGTAAGAAAATAATTCCGGACGGCTGCACTTCCAAAAATCCTTTTATTGAAGCTTCATATGACAAATGGTTGACAGATGGAGCAGGGGACAAAAATGTAGACGCATTTTGCGCAAATGTTAGCACTTAGTCATTACCTATTGGAACTAGTCACCAATAGGCTTTGGTACCCCAGATGTTTTGGAACTACATTTCCCATGATGCTCAACTACACTGCAGAGTGTAAGAAAATAATTCCGGACGGCTGCACTTCCAAAAATCCTTTTATTGAAGCTTCATATGACAAGTGGTTGACAGATGGAGCAGGGGACAAAAAGGTAGACGCGTTTCGTGCAAATGTTAGCACTTAGTCATTACCTATTGGAACTAGTCACCACAATCATCTATATACTACTAATGTGTCATCATTAGGTTATAGGTGAACTAACCAATTAAAATTAGTACTCAGCTGGTGTTACAAAGAACACGGCTAGAATACACGGTACTCACACTCAAATCTGATGTAAAGAGTTCGGTCCAAATCCACTTCCAGAAAACATCTGATACACCAATTGAACAAACAAACTCGACACATCAGTCAAAATCATTGTATAATTACAACATCATATGAAAATATTAGAGAACATTTATATATTATACACACAATGAAGTTGATGTTAAGAACAAATGATTTTAAAAGCAGAGTGCATGAATATCATGGGAAATGTAGTTTAAAAACATCTGGGGTGCCAAGGTTTGCCATCACTGGATTAGGGTATACATATTGGGTCGATAGTTCTTCGTGTGAATTTACAGAGAAATCCATACAAAGCACATTTACATAAACCTATCGCAGATGTTACCCATTGAGAACGCACTAATTACTCATATTTTTTAAGGCGACGAAGCAAACTATAGCGCATTCCTGAAAAATACCACTTCTTAGCTTCGATGAGGTTAAAAAACAGGTTCACAGCAGGCTTATTGATGAAAGATTGACAGCGATCCTTGAGGACAAGTGTGACAAATTCCAACGGACTTGGCAACCTTGGATAGACCACTTCCTGCCTTCTCAAATGACCTCCCAATGCTTAGAACTGAAGGTTCCACATGGTGCAACTTCAAACCCCTGGGGTCCCCGATCCCCCTTCCCCTTCTCTAACTTCCTTCCCTCTATCCCTTTCTTTTTTTTCTCTACTTCTTGCCTCTATGTGCTTCTTCCCCACTTTGTTGAACTCCAGTAGGCTCTGTCTGAACAGTGTAGGCCGCAGCCTTTTATTTTTTTCTAACCCACTCCCCCCCCCCCCCCCTTTTTTTTCTAATGAATATGAACAGGCCTCCTGTTCATATGCGTCATTTAGACCACAGAGTCGTTAGGACACCAGAGATCTGGATTGCATGATGTTGATTCGATTGCCTGGATGTTGTCTTTTTGGCACTTTTCGTGAACAAAAGACCTTCATGTCTTAGATGTCTCAGATGTATTGATACTCTATGGTCACTCTTCGTTTCTGTACCTTTTTTTTTTTATCTATATTTTATCTGAAAATTTTAAATAAAATTTCAGTAAAAGAGTTACCGCTTTGCAAAAAAAAAAATATATATGTGAACCCTTACCTTGTAAAACAACCCATTTTATTTAAGTGATCACATGACCTCTGTACTCAGCTGTATAAGAAGATGGGGGTAGAGACTGCAAGAAGGCGTGCCAACAGGAGGCAGAGGAACAGCAGTACTTCTGAGTGAAGAGCTGTGCAGGGGGCGTGTCTACCCATTGGAGTACGGGTAGGCTGTGCTTCCAAATAGAATGCAAAGAAGAAAACTGACCACACTGGAATGGATATGCTTCCATGCTTTGGTGTGGTCAGTTTGAAATAGGAATGCAGGGGAACTGACGGGATCACCAGGAATTTTACACAAAGCAAGCAATGCAAAGCGAACGGAATCGTTTTTAACACAACTACATGGTACTACAGACACATGTCAGGAATATGAAATGTTGGGGTAACAAAATGTCACTGGCAGGGAAGGGATTAACACTAGGGGGCGATCAAGGTGTTAAACGTGTTCCCTGAGAGGTGTTTCTAACTGTGGGGGGGTGGGACCGACAGGAGGAGGAGAGAGATCGCTGTTCCTAATCACTAGGAACAGCAGATCACTCTCTCTCCTCCCCTGTCAGAACGGGGATCTGTCTATTTACATTGACAGATCCCTGTTCTGGCTCTCTTTCCTGTGATCATGGGTGGCCGGCGGATATCGTGGCTGCCGGCTGCATGCATCAGGTCCCCCGCCGTGCAGCGGGGGGCAAGCAACCCTTGCTATGGCTCTTAGAAAGGAGCCGACATATAGGTACGGTGATTCACGGGAACGTGCCGACCTGCCGCCGTATAATGACGGTGGCTGGTCGGCAAGCGGTTAAAGTATATGTAAACCCAATCACTAAAATCTAATAAAAGCTTTAACATGTTAATGTAATTTCTAAATTTTAAACAGTAGAGGATGCAAATTGTGCACAGGGACCGCTGTCTCCAGAAAGGAATTCAGACGCCATATGCCTAGTTCAGATTAGAAAACCGAAGAGGAATCTAACTGGTTGCTATAAGCCACGCCCCCCCAACTTCTCTATGCACCGCAGCGTCTCTCAGGGGCGAGCTTGCGTCAATTTCCATATACGCGTTCCGCCTGAGAGTGGAACGTTTCGCTTTTCATCTCCCATTAGAGCTTCTCCAGTTACTTCTGCCATTTACATCTGGATGATAAATGCCGATCCTCCAAGAGCCCGACACCTGAGCCTTTCAAATTAATTTTAAATCACTCTGTAAACACAATTAGCAGAGAAGTGCCGGGGATTCACCGGGAAGGATATTTTAATTGAGCAAACGTGAGTCTACATTGCAGCCGTATATATATCACTGTATCAAGTGTTGTTGGCGTGCTCTGTGTACACACACCTCGGAGGCTTCTGTGGGTATCTTCACATCAAGGTTGTGCATTTAATAAGGCTTAAAACATTTGCACTTCAGACGCATATTTAGTTGCACTTTGAAGGGCCCTGAACAAGTAAATGGAGGTCAAAAATTACAGTATACTTCTTGATATACGTCCGGGGGGGGGGGGGGGGGGGAGGTGGGTGACTCCTATGACCTACAGGAGAAGTAGGGCCAAAAGAGCTTTGGCCCTACTTCTACTTTAAGATCATTGACAGTAGGGATGCCAACATAAAATTTTGCTATGGGAGAAATGATCTGTAATTACACCCCTGACTTTAAATATACTTTCATTTCAGTCCTACTGTGTATGACTGAAAAAAAGCCCGGGTCTTATATTAATTTTTGCAACAAAAGACACAGAAGGGCTTATTTTCAGTGGTAGGTCTGATCATGTAATGTGCCGCCTCTCCCTCCCTGCCTGTCAGGAATCCCCAGTGTGAACCGAGTTAAAATGCTTGTAAAATCCTACACAGGCATACCTCACTTTTAAGTAGACAATGGGACCAGAGCATGTATGTAAAACGAAAATGTACTTAAAGTGAAGCAATACCCTTTTTCACTTCTCAATGCATGTACTGCATTGCAGTAGTCATTTACAGGCTTAACCGATTACCTAGGCAAGCTGGCCGACCCCAAAATTGGATATGTTGCAGTCCTGGGTCCCCTCTCCATGCTCCCCAAGGTCCTTGTCCCCAGGGGAGGATGGGGGTGGGTCCTTGTCCCCATGGGGGTTGGGGTGGTACCTTTCCCTGGGGGGGGAGTGGGGTGGTCCCTGTCCCTAGGGGAGGATGGGATGGTCCCTGTCCCTGGGAGGGGGTGGGGTGGTCCCTGTCCCTGGGAGGGGGGTGGTCCCTGTCCCCAGGGGGATGGTGAGGTCCTTTTCCCTAGGGGAAGTGGGGTGGTCCTTGTCCCCAGGGGAGGTGTAGTTGTCTCACTCACCGTAACCATGGTGCAGGGTCAGGTTGATGTAGATTCCGGCCAGCATGGTCTGGCTATGGCACTTGTGTCCACCTGGCTGTTGTAGTTCATGAGAAAGCATAGAGTGCTGCGGACAGCTGCCATCCCAGCACTTGTTTATTGTTGCTTCAGCTCCCTTCAGCAGCAGCAAAGAGCGCATGATCAGCATGGGAGGCCACATCTCCACTCCATGGGCTCTCTGAGGGAGATCTCCGTGAAGCCTGTGGTGTCCTCCATCGTTCTGTGAAGCCGGCTCTCATAAGCTGCACCAGTGTGCTGGAAGTTTGTCCAGCAGAAGTATGCACCGGAGGGCTCTGTGCAAAGGAGGGAATGGGGGTGACATGAGGGGTCCCAGAACTAGGGGAGGACACTGGACTGAGCGGCAATTTATCGGGCAGGACAGAGGGGCCAGCCGAGGACGTTGGTGGAGAATGTGAGACTGAATAGCAGCTGCCTAATGCTGGTGCCTGCCCTGAGCGGTGCCTGGCAGTACGCCTTGGTTGTTAGGACATACGGGCCTGGTGTCACCCAGGTGCAGCCCCCACCCCCATAGCGACGCCGCTGTCTGTACTTGTGAGACACTTTACGTACACTCGTGGGTATGTCCGTACACGCGAGTGTACATAAAGGGAGTGTCCATAAAGCGGGGTATGCCTGTACTATAGTACATAATGTGTACCCCGAAAATAAGCCCTAGTTTAAAATGCTTGTAAAATCCCATAATCCACTCTATTACAGTATTATATAATGTACAATGTGTGTGTTTCTGTAATATAATTGTGCCAAATACCTTTGTTACAGCTTCGGTGACCCGCCGGAGCTCTCTTCTCCGCTGCGGGCACTGCAGGAGGGGAGGGGCTGAGATCACCTGATGATAGCTGGAAGAAGAGGAGGAGAGCAGCGGGAGGTCAGCTGAGCGGCACTGCACCCTAGGTTATTTCGCACAATTAAAGAGACATACACATTGTACATGATATAATACTGTAATAGAGTGGATTATTCGGACTTTACAAGCATTTTAAACTAGGGCTTATTTTCAGGGGCAGGGCTTATATTGCAGCCCTCCTGGAAAATAACAGTAGGTCCTATTTTCAGGGCAAGTCTTATTTTTGGGGGAAACACGGTATAACATTTTCTCACAAGTCCTTGCAAGGATCAAGGGAGGGCTTCTGGCAGATACACTAGAAAGGATCATAAATACAGTACAGTGGAACCTTGGTTAACGAGTAACGCGGTTAACGAGCGTTTTGAAAGACGAGCAACTTTTTTTTTTTTAAATCCTGACTCGGTTTGCGAGGGTTGTCTTGCAAAACGAGCAGAATTCAAGCTAATGGGGTGTGCAGTACTGCATTTGGCCAGGGGTGCGGGGGCGCCGGTGACACTCGGAGCCATTCGGTTATACTCGGAATCACTCGGAAATACTCAGTTCTCGAGGGTTTCTGAGCCTTTCCAAGGGTTCCCGAGTTCAGCCAAGCATTTCCAAGGCTCTCCAGCGCCCCCCCCCCACCTCTGGCCCCATGCTGTATTGCATGCAGTAGAAGTCAATGCGGAACAAATTATCTTTGTTTCCATTGACTTCTATGGGGAAACTTGCTTTGATATGGGAGTGCTTTGGATTACAAGCATTCTCCTGGAACGGATTATGCTTGTAATCCAAGGTTCCACTGTATTGCCAAGTGTTTGGCGGTATGCAGATGGGAGGAGCTAGGAAGCCCTGGCCTGTAGAATTGCAGACTGAAGCTGAGGTGTTCCCAACACACCAATGGCAAAAAAAAAAAAAAGTTTCACATGGCAAGCCGACCTGGGTGAAAGAAAAAACACCAATATGTCTCCGAAATGTATTTTCACACGAAAATTCCCTTCTGAATGGAGTGCCTTTAAATGAATCTACAAGCGAGATGTCAGCGCCGTAATATATTTAACGAAACCATAAAATAAATTTCTTCAATGTACTTTACTATCCTCCACTAAGCTGGGTTAGGGCTGTACTCAATCTTTTTTTTTTTTTTTTTTATTATTTCCTTTAAGCCAATTACTCGGCTGTGAATAAAAACGGGGAAGAACCAATTAAAAAGCAAATTGATTTCTATAAATACGACGTTAATAATGTGACGGCGAGATGTAAAGCCTTTATGTAACAGATCATAAAATGAGATTATGGAGTCGCTGTAAAAGAAAAGCCCCTGAAATTGGTGGCTGGCTTTTCTAGGTTCCCCCCCCCCCCCCGTCACTCCCAGGAGCTCCCGTGTCTGCGTAGCCGGGAGGAACCGTCTGGCGGTTGTTGAATCTCCGACACCATCCCTAAGAACTTTTTTCAATTACTTGCTCCATTTCACTTTAAACAAGTAAGTTCCCCCGGAGGGGCAGAGCAGTGATGGCCCAGAAACTTGTAAACTGCGCCTGTCTGAGAAGAGGATCACTCGGAGACATATAAAACCGTACAAAGAGTTCAGAAGACTGACGCCTTCAGACAAACGTGAACAAAAACTTATATTAACCGCTTGACGACCAGCGCGCGGCGATATACGTCGGCACAATGGCACGGCTGCGCCAATGGGCGTACAGGTACGTCCCCTGTAAGACGCTGCATTGTGGGCGTGCCCGCGCCCGCCCGCCGTGTGCTCTGTGACCATGCTGGCGGGTACCGCAGACTCGATGTCCGCCGGTGTCCCGCGATCGTGTCACGGAGTGGCAGAACGGGGATATGCCTATGTAAACAAGGCATTTCCCCATCCTGCCTTGTGACAAAACAGAGATCTACTGCTCCCCGTCATCGGGAGCAGTGATCGCTATCATGTCAGTGGTAGCCCATCCCCCCCACAGTTAGAATCACTCCCTAGGACACACTTAACCCCTTGATCGCCCCCTAGTGTTTAACCCCTTCCCTGCCAGTGTCATTTATACAGTAATCAATGCATTTTTATAGCACTGATCACTGTATAAATGACAATGGTGCCAAAATAGTGTCAAAAGTGTCTGATGTGTCCGCCATAATGTCGCAGTCATGATAAAAATCGCAGATCGCCGCCATTACTAATTAAAAAAAAAAATAATAATAAAAATGCCATAAAACTATCCCCTATTTTTGTAGACGCTATAACTTTTGCGCAAACTAATCAATATACGCTTATTTTTTCTTACCAAAAATATGTAGAAGAATACATATCGGCCTAAACTGAGGAAAAAACTTGTTTTTTTATATATTTTTGGGGGGTATTTATTATAGCAAAAAGTAAAAAGTATTGCTTTTTTTTTTTCAAAATTGTCGCTCTTTTTTTGTTTATAGCGCAAAAAATAAAAACCGCAGAGGTGATCAAATACCATCAAAAGAAAGCTCTATTTATGGGGAAAAAAGGACGTCAATTTTGTTTGGGTGCAGCGCCGCACGACCGTGCAATGGTCAGATAAAGTAACGCAGTGCGGTATCACAAAAAATGGTCTGATCAGGAAGTGGATGAAATGTTCCGGAGCTGAAATGGTTAAATAAGAATAAATTTAATGGTAAATTAATAAATTACAAAGCTGCAATTGTAATTTTGAATAAAAAACAATATTCCTTACTTTCTTCTATAAAACATTCCCAATAAAAAAAAAAGAAAAAAAAAATCAAATTTCTTCATCAGTTTAGGTCAATATGTATTCTGCTACATGTTTTTTGGTTAAAAAAATCCCAATAAGCAATTATTGGTTTACGCAAAAGTTATCGCATCTACAAACTATGGGTTAAATTTATGGCATTTTTATTAAAATAAAAAAAAGAAAAGAAACATTTTTTTACCACTAATGTGAGCAGCGATTTTTAGCAGGACTACGACATTGCGGCGGACAAATCTGACCCCAAGTGACACTTTTTGAGGACCAGTGACACAATACAGTGATCAGTGCTAAAAAAAATAATGCACTAATCACCGGAGGAAAACAGAGATCGTATTTTAGCTTAGCTGAAACAGAAGATCTCTCTTTTCCTCACTGACAGATCAGCGGTGTGCCTTGTTTACATAGGCACACCGCTGCTCCGTGTCTCCTGTGAACAATCATTGGGTCGCGGCCGCCAGATCCGCTGATTGGCTCCCACTGTGTCCACTGTGTGTGGTGGCTCTTGAAGAACTGACACCAGCCATAGTCCACTCCTTGTGAATCTCCCGCAAATTCTTGAATGGCCTTTGTTTCACAATCCTCTCAAGGCTGCGGTTATCCCTTTCCCTTGTGCACCTTTTCCTACCACACTTTCTGCTTCCACTCAAATTTACATTAATTTGCTTGGATACAGCACTCTGTGAACAACCGTCTTCTTCAGCAATGACCTTTTGTGACTTACTCTCCTTGTGGAGGGTGTCAATGACTGTCTTCTGGACAACTGACAAGTCAGCGGTCTTCCCCATGATTGGGTAACCTACTGAACCAGACTGAGAGACCATTTTAAGACTCGGGAAACCTTTACTGGTGTTTTGAGTTAATTAGCTGATTAGAGTGTGACACCATGAGTCCACAATATTCAACTTTTTCACAATATTCTAATTTTCAGAGATACTGAATTTAGAGTTTTCACTCGCTGTAAGCCATAGATCATCAAATTTAAAAGAAAGAAATGCTTGAAATATATCACTCTGTGTGTTATGAATCTATATAATACAGGAGTTTCACTTTTTTTTTTTGTAATTTCTTTATTTAACCAAAAGCTGCATTATACAAACCAAGAGAGGGGTAAAGCAAGATACAATGACGTACGGTAAGTATGCTAGTAACAAACATTAAATATCAGCATCAGGACTACAAAGGCAGCTCAACAGATCGGAGCATACACAACGTGACAAGTTCCAAGGCTTGTAGATGAATTCATAACTGAGAGGACATAGTGATAAATACGGTATCTCCAAAGTTCTCACTGCAGCCTACATAGAAAAGGCCCTAACAGTAATGCAACCCTGTGGGATAAAGAGTGAAGAATACCGAGGTCGGAAGAAATCCCCCGGCGGCCAATATAACCCAATAGATAGATGGAACTAAATCTACCAAACATGGTCAGATACATATGAGCAGCAAGGAAACTATAAGGGAGGGGTTTCCAAGCAAAATGTGTACATACAGAAGGTAAGAGCAACAGAAAGGGGAAGGGGATGGGAAAGAATGGACGGAGAAAGAGAAAGGAAAGCACATACAAAAGCAAAAAGACAAGGACTTGGATAGCCAGAAGAACCAGAAAAACTGATTCTCTCATCCAGGGCCTCGCAATAGTCCTTGAAAAATCAGCCATGTTGCAAGACATCCTGTAGATAGGCATCAGTGAAAACGAAGGGTTGCCATGGTCTCCAGGTGTCACGGAAGGACTTCTCCAGATTGTGGAGGGTAGCCGTAAGGTCCTCCATGTCCCTAAGTTCGTTAATTTTAGAGAACCAAAGAGACCAAGAGGGCGGGCGCACAGGCCTCCAACACAAGGGAATGCACGCCTTGGCTGCATTTAAAAGCTGGATGGCAAGAGAGGTCTAGAATTTTTTAATGGGCCACTGCGTGAGGTTCAGCAGGCATGGGTTGTCCGCTAGGTCAGCAATATGCCGCGTACACACGAGCGGACCAGTCCGGTCGTACCTCATCAAGTACGAATCCGTCGGACTTTGGTTGATCGTGTGTAGGCAAGTCCGTTCATTCGGAAAGTCCATCGGAAAGTCCGTCGAAAAGTCCACCGGACCAAGTCTGCCGAAAAAGTCAGCTCGTGTGTACGCGGCATTAGTCAGGTGTTTGATAGTACTAGCCACCTCTTGCCAAAATGGTTTCAGGCATTCCCAGAAAACGTGCAGCACGGTACCTTGGCCAACATTGCACCGCCAGCACGTATCGGGCACCTGTGGGAAGATACAGTGTAGGGTCCTGGGCACCGTATACCACCTTGTCAAAATTTGGTTTCTTGTACCTTTGTGGCTAAGGAGGATTTCTGCTCATAATGGAGGATTTTTTCCACAGCGAGAGGAGTTTCACTCTTGGAATTGAATTACTGAAATAAAATGAACTTTTTGATGATATTCTAAATATTATGAGATGAACCTGTATAGAGTACAAAGACAGAAAAGGAACTGGAAGACACAAAATATTTTTTTTCCCGTGCCGGCTGCTATTGCAGTTGCAGAGAACGCCAAGACTTTATCTATGCTCTTGGGTAAATCCAGTAAAGAGCCCGCAGTGAGTTGAGCGTAAGGTCACATGCGCGCTGCAAAGGTCGCGGTGGCGATACACAATTGATACAAAATTTCACAGATACAGGATTATTGTATGTCACTAAAACTAGGTTGGCGCCGACTGATCTCCCCTGTTCGGACTCTAATTGCCTTGTTTGAAGGCTGCCCTCTCTCCTTCCTTTCGCGCAGCCTCGTACTCCATTATTCATCGCTCACAGCTGTCCAACGTCTTCTATTCTTGGAAGAGCCAAATCCCACGGATGAGCAGCTAGGCTGGGATGCTGCTGACGGACAGATGTTTGTGCCGGAGCAGCGATAAATTCAGGTTAATTCTGTTTCCACAATATGTCACGTTGGGAAAGCATCAGTAGTCAGACTATAAGTAACATTATTATCAGGAAGTAATTAAATAAAAGCTGTGTTGGTATGCAGGGTTTAGAGCGTTAACGTCGATTGAGATCCATCATGCCTGGCATCACATAACTGACAGGGCTACAAGCTCAATCCATTACGCCAATTATGCTAACAGGCATGCACTACATAACACCGAGGAAATAGAAAGCATGTACTGAAGACATCGGTGCTTTAATCCTTTTAAAGTGGGGGGGAAGTGCGGTCACAAATTTTCATTGCCGAGTCATGTCTACCGTACTAGAATATGTACTTTGCTTCCACTTTTATTATTATCCCTCTGCTAAGAAAAAAACCAAACTAATTAACGAGAGGGATGTTGTTTTAAAATGGGAAGTTGGAGGGCATGTGGGCAGCTGAGGTCATTTCTCCACCTATGGTGGAAGTGACCTGTAATAAAACCCTGATGGTCCAGAGTGTTCAATATTTGGAACAGCACTTACAAGGCCATGCTCCCGATTTTCCAATGGGGGGGGGGGGGGATTTCCCCTAACTTTGTAGAAGTTTCTTCTCACTTCCTGTCGAGTCTTCAGGATAGAAGTGAATGGATATCTTCCCAATGGGACAAGGCAACAAGAACCCAAAAGAAGTTTTAACCATTCCCTACTCTACTAAAAGAAAAGTTCTGACTTAGACCTCATTTACGCCTGTGTAGCACCCCTCTGACACCCAAAAGGCAGAATAGCACCTCCAAAGGCCAGGGGGAGGGCTAGCATTTCACTCCAGGGCTGAGTCCATTAGGAAAATGGGGGGACTGATAAAGGATGTTGGGCTCCGGTCACTTTTTGAAAGTTTTATTGCAGAACAGTTAAGGAGGTGAGGGCTAGGGGTCCCAGATACTGTAGAAGATCTCTTACAGACGCTCCAGACCAATGTCCATCTTCACAGTGTGTTTAGGCCAACCCGGCAAAACTCCCAGCACATTCCCAAATTTCAGCATGTCCTCCAAGTGAGTCACCAGGCCCTTCTGAGACACCGACCCTTCTTCCTGGCTCTCTCCAGCAAGTGGCCTCTCCTGGGTCTCCTTCTCCATACAGCTTCCTCCAAGCCAGGCAGGACAAGAACACGTTAGGCCCCAAACCAGGCTATTGGGCCTAACAGTAGAGCTCCATCCAGTAAAACCTCTCCAGGCCTCAGTCCCAAAAATGTATATCCTCCTCCAGCATGCATCTGTGACACAAAACTCCTACTGGATTGGCTGAAGAAATATTCATAACTTAGTTTTGTTTGTGAAATCTCATACTATGGACCAGTGACATCTTCTGGTGACAGTGAGAAATCACAAGCCAAGCTTAGGGAAAAACCAGGTGAAAAACTGAACAATCAATCCGATTTAACTACAGCCCAGCCAAATATGAAATTGCCCCCGTATAGGACAAGGGGGCTACATTTCCTTTGCTCTCTGAAGCATGATCTAAGTAGGTGTAGGTGCATGGTTTTGCCTTCTCCCCACTTGCCTTACCCCCCTCTAATACTGGACAACCACACCTCAACACGCTGTGCGCAGGTAGAGGTCGGTGGCAGCTCAGCCCCATTCACTTGCATGGATAGACCTTAGAAGCCGGTAATAGGGGGGGGGGTTTATACCAGCTGCAGCATTTGTACTCCCATGGCCACCCCCTCTGCAGCAAAAGGGGAGTGGTTGAGTGGAGGTTACAAATGTGTCTCAACCACTGGGTTTTACCACCTCCAAATGCAAGTGTAAAGAAGCTCTTAAAGTGTATGTTAGCCTAAATATTTTTTCTCTATGTGTGTGCTCACGGTATACGGCGGCAAAGTGGCTCTCCTGTGCTGGATCACGTACCTAGTGCATGAACCGGCACTTCTGGGTAGAAGGTGCACCACTTCTGCTGTGATTATTCACAGCACAAGCCGATCAGCGGGTGCCGGCCAAAGGATGACCGCTGGCACCCGCTGATCGGCGAGGAGAAAGACAGAACAGAGCTCTGCCTATGTAAACAAAGCAGAGCTCTGTCCTGTCAGCGGAGATGTGCTGGATTTTGTTTCCCTGCAAAGCAGGGAAACCAGCTAATCCCTTAGTAAAAGCAGCACTTAGTACACACAGTGTCACGTACCTGGTGGTGGAGCCCAGAATGCAAGGAGTAGCCTCTCGTGTGCCTCTGGTTCGAGAGCCCCTGATAGAGAAGACAGGGACTCAAGAGCGCAGTGGGCCACAAGTGCTTGGTAAGTGGCAGGTGTAGGGTTGATCCGAACCCCTGGTGCAGCAGCAGGAGAACTATCAGGAACACTGGATCCACTGGCAGGAACTCAGGAACAACAGGCAACTGGGAGGTGTTCTGTAGTACAACTGAAGCACTGGAACAACTGGTAGATGAACCGGAACTCTTGGCAGGAACACTGGAACTGTTGACTGGATAGGGAAGCACTGTAGCTAGTAGACACCCACGAACCAGCAAACAGCAGGGAGGTGTTCTGTAGTACCACTGGAAGCACTTTACAAAGTCAGACAGGCCGGGTCAAAACACAGGTAAGCAGAGCAGGTACAAAACGGAACCAGGGGAGTAGTCAGGGCACGGACCGGGTCGGCAACAGACAGGCAGGTATTAACTGAAGGATGAGGCAGGAGAATCGTCAGACAAGCCGAGGTCAGGGACTGGCAGCAAACAGGAGAAGTCAGGAACAAGCCGGGTAACAGGAATCAGGTAAACAGGTATACTGGAAGCTTAGGGTCACAGGGAACGCTGTAGCCTGGACAGCAAGGAAGCATGCTGACAGGCACCTTTAAATAGGCCTAATGGCGCCAAAAGCTGTCACACCGCACGTCTGCGTGCCGCCGCGTGCACACGTGCACGCCCGAGTACCGATCGTACGTGCCCGTTCGTCTCATCGTGTACCCGCGTACACCCGCTCGTATTAGCGCGCACCCGCATGCGTCCGTTCGTGTCAACGCGTCTCCGAACGCGTCCTCTGGTTCTACTGACAATAGTTCTGTTAACCGATCTTCCGCCGACGGCTGAACTAACAGGACGTCTTTCATGACACACAGAAACACTGGTTAGGCACATTATTTAATCCTTTGATCACCCTAGATGTTTAACCCCTTCCCAGCCAGTGTCATTAGTACAGGGATAGTGTATATTATTAGAACTGATCACTGTATTAGTGTCACTGGTTCCCACAAAGCGTCAAAAGTGTCAGTTAGTGTCAGTTTGTCCGGCACAATATCGCAATCCTGCTATGAGTCACTGATCGCTGCCGTTACTAGTATAAAAAAAAATTCCAGTATACTGTAGACGCTATAACTTTATTTTTTTTGCAGAATACAGAAAATGAACTCCATAGTGACTGAGTGAGTATGAACAGCATGTAATACTCCATTTATTCATAGTTTTTTTTTATGATGTGGGTTTAGTGGTACTTTAATTTCCAGGCAGCAAGTGGAGCATTCTATTCCTTTTCATATATGTCTACAGAGTTCAATAACTCCAGCTAACATTTACACATCCAACTGAGTCAGAACAGTGACTCAGAAAAAGAGAGAGAGAGTCTGAAGGCAAACGGTTTCGGCAATGTGAATCAATGCTTCTCAGGTACACCAGGAATTACATTTTTTTTAAACAAAAATTGTATTAAAAAAAAAAAAAATATATATATATATATATATATATATATATATATATATATATAGTGTGTGTGTCTCACAAGAGAATTGCTGCTTTGCATGGTTATATTTATTTATGATATTAATCATACATTTGATTCGATAGCGCTATATTACCTTTTTGATTTTGAATATATATATATATATATATATATATATATATATATATATATATTTATTTATTATATATATATATATATTTATTTAATATATATATATATATATATATATATATATATATATATATATATATATATATATATATATATTTACATATATATATATATATATATTTACATGACCACATACATACATACATATGTATACATACATGTACATAACATTTAACCTCTTAAAAAAAACAACACTGTAGATCCTGTATTTATTAAATACCAGAGGTATACCCTCAGTTGCGCACTTACAGTTTTCTATGCCAAACAACAAATACATTATATTGAGTGGTATTTTTTGCATTTGTTTTGTATTTTTTCAAAACAGCATAGTATAACCCGCAATTCCTTTTTAACTCTAGACAGCCATTGTAGGCATTTATCCTGAAAAAATACAAAAAGAATATAAAAGTAGGAGTTCTTGCCACTTCACACATTCATGCCTAAAGAATGAAATAAACAATCATATATACAGTTACCAAGGATACATCTATAGAAAAAAATATATTGTCGGCTTGGTAATACAAAAGTGGAAAAAATACCACTCCATATAAAGTATATGTAATTATTTGAAAACACCGTACTATAACCTGCAATTCCCCTGCTGGAGAAACAAGGTAGGCATTTATCTATAATAAAAATACAAAAAGGAATACAAAAATACGAGTCCCTGTCATTTTACATATTCCGGCCTAAAGAATTAAACAATCCAAACAATCCAATTCGAGTTTTCGTTTAAACGTTTAAAACGGCAAACAGGTTCACTCCAAAGAGTAACTCCACTGTTGATTTTAACAAACTTTGTATTAGATTCTTACCTTTTGTTATTCTGAAGTGTGTTCTGTGTTTGACTCATCATGTCCTGTGCAGACTGATTCTGAATGGAAGGATTTTGTTCGTTATAACATTACCTGGTGCGCTCTGTGATGAGAAAAAAGTTGCAGTGTCTGCATCCCTTTAGAAGTAATTAAAAGAGGAAGTAAACTTCCTCTGCTGCCATTTACCTATAGGTACTGCAAATATCTTCTAACCGATATTTACATTTCGTGCAGACAGTGACATCACTGGCACATTAAAAACACAGGAATCGCCCTTGGGACTTTAGATGAAGTGTACACGGTGGGCAGATGAAAATAACAAGAATAAATACGATTAGAACATTTATTCATGAGATCATACATATATATATATGGCATATACAGTTGCTGAGCCGATGAATTGAACAATGTTAAAGTTACAATGATACATGAGAATTACCATGAATGTGTATAAAAAAAAAAGCTGACGCGTTTCGCGAGATATAACTCGCTTCCTCAGGGTTGGGTGCATGTAGAATATGTCTATGAAAGAAATAGAACAATGTAATGAACAAGCTGCTGCTAACAAAGCAAACAGAATATTGGCATGCATTAAAAAGGGGATTAACTCCAGAGATAAAGCAATAATTCTCCTGCTCTACAAGACTCCGGTCTGGCCGCAGGGCTGTCTTTAAGGCAGGGCAAAAGGGGCAGCTGCCCAGAGCCCCATCATTGTTGTGAAGCCCAAATCAGCTGCCTCATACTTGCCAATATCCCAGTTTAAATTCCCTTGTCCTTTGAAGTTTTAGTCCCATGATGTGTCCCGATATCTCAGTGTGAAGTGCTGCTACTAATGCTGCCCAGCTCTGCCCTATTGTTGAGTACAGTTGACTCACCTACAGACCCTGCGTTTACATGTAAATAGCATGCATTCATATGTAAATAGAGGCAGCATTCATATGTATATCACTCCCCCCTGAGGTCATATCCACCATCACCTATACTGAATGCTGCCCACTGGGGAGACAAAGGGTCATGCTTGAAAGTCCTGCCTACAAATGTGGTCATTAAGCCCAACATTAGCCTAACATTAGCCTGTTCTCTAGTCTAACCTCCAGCAACTAACCACCGTAACCAGTGAGCCGTAATGTGTGCTGTAACCTCTAGCAACCAGTCAGTAAGCGGTAATGATATGCTGTAACCTCTGGCAACCAATCGCAATCTCTGCCTGATCCGATTCAGTAAACAAATTTTGAGTCTAGCTGCTATTTATTGTATGTCTCAGAGCAGGTGGAGAGCGAAATAGCATGTGGGGGGCGCGGCCCAAGAAAATGTTTGCCTGGGGTCCAATCACTATTAAAGATGGCCCCGCACACCTGGAGTATGCTGTCCAGTTCTGGGCACCAGTCCTCAGCAAGGATGTACTGGAAATGGAGTACAAAGAAGGGCAACAAAGCTAATAAAGGGTCTGGGCGGGGCGTGGCCTGGAGCTCGACGGGAATGGACACTAAATGAAGGACATAAATAATTTGAAGTCTGGAGCAGCCCTGGTTTAGTCCTGTTGGAGGAGTCTCCAGCGTCTATGCAGGGGGCTGCATTTGATGGGCACAGTGGCTGCATATGATGGCACAGTGGCTGCGTTTGATGGGCACAGTTTTGTTTTGTTTTTAAGTATTTTTCAGAATTTTTCAGTTTGTTTGCACCCCCCAAAAATTTTGAGCACCAGCTGCCACTGGGCAGTGGCCTTCCGTTCTCCTGCTCTCCACGGGTCATCACAGCTGCGGCGGGGGCTTCCGTTTTATCCCTCCCCCTCAGCAGCCAACCGGGAGTCTGCTCTTTTCGGACAGTTGGAAAACAGGTCTTACACCCGCTTCTGATTGGCCGGATAAAGGATCAAGGATTACTGTTTCAAGAGAGAATATTCATTCGCTGTTGTAACACATCTTGGGTGGGCTCCGTTCGCACGACCTGCGACCTGAGCCCACCCTGTGCATTATTCTATCCATTGCATATAGGGGGGGGGGTGGAGTGGAGAGAGGAGGTGGCACCCAGGAGCCCCTAATGGACGGAACGCCACTGTGTTGCGGGCAATCTGACACTGGCTGGGAGGTACATTGACTGACATCAATAGTAAAATTAATACAGCGATCAGTGCTAATACTATGCACTGTCACTGTACTAATGACACTGGCTGGGAAGGGGGTTAACATCTAGGGACAATCAAGGGGTTACCTGTGTGTCTAACAATGTGTAATGTGTGCTGCTTTTACTTTACTATCTGTTTTTTTCAGGGAGAAGCAGCAGACAGATCACTGTTGCCTGTACACAGTGTTCTGTGTTTTTGTAAACACAGAACTCTGTATGTGAGTGATTGGCCACAGCTGATCAGCTAACTTTATCCAGGATCATTGGCTGAAGTCAGTTGCCAAACCTGTGCTGTGTCTAACCACAGCAGGGGGGCCTGCGCCTATGTGCGCCCCAAACCCAGGAGAAAGGCTGTGACATACAGCTACATCACCCGTTCTGGAGCTGCCGCCCGCTCACTGTACAACTACTGAGGGCGGGTGGGCAAGCGGTTAATGAAATGGACTGTTGCTTCTGTGATAGGTGGCCTATGCACTGTCTGGGAAAGAACCAGTTAAAATCAGTGGCTCCTTCATGGGTAGCACTACACTTAACACATACATTATATTAGTGGTATTTTTTGCAGTTTGCTATTATTTGAAAACAGCAAAGTAGAACCCGCAATTCCTCGACATCTGAAGATCCTTTGTAGGCATTTATCCATAAAATACAAAAAGAGAATACAAAAAAGTAGAAGCCCCTGCCATTTCACACATTCAAGCATTAAACAACTAATCCCATATACAGTTACCAAGGAGACATCTATAGAAAAAATATATTGTTGCCTCATTAATTATATATACATTATATTGAGTGGTATTTTTGCACTTTTGTACTATTTGAAAACAGCACAGTGTAACCTGCTATTCCTCCGACTCTGGAGAAGCGATGCAGGCATGTATCCATTATAAAAACACACAAAGAGAATACAGAGTCCCTGTGATTTCACCCATTAATTTATGATCTAAAGAATTAAACAAGAAATCCCATATACAGTTACCAAGGAGATATCTATAGAAAAAAAAAAAAAAAAACCTGTATTGATCAGTGTATAACACGCACCTTCAAATTTAAGAGGGAAGTTTTAGGACAAAAAACTTTTTTTTTTTTAAATAAACCACTTTGAAGCAAAATAATGGTCAGTACCCATCAATGCAGCCTGATTAGTGCCCATCAGCAGCCTCAATGCAGCCTGATTAGTGCCCATCTGCAGCCTGATTAGTGCCCACCAATGCACCCTGATTAGTGCCCATCAATGCAGCCTGATTAGTGCCCATCAATGCAGCCTGATTAGTGCCCATCAATGCAGCCTCAATTCAGCTTGATCTGCGCCCATCTGCAGCCTGATTTGCACCCATCTGCAGCCTGATCTGCGCCCATCTGCAGCCTGATCTGCGCCCATCTGCAGCCTGATCTGCGCCCATCTGCAGCCTGATCTGCGCCCATCTGCAGCCTGATCTGCGCCCATCTGCAGCCTGATCTGCAGCCTGATCTGCGCCCATATGCAGCCTGATCTGTGCCCATCTGCAGCCTGATCTGCGCCCATCTGCAGCCTGATCTGCGCCCATCTGCAGCCTGATCTGCAGCCTGATCTGCGCCCATCTGCAGCCTGATCTGCGCCCATCTGCAGCCTGATCTGCGCCCATCTGCAGCCTGATCTGCAGCCTGATCTGCGCCCATCTGCAGCCTGATCTGTGCCCATCTGCAGCCTGATCTGTGCCCATCTGCAGCCTGATCTGTGCCCATCTGCAGCCTGATCTGCGCCCATCTGCAGCCTGATCTGTGCCCATCTGCACCTTGATCTGCGCCCATCTGCAGCCTGATCTGCGCCCATCTGCAGCCTCACCATCTCTCATCAATGCAGTGCAGGAAATCACCGAGCCGCCATCTCCTTTTTATCTACTTCCCACCCGGCCAATGTACATAAACGGCCGGGTGGGCGCTCTCTCCTTCTGAGTGGACGTTCAGGAACGTCCCTCAGAAGGAGCGGGATCGCGCGCGCGCGTGCCCGCGCAGCGGCGCGATCCCGATGCGCTCGTGTCACCCGGACACGGCGCATCTCGGATCGGCAGGAGGGCTCTGTGATTGGCCCTCCTGATCACATGACGGCCGTGTCCAATCACAGCCGTCATGTGATGTAAACACAGCCGGTTGCTAGGCAATCAGCTCTCCTCTCCTCACACGGAAGTTGTCGCTGAGGAGGAGAGGAGAGGGGATCGCTGCAGCCGGCTGATGATCAGTGAGTATGAGCTGTTTTTTACAGCTTTTTACTCACTGATTACCAACCTAGTGTCAACACACATGTAAATACATACATGTAAAACACACACATGTCCCCACATAATGTAAAACACACACATGTCCCCATATAATGTAAAACACACATGTCCCCAATACACATGTCCCCAAATAATAAAAAAAAGCTGTCCCCCACATATGACCCACTAAAATCACATGTCCCAATGGTAATCTGCACACATATGTACGTGATCACCTGCACACATCTGTACATGATCATTTGCGTACATATGTCCGTGATCACACAAACCAATTATTATACACTTAACAGGATTTTTTTTATCAAAAACATGTAGCAGAATACATTTTGGCTTAAATTTATGACAAATTTCGATTTTACTGGATTTCTTTTAAAACAGAAAAAAGAAAATATTGTTTTTTTTCCAAATTTCCACTATTTTTGCGCTTATATCGCAAAAAAAAAAAAATGGAGTCGTGAATAAATACCACCAAAAGAAAGCTCTATTTGTGCGAACAAAATGATAAAAATTTCATTTGGGTACAGCGTAGCATGACTGAGTAATTGTCATTAAAAGTGCGAGAGCGCTGAAAGCTGAAAATTGGTCTGGGAAGGAAGGGGGCGAAAGTGCCCAGTATTGAGGTGGTTATTTGGCTCTCAGTCGGCAGTCACACACACAGAGTCCCGCCTCCGCCATCGGCATTGGACCAGCTCCTGTTATAGACAGAACACTGGTCCAATGCCGGTGGCGGAGGCGGGACTGTGTGTGACGTGAGAGCCGAGTAAACAGGAAATGACGACTCGGTGACTTCCGGCGGCGCTCATCCCCCTCCTTCCCTTCCGAGGTACACACTATCTGCATATACCACGCACCCATATTTGTCCCCCATTTTCAGGGGGAAAAAGTGCGTGTTATACGCCGATAAATAAGGTATATTGCCTCCTTGTTAATTATATACACACCATACTGAGTGGTATTTTTGCACTTTTGTATTATTTGAAAACAGCGCAGTATGACCTGCAATTCTTTTTTTTGACTCTGGAGAAGCGATGTAGACATGTATCCATTATAAAACACAAAAGAGAATACTGACCTAAGAGTCCCAGTCATTTACACCATCACATCTAAGGAATTAAACAATCCCATATACAGTTACCATAGAAATATCTGTAGAAATAATATATTGACTGCTTGATAAATTCAAAATGGGATGTGTATAGGTGTGGGGAATGGAACATCGGCACGAAAAAAATCTCCAACGTTCCATCTGCTGCTGACCTATATATCTCACATTAAGCCGGTAAACTACCCCGAGGATGTGTTCTACTATGCACACCTTGGGAAATGTAATGCTATACAATGATGTCCAAGACACAGTCAGTGTACACTTCCCGAAGGACATTTCCCAAGTATAGTACAACTAGACTCTCTCGGAGCAATATGTCTAAAAGGTGTTGTGATAATGCCAAGCTGCATCAATAGTAATTTGGAATGAATTCTGAACGTGTATGCTCATTTGATATGTAGACCCCTGACTACATTCCCTTGAATATACTACATCCATCAATTTTTGCCTTGAGGCTTGGACAGACCCTTGGTGGTTTTGTAGAGCTCATTGATGGACAGGTCCTAGTTTCAATCATTGCTTTCTCTCAAGATTTAGGCATTTATCAAATAATTGCATATTGCATCTATCAAAAGCAAAATCACGATTGTCTTTCAATATCTCTAGATCCTTCCTAAGTCCTCTCCCAAAATCCAGACCATCTATAATCTAGAATATCTCCATACCAACTCTCAAGGTCCATGCTGTCAACTCCAAGCCATCGTGCTTTTTCCCTTTTCAGGGAGGGGCTACAATCTTGATATGCCATATCTCAAAGTTTAGATCAGGGGTCTCAAACTGGCAGCCTTCCAGCTGTTGCAGAACTACAAGCCCCATCATGCCTCTGCCTGTGGGAGTCATGCTTGTAACTGTCAGCCTTGCAATGCCTCATGGGACTTGTAGTTCCGCAACAGCTGGCGGGCCATCAGCTTGACACCTGTGGTTTAGGTCAACGCTAGGTTTTCTTTCAAGGTCATCGCTAAGACTAGAGTTGGGCGAGTTTGCGCCGAACATTGGCTGTTCGACCCATTTGGGGAAAACACAGCTGTCAATGGGCTTTCCTGCTGACAGCTGAATAAAAAAAAAATTGACAGCAAGAAAAAAAAAAAAAAAGGGGGCGTGGGGTCCCCCCCACAACAAAAATTAAAAAAAGAAGGCATGGGGTCCCCTCAAAATCCATACCAGACCCTTATCTGGGCATGCAGCCTGGCAGGTCAGGAAAGGGGAGGGGGGCGAGCAAGTTCCCCCCCCCCGAACCATACCAGGCCACATACCCTAAACATGGGGGGGTGGGTGCTCTAGGACAGGGACCCCCACACCGTTTTGGTTATTTACTTTTTTTAAATAGCCGGGTGCCAGCAATTACAACCGCGAGTCAAGTTAAATGTGATTTGACTTTTTTTTTTTTCTTTAAAAAGAAGATTCTATACATGGTACAAATGCACCACTTTACGGGCAGACTAAGGGAACCCCCAAAGCACTATAATTAAAGGAATTTTTCATTTTTATTGTTGTATGATTTTTTTTAAGAAAAAAATTTGCATTAATGAATGTCCCCCAGGGCAGTACCCAGACCCCCATACCCCTTTTATAGCCAATTACTTGCATATAAGCCTTCAAAATGAGCACTTTTGAACTTTTCCCCTGTTCGGGAGTTCTGCTGCGTACCGAACAGGGGGGTATTCGGCCCATCTCTACCTAAGACCTTTATCAAAGTTTAGCCCTTCCAAAGTTCAACTTTTAAAGGCTATCAACCGTTCCATTTTCAAAGCCTACAAAATCCCGGTTCCAGATCTCAAAAGCCACTATAGAGACAGTTTCTCAAGTGCAAGCTATTCCAAAGTCCAGACTACTGTTAGGGTCCAAAAGATCATTGTGCCATCTCCTAAAGTCCACATCATTCCTAGTAGGAATAAGCAAAGTGATTTGTTTTGAATTAAAGTGGTTGTAAAGTCTTGACTTGTACCTACAGGTGAGCCTATAATAAGGGTTACTTATAGATACATTGAATATCTCCTAAACTTGCAGTGTTTAGGAGATAATCCCAAAGGATACAGCCAGTGATGTCACCGACACTCTGAGGGTCTGGCATACCGCGGGAGTGAAGTCATCACGGCTCTGGCCACTCATACAGCCAAAGCCTGCGAACCCGGAAGGAAGACGGGTGAAGATGTAAGTCCTGTCTGTGGTATCAGTACTTCGATTTGTTCTAACCCGGAAGAAACGCAGAGGGCAAAATGTCAGCTCCCTCGGCGTGGACCGGGATGCGATACGGGGACCTCATTCTAAGGTATTTCATAATGAGCTAGTATGCCTTTTCCTTATAGGGTTTTTTTTTTTGTGCTTTTTTTTTTTCCATGTGCGGGTATACAACCGCTTTAAAAAAACGTTATTGATAATGCACTAGGTCTTTGCGCCCTTTTGTTTTTTTTTTTTTATGTCATTTCAAAATCCCCGATCTTAAGAGGGCAGCTTTGGGGTAGCATACCAGTCTGGGATAGGAGCCAATGGTCACCACCTACTACAGTCCTTTAGGTTCTTAAAAATACCTTAGTGCTTCAGCGTTAAAACGGTAGTAACCCGCAGCGGTTTAATGCAGAAAAAAAACCCACCCGTAAGGCAATTGCATAATGTGCTAGTATGCATCGCACACTAGCACATTATGAAATACTTCCCATGGAACGAAGCCTTCCAGTGGTGCGCTGTCACCATATTATAGGCCTGTATTATAGACGCATACCTGAAGGTAAAAATCACTAAGTAGGCTTTACTACCATTTTAAGCTTGTTACTTTGTTGCATGAAAGTTTTTGTGTTCCTAGTTTTGATTTAAAGTGGAACTTCACTCTCTCAATCAACATCTTAATGCTGCTAGCATTAGTAAATAGATAGGAAAGTATATCAGATTTACTTGTTTGATTTTTTTTTTTATCAGTTACTTCCCGGTTTCTTGCCTAGGCAAATGATGTCACACATCCCAGAATTCATCAGGAGGGAAGGAGGAGGAGTTGGGGTTTTCTCAGCTAAACACTCTCCTGCAGTGGCGGATTGTGTTTTTTTGGGGGGGGGCAAACAACCACCCACCGCCCCTGAGCGGCGCTTAAACCCCCCGCTGTTTGCCGGTCAGTCCAGCACTTACCCCATCGTGGCGTGTGGCAGGCAGCGTGGTGCAGCGGCTCGGCTCCAAGTGTCCTCTCCTCCATGGTGGCTTCCCGCTCCTCCCCTCCTCCTCCTAGGCGTCCAGTAGTGTCCTTTCAGCCAATCGGGTGACCGGGATCAAACACCGCTTCCTGATAGGCCCGGGAGGAGGATCAGTTTTTACAACAGCGAATATTGATTCGCTGTTGTAACACACCTGGATGGGCTCAGAGCGCGCTCTCTGCCACCCGAGCCCACCCTATATTGAAGCCTGATTTGAAAAAAAAGAGAAAGGGCCAAGTGTGGCCCTGGGTCGGACTTTATAGGCAAAGTGGATGGAAGAATATAAAAAAAATATATAATTATGATTAAGCAAATAATTACAAAAAAGTAAAGTAACAGAAGTATTAAAATGACAGGTGATAGACGCACACTATACAAAGATGCATGACGTAAACAAAAATGTTAACACCATATAAACTGGCTCTTCAAAAAAAAAAAAAAAAACAGCCCCCTCCCACATTTGAATCCATGCGCCGGTGTCCTGAAAGGGGCCGCATGCATGGATAGAGGAGGCGGTGATGGACGGGGGGCGATGGACGGGGGGGGGGCGCCCCTGCTCTCCAGCATGCATGCTTGAGCTAAGTGCAGATGGATTCCAGAAAGCAAATGCTACACAAATCGTCTGCCCTTACTCAAGATGGCCACAGCCAGAAATGCTAGAGGGAGGGGGGGGGGTTTTAAATTGATTTCTCAACAAAATAAATCATGAAGACATGGATGGATGAGGGAATTTGCTTTGAATATTAAAAATAAGTTCAATAAAGTTTTTTATTGTTTGTGGTGCTTAAATGCAGTGAAAATCCCCTTTAAATATAAGATTTCACCCAACAAAAGCCGACTTCCCTCGTTGCTGCCATCATTACACAGCCAAACTTTTTTTTTTTTGATTTCCCTCGATACCCATCATTATTTCTGTTTTCTAAACTCCTTTCCCAGAGCCCCCTGTCCCGTCCCCCCCCCCCCCCGGTTAATGGGGCAAAGTCTCTGATAACGTATGGTTAATGAAGCAGTTAAAACAATTGACACTGCGCGGCGTTCTGCGCTTCGTTACTTGTCCATTAACACATTCACGGCTGAATCTCACTCCCGTGAGCCCCCCCTCCCCCCTTCCCACCCATCCACATTGCGGTAAGAAGGAATAAGGTGTCTCAAACCTACTCAGCCTGATTTTAAGCCATTCCGACAAAAAATTGACTTAATTTTCAAATCCGCGGTGATAAATCTAAGCCGTGTCTCCGTATTGCGGCACCATACTGAAAAGTTACTGCCGGGCTTCTCCTGGAGGGGCCATCAGTTTGTCATAATCATTATGCCGTTTCCCAGCCAGGGGAGCCGTGCAAGTCCTCCGCTAACGCTTCAAATATTTACAGTGCCGCTCCGAGAGTATTTCTCCTCGCCGAACCCGTCCCAGAAGACTTCCCCAGGCCGGTGGAGCCAAAACTCAGGCGGGGGGGGGGATTAAATCTTTTCATTACGATAAAAAAAAAAAAAAGGTTTATGGGTACACGGCGTCCGCGGCAACATCTCATCTGTGGCGCGGCTCACACAAGAACCGGTAAAAATGGATATAAAAGCAGAGTTTCTAAATACAAAATTTTCACCGGCCTGTAGAAGGGTCCAGCTCTTTATTTTCTGTATGTTGCCGTGTTAAAAGGGGAATGGGGGGTTTGACCACTTGACCTCCAGAAGATTTACGCCTCCCCCCCCCCCCCCCCCGCCTCCTAACTAGGCAATTTTTTTGCGCTACGGCACTGCGTTACTTTAACTGAAAAATGCGCGGTCATGCGACGTTGTACCCAAATAAAATCGATGTCCCCCCACAAATAGAGCTTTCTTTTGGTGGTATTTGATCACCTCTGCATTTTTTATTTTTTGTAAAAAGGACTGACAATTTAGAAATTTTTTTAAAAAAAATTTACTTTAATATATATAAAAAAATAATATTTTTTTACTTTCTGCTATAAAACATATCCAATAAAAAATAGAAAAAAAAAAAATCTAAAATTTCTTCATCAAGTTAGGCCAATATGTATTCTGCAGTTTTTATATTTTGTACTAAGAACAAATAAAGGCGGTCGTCAATTTTGAAAAAAAAAAAAAATTACTTTTTGCTTTAATAAAATATATAAAAAACTATATTTTTTTACTTTCTACTATAAAACATATCGAAGAAAAAAATAGAAAAAAAAAAATCGAATTTCTTCATCAATTTAGGCCAATATGTATTTCTGCAGTTTTTATTTTTTGCACTATTATCAAAAAAAGAAATGTATTTTCTCTACGTTGCTGTGTTAAAGGGGAATGGGGGGTTTAACTACTTGACCTCCAGAAGATTTACCCCCCCCCCCCTTCCTGACCAGGCAATTTCTTTGCGATACGGCACTGCGTTACTTTAACTGACAATTGCGCGGTCGTGCGATGTTGTATCCAAATAAAGTCGATCTCCTTCTGTTCCCCACAATTAGAGCTTTCTTTTAGTGGTATTTGATCACCTCTGCGTTTTTTATTTTTTGTACTAAAAACAAAAAAAGACTGACAATTTTGATTTTTTTTTTTTTTTTAAGAAAAAAAATTACTTTTTTGCTTTAATAAAGATGATGAAAAGGAAATCCCCCTTCGTTGGGACTTTTGAGGCAACACACACTTAGGTAATGCAAAAAAAAAAAAATCGAATTTATTAAGTGTACATAAAAATAATCGATCATGGGGATGATCGATGGTTAAAAAGCATCACAGTTTGTGCAACAGACACATACAAGAAACACAGAAAAAACATGGGTCCCAGAGGATAACGTCTGCAGAGCGGGGGGATGCTGTCCTCTGGGACCCATGCATACACTCCTATGGGAAGATACATATCTGTAAAAACATGGACGGCCTGGTGCTACTGATCTGACTAGGAGCTTTACTCAAAAGCTCTGATCAGCCATTTCTATCCAATATTGGACATTGCTTTGCCAAGCCGCCAGAACCTTCTTTTTACTATCCAGTAGGCAAATACCAAACCTGGAACATATTCGTGTTCTATGACCTCACTGTTCCCCGTTTGGCGTCCATCCACGCCCCCTCTTGCACAGTTGCTTCACCTATTTTTCCTTTTTTTGTAATCATCTTTGCATGTAAAAACAAACTCTCCTATCCTATACCCCTGACGAAGGTGTTTAACCAGAAACGCGTCGGTCCTGGGGATTATTCTATACCAGAGAGTATTATTTGGTTATCATACTGCTCATGTAAATTTTAGTTTTTCTGTTTTTCTTGTATGTATCTGTTGCACAAACTGTGATGCTTTTTTAACCATCGATCATCCCCATGATCGATTATTTTTATGTACACTTAATAAATTCAATTTTTTTTTGCATTACCCAAGTGTGTGTTGTCTCCAAAGTCCCAATGAAGGGGGATTTCCCTTTTTTCTTAATCATATATTAGGGATGTGCCAACCACACCTTTTGGATCTGGCATGGTGAAACCCTTTCTTTTGCAATAAAAGATGATGTTACGCCAAGTAAATAGATACCCAACATGTCACGCTTTAAAATTGCACACACTCGTGGAATGGCGCCAAACTTCAGTACTTAAAAATCTCCATAGGCGACCTTACCTGTTTAGAGTTACAGAGGAGGTCTAGTGCTAGAATTATTGCTCTCACTCCAACGATCGCGGCGTATGTAACTTGTGTGTATCTGCATCTGATACTAGCCAGTGCCTCACCAGCCACTCATCGCACGTCCCTGCTACAATCCACTGTTCAGGTGTTACAGCCCAGGCCCCCCACCACTATCTTGGCCCTCCTCAGTGATCGGGAGCTGGCTGCCTCTTCCAGGCAGGGCCGTTTTTAAGGCAGGGCAAAAGGGGCAGCTGCCCTGGGCCCCGTCATTGTTGTGGGGCCCAAAGCAGCTGCCTCATACTAGCCAACTATCCTGGTTTTAAATTTCCTCGTCTCTTGAGGTTTTAGTCCTGTGCTGTGTCCCAATATCTCAGTGTGAAGTGCTGCTACTAATGCTGTCCAGCTCTGCCCTTTTGTTGTGTACAGATGACTCACCTGCAGACCCCGTGTTTACATGTAAATTACCGGCATTCATATGTAAATAGCGGCAGCCGGCGGCATTCATATGTATATCATGCCCCACTGAGGTCATATCCACAGTAATCTCTAGCAACCAATCAACAAGCAGAAATCATGTGCTGTAACCTCTAGCAACTAATCAGTGAGCCGTAATGTGTGCTGTAACCTCTAGCAACCAGTCAGTGAGCGGTAATGATACACTGTAACCTCTGGCAACCAATCGCAATAGCTGCCTAATATGGTTCAGTAAACTGATTTTAAGTCTAGCTGCTATTTATTGTACGTCTCAGAGCACGTGGAGAGCAAAACTGCATGGGGGGGGGGGGGTCCAAGAAAAGTTTTGCCCAGGGTCCAATTAATATTATAGACGGTCCTGCTTCCAGGTTCAGGGAGCCAGCCGCCCCCCACTGATGTGTACCAGCTCTGCCCTTGGCCACGAGGTTTTCGCGCTCATGATGGATGAGTGTCATTCTGGAGGAGTTGGTTCTTTAAGGCAGGCTGCATTTACATGAAGACCACCCTAGGGAATGCCTAGTCAAATGAAACAAAATGTAATCCAATGAATGAAAGAGGTGAAAAGGGGTCAAAACTATTTTTTTTTCGTTCTGCACATGTCTACAGTGAAGGATCAGCAGAAGACCAATTAGCCCATCCCTCTGCTCTCTCCTCCTACCAGCATGTTCCCCCGTCATGCAAATGTGCATTCAGTACACCTGATTGGCTCCTGGTGCTGCCACTCCCTCTCTGTATAGAGCTCTTCTGAAAAGTCTGATTCTAACTCGTAAGATTCGGGTTCTCTCGCCGGTTGCATTTAATGGAATCGTTTCATGAAGACATAATCGCTTTCACTGTTTTAGATCTTCCTGGAGTTCAGCTTTAATTACAGGTAATGAGGTTCTCTTGAAAATAAGAAAAAAAAAAAAAGAGGTAAGTGAAAAGTTGCTGACCCTCTCAGGGATAATTATCATCAGGTAAGAGGCGGCGTGACCCGCTGGCTGGTCAATAACGCACGGCGAGGATTGGAAGCGACGGACGGCTATGATTAGCGAGACGCACAACCCAGGTCCCTAAATCATCTCCATTATGTGGAGTATTAATCCCATTCAGAAGGAGAGAATCAATACATGGCTCGCCGGGGACCGGGGATGTAATTAATGAGTTTTTTTTTACTCTGATTAATGTTTGTTTAAAAAGGGATATATAATTTCAGAAGGGTTTCATAGAGAGCTGGAGGAATATTTCAAAAGGGACAAAACCTCGTTCCACCAAATGCCGCAGGAGCTCGGGTAGTAATATGAATTTTAATGCGGACGTTCAGGAAATGTAAAGTCTTCATTGCTTCCATTAGATAAAGAGACCGGCCTAATAGAGGTCATCCCATCAGTTACAGTGCCTTGAAAAAGTATTCGTACCCCTTGAAATTTTCCACGTTTCGTCATGTTACAACCAAGAACGTAGATGTGTTTTATTGGGATTTTATGTGATCGACCAACACAAAGTGGCACATAATTGTGAAGTGGAAGGAAAACGATAAAATGGTTTTCAACATTTAATAATAAATATGTGAAAAGTGTGGGGCGCATTTGTTTGGCGCCCCCCTGAGTCAATACTTTGTAGAACCGCCTTTCACTGCAATTACAGCTGCAAGTCTTTTTGGGGATGTCTCTACCAGCTTTGCACATCTAGAGAGGGACATTTTTGCCCATTCTTCTTTGTAAAATGACTCAAGCTCTGTCAGATTGGATGGAGAGCGTCTGTGATCTTGTCTTGCCACAGATTCTCAAATGGATTTAGGTCTGGACTGTGACTGGGCCATTCTAACACATGAATATGCTTTGATCCAAACCATTCCATTGGAGCTCTGGCTGTATGTTTAGGGTCGTTGTCCTGCTGGAAGGTGAACCTCCGCCCCAGTCTCAAGTCTTTTGCAGACTAACAGGTTTTCATCTAAGATTGTCCTGTATTTGGCTCCATCCATCTTCCCATCAACTCTGAGCAGCTTCCCTGTCCCTGCTGAAGAAAAGCATCCCCCCAACATGATGCTGCCACCACCATGTTTCACGGTGGGGATGGTGTGTTCAGGGTGATGTGCAGTGTTAGTTTTCCCCCACACATAGAGTTTTGCTTTTAGGCCAAAAAGTTCAATTTTGGTCTCATCGGACCAGAGAACCTTCTTCCACATGTTTGCTGTGTCCCCCACATGACTTCTCACAAACTGCAAACAGGACTTCTTATGACTTTCTTTCACCAATGTCTTTCTTCTTGTCACTCTTCCATAAAGGGCAGATTTGTGGAGAACACGACTAATAGTTGTCCTGTGGACAGATTCTCCCACCTGAGCTGTGGATCTCTGCAGCTCCTCCAGAGTTACCATGGACCTCTTGGCTGCTTCTCTGATGAATGTTCTCCTTGCCCGGCCGGTCAGTTTAGGTGGACAGCCATGTCTTGGTAGGTTCGCAGTTGTGCCGTACTCTTTCCATTTTCGGATGATGGATTGAACAGAGCTCCGTGAGATGTTCAAAGCTTGGGATATTTTTTTTATAACCTAACCCTGCTTTATACTTCTCCACAACTTTATCCCTGACCTGTCTGGTGTGTTCCTTGGCCTTCATGATGCTGTTTGTTCACTATGGTGTGAACCATACTATTTTTCTTTGCTCTCTTCATCCTAATTGGCTACCGTGGTTGTCAATCACAGCTCTCTTGTAAAAAGCAATCAAAGCGCCTAACCTAATGCAGGAGGGGACGTTTCTCCCTTTCCCCTTCAACAGCTTGCGCAGTGTCAGGGCTGGGCTCAGCCTTTCCATCTCTGAGCTGGCCGCTCAGCTGACGGCTAATTGCCAGCTCCTATCTCTCTCCACAGTTACTCAGCTGTTGATGATATCCTGCTCGTCAGCCCTGCCTACTTAAGCCGTCCAGCCCAGATGATCTCTGCCTTCGCCTTGGTCAACATCACAGAAACTATCGCCTACGATTCTGTTCAAAACTTGCTGTGCTGACACCCCTTCTGGCTCCAGATCCTGCTTTGCTGTTCCACTACATTGATCCCTGACTTCTGGCTTGTCTGACTATGCGTTCTGGTTCCTGAACCCTGGCTATGTTTTGACTACGTTTGTTCTTTTTACTTTTATTTTTAAACAAGTGTGATTTAACTGTACTTCTGTCTTGGCCTGATTTCATGCCTTCTGACACTCAGGCTCTCCCGTCTCATCGGGAGACCTGAGTGACCAGCTGGAATCACCTTTCATCGGCTCTCCGCTATGGAAACCCGGGAGCTTAGACATGACATCGCTTCCAGTTGGCCCAGATGTGAACGGTGTCATTTTAAAAATAACTGAAAGCATTCAAAAACACTGATCTTGTTTGTTTTTTTGAATGCTTGTAAGAGCAGAGGAGGTATTTGGGGTTTTATAGACCCCAGATCTCTGCAGATAAAAGAGTACCTGTCACATGCCTATTGCTATCACAAAGATGTTTATATTTCTTGTGACAGCAACAAAAGTGTTAAAAAAAATTAACAGTGTAAAAAAAAAAAAAAAAAAAAATTAAAGTGACCCCGCCCCCATTGCAAAGGCGAATGCACGAGTCGGTCCCGCACACACACACAAATAGCGATCTTCCCACACGTGTGGGGTATCACCGCGAACATCAGATCATGGGCAGTAATTCTCTCACTAGACCTCCTCTTAATCTAAAGTGGAATAGAATAAAAATCTAAATCTTAAGGAATAGAATAAAAAAGAATATACTAGAATAGAAAATAGAATAGAATAGAATAGGAGTAAAACAGAACAAAATAATAAAATAAAAGTACAGAATATAAGAAACTAGAATAGAAAATAAAAGAATATACCAGAAAAGAAAAAAAAAAGAATAAAAAAAAAAAAGAATAGACTAGAAAATAAAAAGAATGGTCATCTCTAAAAGGCTTTCAAAGCATCGCCTATGGACAGTAACATCGCTTTTTGTCGCTGCTGCACAGGCATGAACAATCTTAAAAGCGTGACATATTTGGTATCTATTTACTCGGCGTAACATCATCTTTTATATTTTACAAAAAAATGGGGTTATGCATTGTGTTTTATTTGCATTAAAATTCACAAAAGTGCATTTTTTTCTCAAAAAAAAAAAAGGAATTTGAAAAACTGCTGCGCAAATACCGTATGACATAAAAAATTGCAACGACCGCCATTTTATTCTCTAGGGCCTCTGCTTTAAAAAATATATATCACGCTTGAGGGTTCTAAGTAATTTTCTAGCAAAAAAATACTGATTGTTACAGGCAAACAAAATGTGCCAGAAAAAGGCCCGGACTGGAAGTGATAAAACAAAAGGTTGTACATTTTTGATAAACAGTATTGTTGCTGTATATCATGACATGCCAGGAATGTATTCTATGTATTATCTAAATCTAGAAAACATGTTTTGTCTTTCCTCCAGCAATGCACTAAAGAACTGAACACTTCCCTCCAAAAAGGGAAATATTGAATCTGCTCAATGCAGGAAGCTCTTACTTATTTCTAGACATGTGCGGTTCATTTTGCTCTGAATCTAAATTCGGACCAATTTGTTCGTTCGGAAATTCGGATGTATCTGAATTTCCGAATTACATTAGTAACCAATTTAAACTAATCTGAAAACAACAAAACGAAATTTCAGGCGGAATTCAAATCAAACTCGAAACATTTTCAAATTTGATTCGAATTGCTAAATAGAATAGAAAATAAAGGAATAGAATAAAAAAGAATATACTAGAATAGAAAATAGAATAGAATAGGAGTAAAACAGAACAAAATAATAAAATAAAAGTACAGAATATAAGAAACTAGAATAGAAAATAAAAGAATATACTAGAATAGAAAAAAAATTGAATAATAAAAAAAAAAAGAATAGACTAGAAAATAAAATAAAAAGAATAGAATAGAAAAGAATAGAGTAAAACAGAACAAAATAATAAAATAAAAGAATAGAATAAAATAAAATAGAAAATAAAATAAAAATAGAAAGAATAGAATAGAAAATAAAGGAATAGAATAAAAAAGAATATACTAAAATAGAAAATAGAATAGAGTAAAACAGAACAAAATAATAAAATAACAGAATAAAAGGAACTAGAAAGTAAAATAAAAGAATATACTAGAATAGAAAAAAATAGAATAAAAAAATACTAGAAAATAAAATAAAAAGAATAGAATATAAAAGAATAGAGTAAAACAGAACAAAATAATATAATAAAATACAAGAATATTAAAACAAAAGAACAGAATAAAACAACATAGAAAATAAAATAGAATAAAATAGAAAGAATAGAAAATAGAATAGAATAGGAGTAAAACAGAACAAAATAATAAAATAAAAGTACAGAATATAAGAAACTAGAATAGAAAATAAAAGAATATACCGGTACTAGAAAAGAAAAAAAAATTGAATAAAAAAAAAAAGAATAGACTAGAAAATAAAAAGAATAGAATAGAAAAGAATAGAGTAAAACAGAACAAAATAATAAAATAATAAAATAAAAGAATAGAATAAAATAAAATAGAAAAAAAAATAAAAAAAAATAGAAAGAATAGAATAGAAAATAAAGGAATAGAATAAAAAAGAATATACTAAAATAGAAAATAGAATAGAGTAAAACAGAACAAAATAATAAAATAACAGAATAAAAGGAACTAGAAAATAAAATAAAAGAATATACTAGAATAGAAAAAAATAGAATAAAAAAATACTAGAAAATAAAATAAAAAGAATAGAATATAAAAGAATAGAGTAAAACAGAACAAAATAATATAATAAAATACAAGAATATTAAAATAAAAGAACAGAATAAAACAACATAGAAAATAAAATAGAAAGAATAGAAAATAGAATAGAATAGAATAGAAAATAATAGAATAGAGTAAAACAGAACAAAATAATAAAATAATAAAATAAAAGAATAGTATAGAATAGAATAGAAAATGAAAGCATAGAATAGAATAAAATATATAGAATATAACTATCTTCCAAAATTTGAATTTAAAATAGAATAAATTAAAATAGGAATATAATAGAAAAGCATAGAATAGAAAAAACAAACAAATAAAATAGAAAGAATATAACCATCTTCTGATATTCAAATAGAATAAATTCAGATTTGAATAGAATACATTTGAATAGAAAAAAATAGAATAGAAAATAAAAAAACAGAATATAATAGAATAAAATAGAAAGAATATAACCATTTTCCAAAATTCGAATAGAATAAATTTGAATTTGAATAGAACAGAAAATAAAAGAATAGATTAGAAAATAATAGAATAAGATGGAAAAAGGATCTAACCATTTCCCGAAATTTGAATAGAATAAATTTGAATTTGAATAGAATAAAATACAATGGAAAATAAAAGAAAAGAATAGATTAGAAAATAGAATAAGATGGAAAAAGGATATAACCATTTCCCAAAATTCGAATGGAATAAATTCAAATCAAATAGAAAAGAATAGAAAATAAAATAGAATAGAATAAAAACAATAGGTAAGAAAAGAATAAAATAGAATATAAAACAGAATAGAATAGAAAAAAAAGAATAAAATAAAATAGAATAGAACAAATTTAAAAAATAAAGCATAAAATAGAACAAATATAACCATCTTCCGATATTCGAATTTCGAATAGAATAAATTCGAATAAACAAAATGAATTCTGAAAACAAGTTAAATGAATTAAACCAATTTATGTAAAACACAAATCGAAAGGAAACAAATCACATTTCCACTTATTTCAGCCTCGTCTCCACTTGTCATAAATCTCACGAAGAAAAGATGACATCTCGGAAATCCTGAACACATTTCGGTGTGCCCGGACAAGTGCCTGGAAATTGGAGCTACACTAAATGTTATTCTGCAGCTGGAGCTGAATTTGCCAAGTTAGGGGGAATCGAGGGCGTCGGACTTTAATTAGCATCTGGCGTTCGCACTTATTGATCCCGCAGACCGCTTTCAGGGTGCTATATTTGACTTTCCACCACTTTGGTTCACCGCTGGCGCGCATTTAATTCAAGGCTTTCTGGAGCCCTCGGCAGACCGCGGGAAAGACATGCATATCTCAGATGCCCTTGAAATAGATCTCAAAGCAATTTACCGAGCGAAAATTGATTTCACAATTTCTGCTTTAAATGCATTCTGCATTGCATTTCAGGAACACAAAACCAGCAGACTTTATACCATCTAAATAGACCACCCCCCCCCCCCCCCGACTGAAAATATTTGACCGCCGTTTTTAGAAAGTCTGTTTAGGTTCCTTAAAAACTTAAAGGATGGAATTTTGTGACCCTTATGTATAGCAGAGATGTGTTTTTATTTAAAAAAAAAAGTAATAATAAAAAAAAAAAACATATTATTTATATTTAAAAAATATGTTATAAGTATCCAAATTACCCAAATCTGACTTCATATCAGCTTCCTGCAGTTCTGCACAGCAAGGCTATGGGCCGATTTACACTAGTGCAGGGATGTTTACATTCCTTCTGACAGCAATACAAGTGATCAGAATTTTTTCTTTTTAAAGGGACAGTGTAAAAAAAAAAAAAAATGAAATAAATATAATAAGAAAAAAAACCCCAAAAAGCGTAAAGCCCCATCCGTCCGGGTTTGCGCGCAGAAGCGAACGCAAACGTAAGTCGCGCCCACAAATGTAAACAGTGTTCAAACCACACATGTGAGGTATCGCCGCGATTGTTAGAGCGAGAGAAATAATTCTAGCAGAAGAACTCCTCTGTAACTCTGTGTAATATGCAGGGGGGGGGGGCTGGGTGGGGGGGGGTTGTGTGATGTGCACGGGAGCTGTGTAAAATGCAGGGGAGGGGCTTTGTAATGTAAAGGAGTCAAGAGATGCGGGGGCTGTCTAATGTAAAGGGGTCCAGATTATGATCTTCATCTATTAGCAAGTGAATGCGGCCCTCCATGCATTTATGTTTTCATTTGCAGCTTCATGATTAGCTTCGGCAAACATGTGAAAAGGAGTCTGGAGCGCCACCTGCTGGCTGCAAATAATAAATATGAATTACTCATATACAAGATATAATATTTTTCTGGCTTAAACATTGTATTTGACATTTGTTTTGACACTTGAATATCAATAAAGAAAATCTATAAAGCACAAAATGTTCCCTTTAACTAATAAGATTAAATAGAAGCACATTTATATATGAACCTTGTCCTTTTTATTTATCCACTTGTAGAGCAGAAAATGAAACTGTTATTTTTAATGATCATTTGCTTCATAATCCTCGTAATTCAGGCAGAAATCTGCGGGAACTTTAATACCACATGACAACAGAATGATGAATTGCTCTATTAACCAGCATTATATCTTACAAATTGCGCTTTCTGCAAACAGCCTGTACAAATTAGCATCAAACACATGGAGGCTTTATTACAAGACAATAAAAAAATAATTAAACTGGAAAGGGTCATAAAAAAAAAAAAAAAAAGAAAAAACTGTACAAATCTATTAATGCCTTGAATCCATATGTGCAAAATAAAAAAATAAAAAATGATACCAGGAGCGTACAATATAATAAAGCAACTAGATGGCCATTTCTCTGGCACTCGGAGTCCGGGTATGTAGGATCAGTGTCCTGGAATCAGTTTTTGATGTCCTCTCGGACTGGAGAAATCTGGGCTCTTAAGCATCCCGAAAAAGTGAGCCTGTAGCCAGGCATTGGACGTTCAAATATTCACATGTTCTTATAGCATATCTAAACACAAAAATTTGAATGTCATATATTGAAGCTTTCAAGAAGCTTTAGATGCAGGGGATGCATTTGTTTTTTTTAAGTTTTTTTTCCTTTTAATTTTCACCTAGTGATCCTGCCAGCAGCACACTTCCTGTTCCTGGGTGATAACATTCACTCACTGTGCAGTATCTATATAGAGCGGCCTTTCTCAGACCTTTAAAGACGGGGGAAAACCCTTGAAATGACTTTCAGGTCTCAGGGAACCCCTGTCAATAATTACTATAATTACAAGACTTAGAAAAACTCTAATTACAGTACATTAAAGCCTTTGTTACCCCAACATTTAAAAACTGTTTGTTATCCCAACAAAACAATAAAAAAACAAACAAAAAAAAAACTAAATAAAAACGACTGACACCAGTGGTGGAACTACCAGGGTCACAAAGGTCACACTTGCGACCGGGCCCTGGCGTTCCGCCACTGGACTCAAAGGGATCTTCAAGGTTTCTTGCACCTGGGCCCTGAAGGTTGTATTTATGCCACTGCACTGACAATAACACACTGACTATTACAGGCTCAGTCTAGGGGGATGTCTTTTTCTGGATTTTATCTGCAGAAACTTGAATGGGGAGTGCATTTAAGGGTCCAGGATACTCCAAAATGTTAGGAGAAATCAACAGGAGGACAGACCTCTTACAAACCCCCTCCCCCCAAAAAAATAAATGGGTAATTCCTCATTTTAGGACAGTAGGCAGAGCCAAGTAAATCACTCCTTTATGCCCCATCAGCCAGATGCACATCCAGAACCACTGGTGAATGTGCAAAAATAGCCCAAAATGATACAGCCATGGTTATAGTGCCTCTATACTTGCAAAAAACGTAGCCAAGCCAGAACATCATGAGCGTAAGTATAGCCAAATCTTTTTATTTTAGTTTTGGATGTAGTAGAGAAACAGTAGAACTCCTCTCCTATGCAACTTTTATGGCTTTTCGTATCCCCATTGGGTAGACAGAAAGTGAGGAAAATCCAAAATGTTACAGTTGTCACTGTGATGGAACCGTCCAGCACCAAGCTTACGTGCCTCCATCAAGATGCAGCTTTCTCCAGTCTGGACTCAGGAACCAGGTATTAATGCTGAGCACCTAAGGACTAGACGACACTAGCTTAGGTGCAAACTGGAACTTACTTTATTGAAAATTCATACAGAATATATAGCAGACAAGATCAGGTAGCCTGATCACATTACTCCAACAATGCAAACTGTAAACAGGACTATAAATAACATAGCTAACGAACAGCCAACATAAACATTAAGCGAATTAAACTAGTCACCTAAACAAGCCTAGGTGCCCAGACTGTCCGGCACCAAGCCCACAACCCTGGATACACAAAGCACACTAAACATTATCATAAGCATAAACACATAACATTTCACAATGGTTCAACAACAAGGTAAAGTGGTCACGCTATTAATCACATCTCCAAAAGATGAGCAGACAGACAGAAACAATAGGTGACTCAGTTACCAGTGGGAATGCACCTAGGAGGCACACATTGGCAGAGACATACTTAACAATAAACACATAACACCCTAATAAACGGACTATAGCAGAAGACTCCAGTATCAGGTTGGTTTGAGCTGATTATATTAAAATCTACTCTGAGTCTCACATTCTAAAGCAGTCATTGCTAGTTTGGGCACAAAAGACTCAAATCTGTATCCCGGGCCTAGATTCTCAGAGTCTGTGTGTTTCAGAGAGACAATCCAGAATCCAATGCAAAACCACTGAAGGCCCCCCCAGCCACCCCCCCCCCAAGAATAGAGCCCCCCTCAAAAGCCAGGGCCCATAGTCAGTAGACAAGAGGCTACCCTGCAGTTCCCTCCAAAAGCCTCTGTAGTTGGGTCTGTCACAGTCACCAAAACAAAAGATGAGATAAAGTTAATGCATACTGGGCGTCAAAAATGCCACTTTTAAGGGCATTTGCTTATATATATAAATATGCCAATGTTAGCTTATGTTTCTTTGCACACATAGGTATTTATAGGCGTTTAGGAGGCAGAAAAAAGAAACAGTGACAGCGCGTTCAGGAGAGGTGCGTTTTGTCCCCAAAAAAGCCTGGAGCGCCAAAAACGCCTGTAAACACATTTAGCTTTCCTCCATTCCAATGAATTAATATTCTAGCCAATGGAATGAATGAACGCCCAGATGCTTGACGTGCCTAAACACATTTGCAAAACGTCCTGTATGCATGAGGCCTAGATCTTCCAATGGAGACACCTGTACTGGTGACCACCTCCTCTTTGCTTTTACTCCCTGTTATGTCTCCAGGACAGGAGGTGGGAGGAAATCACCAATCTAAAATAATAATGAAAAAATATGGGTTTTAACCCTAACCTTCTTTATCCAAAACTAGACAAAAGAAGTTTTGGCCACAAATAAGTCTCTTCTGCATTAAAAGTTCCTCTTCTGCCAGCCAGATCATCCTCTACTAAATGCATACCTGGCTGTGTGTACCATTCTTGCCCGGATGATTTAACATATGTGTGCCTGCATGGGTGTTATGTCATTCCGGGCTGGCCAATCAAGATGGCAGAAGATGCTGAACCCGTAAAGAACCAGGCGAATATGGAAGCACCAGCGAGGGAGCTTGGATGGTCAAATATAGGGAGTTTAGCTTCTTTTCAAGGTTAAACTGTGACTTTGTTAACTTGCAGAATTTCCTGGATAGGATAATACATCCCCATCAAATTTTCTTGCTGGGGTTACTTGTCAACTCTACCTTCAGAGATCTCACAAGACTTCCAGGCCAATCAAGATGGCAGAAGATGCTGAACCCAAAAAAGGAACAGGTGAATATGGAAGCACCAGCGAGAAAGCTTGTGTTGTAGAATGTTCATTTTAACCCATGTTTCATAATATTGATATTAATTATGTATTAAATAATTACATTAGTAATATTGACAGTACTAGTTATTAGTTCAAGAAGCAAAAGAGTAATATATGATATAAAATATATATGTAGCACTCGCCTAGATAGGTGCTAAGAATTACAAAATTAGAGTTAGTTGCGTTTTTGATTTAGTTAATTTAGTTGCCACACTGTAGTCAGTGTTGCTATATTGATTTGGTAGGCAAAAGCATATACCGCTCACTGCAATCAGTGAAGCTGTAATCTGCTAACTAAGTCTGCTCAGTGTGTTCAGCTGCTGCCACTCTGGTCTAAAGCTTCCTCTGTATCCAGGAAAGTGGAGAAGGTTTCTGAATGATAGGTGTGAAGCTATGCAGATGGCAGCTCTATCTCAGAGAGGCCGGCTCTAATGACATTCTGGGTAATTGTATATATTCAGTAAGCACATTGAGCTCTGGGTCTTTTCCTAGAGTGGATTAGTCCAGCCTGGGGGGGCACGCTGCCCTCCCAGGTGGAAGCTGCTGTTGGTGAAACCTGTGGTGGACAACCTGGGGGAACTGAATGCCGAGACCCAGGAGCTAAAAGGAGTTGACTGAGGGGAGCCGTCTTCTGAAGATCTGTCTGGTATTATGGGAATTTTTCACTTGGAAGTTGAATGGAAGCTACCAGTTGTCCTTGGGCATTGTGAGATCCTGGGGATCTTTGTGCTTCTGCTACCCCTCTAGTACTACATTCAGTCAGTACACTACTACAGTCAGCCGTGGGTCTATTTATAAGAGACACCGGCTGGTGTCCTGAAGAGCTTTGTGCAGTTAAAGCGGAGGTCCGCCCACTGCTGCAAAAATGTATAGCCCGCAGCTGCACATACTGCAGCTGCTGACTTTTAACAATCAGACATTTACCTGTCCTGGAGTCCAGCGATGTCGGCACCGCTGCTAATGTTTCCATCAGCTGTCGGGTGCATGCCGCCTCCATTGCGGGGAAGGGAACCCCACAGTGAAGCTTCACGCCGGGAACCCTACTGTGCATGCGCGAGGCTCCGCTCCTCTCTCCTACTGGCCTGGCGGCCGGGGAAGGAGGAGGGAGCCCAGGCGGTGATGTGAATACCCGCGGCTGAGGCTCCCGGAAGTGGAACAGGATACCTGTGAAAGACAGGTATCCTGCCCCCCCACCCTCCGAAAGGTGCCAAATGTGGCACCAGAGGGGGGGGGGGGAGTACAACGAGCGGAAGTTCCACTTTTGGGTGGAACTCCACTTTAAGCTCCTTCCTAAAAGGGACACTGCTCTTGTGGCTCCAACTACTACTACTAAGATGAAGTCTACTGTTTGTTTCAAGCCCAGACGTCATAATAGCTTGCTCTGAAGAATAGCCAAGTCCTCAATTGTTCATAGTTCTGGTTTTTAGAGTATCCCACCACTACCCTCAACTCTATCCATGTTCCTCAAAAATAAAAAACACAAAAACAACATTCCCTAGACTGGTTATTGAAGAAACGTTTGAATGAGCCTGTGTGTGTGCCTGCCTGAGGGGCAAAGCCTGTGGGGAAGACCTGGAAAGTAATCCTGCAGCTCCTACGGGAGTGGAGCCACATGTATATTTAAAAGTTGAACTCCAGAGAAACTCTCTGCTTCATATATTTCTTTTTTAGACAGTCATAAGTTTACTGGGGAAAGTTTATTTATTTAAGTTAATTACATTGAGTGTATGTCTTGACAACCAATCATATTACACCACATGTAATTCTATGGTGAAAGATTCTAAAAGAAAGGAGACTGTGTGCCCTCTTTCTTCGAGCGAGTAATGAATTTGCTCCCAGCTTCAGCCAATATTAATAAAGCCTCCTGATCTTTAGGGAATTCGCAGCCTGGTTATGTTGTTTTGTTATTTTTTACATCACTTGGAAGGTGAAGTACATGGAGTTTAGTTTCTTTTCAAGGTTAACCACTTAAAGACCGCCCACCACATATATACCGGGGCAGGGCGGCTCTATTGCGCGAAACAACGTACCTGTACGTTTCGTGCACCAGATACTGTGGGCGCGCACGCCTGCTGTACAGCAGGGGAGCCAATTCGCGGGTTCGATGTCCACCAGCTGCCCATGATCGCTCCACAGAGAGCCAGAACAGGGATCTAACTATGTAAACAAGGCAGATCCCCGTTCTGATAGGGGAGTACACTGAGATCTTCTGTTCCTAGTAATCAGGTACAGGGATCTCTGTGTTCTTCCTGTCAGTCCATCCCCCATACAGTAAGAAAACACTAGCCGGGAACACAGTTAACCCTTTGATCGCCCCTGATGTTAACCCCGTCCCTGCCAGTGTCATTTATACAGTGATCAGTGCATTTTTTTTTAGCACTGATCACTGTATTGGTGTCACTGGTCCCCAAACAGTGTCACTTAAGGTAAGATTTGTCTGCCACAATGTCACAGTCCTGCTAAATTATCTGATCCCTGCCATTACCAGTAAAAACAATAAAAAAATAAATCCCTAAATCTATCATATAGTTTGTAGACACTTTTACGCAAACTAATCAGTATACGCTTATTGGGATTTTTTTTTTACCAAAAATATGTAGAAGAATACATATTGGCCTAAATTGATGAAGAAATAATTTTTTTACATTTTTTTTTTTGCATATGTATTACAGCAGAAAGTAAAAAATATTATTATTTTTTTCAAAATTGTCAGTCTTTTTTTGTTTATAGTACAAAAAATAAAAACCGCCGAAGTGATCAAATACCAACAAAAGAAAGTTCTATTTGTGGGGAAAAAAAAGGACAACAATTCTATTTGGGTACAGCGTTGCACGCCTGCGCAATTGTCAGTTAAAATAATGCAGTGCCGTATCGCAAAAAATGTCCTGGTCATTAAGGGGGTAAATCCCTCCAGGGTGGAAGTGGTTAAGCTGTGACTTTGTTGACTTGCTGGATAGGACAGTACATCCTCATGGGATTTTGTTTGTTGGAGTTACTGGTCAACTCTGCTGGTCTACCTTCAGGGATCTCACGAGGTCAGCGCATCTTCCAGGCCCAATAAGATGGCAGAAGATGCTGAACCTGTAAAAGGACCAGGTGAATATGGAAGTACCAGCAAGGAGGCTTGGAAGGTGAAGTATAGGAAGTTTAGTTTTTTTTCAAGGTCAATTTTTGACTTTGTTAGCTTGCAAAGTTTCCTGGATAGGATAGTACATCCCCATGGGTCTTTCTTGCGGGAGGTACTGGTCAACTCTACTTCCAGGGATCTCACAAGGTCAGCGCATCTTCTAGGCCCATCAAGATGGTAGAAGATGCTGAACCTGTAAAAGGACTAGGCGAATATGGAAGCACCAATGAGGAACCTTGGAAGGTGAAGTGTAGGGAGATTTCTTTATTTTCAACGTTAAATTGTGACTTTGAATTGCAGGGTTTTCTGGATAGGGTAGTACACCCTCAATAATTTTTCTTGCTGGAGTCACTGGTCAACTCAACCTTCTGGGATCTCCCAAGGTCAGCACCTCTTGCAGGTATGAAAACCAGTAGGAACACCAAATACAAATTAACGTTTGCTTACTTCCTTGTACACGTTTCCAAGATCTGCACAAAACTTCTGCCATGATTACAGAAGTCATTTCCATACAATAATGAGATCTCAGTCACGCCACTCCAATGCGCCCCACGCAGCTTACGAAGAAAATGACATTTGGGATTATAAAGCGGCACAAAGGGATGAAGTAGATGGTGTCGTTATATTGTCTCTGATAAATAGGTTGTTAGACTGATAGGATCACAAAAGCCTAAGAAATTCCTAGAACAGGAGAACCTGTGGTGGCGATACAGGCAAAACAGGATACGTGATTTCTCAGACTCTTATCGGTGACCCTTTCCAATTAGATTAACATTGAGAGTTTGATGTTGTCTCCGGATTTTAGTTTATTTATTTAATCTTTTTTTTTTTTTTTTCTCCTGTTTTGTTTTCCGAAGGCCTTGGGGCCTCCCTGTGTATGCTGAAGATGGACATTTGTATTCCTTTCGAAAGATGAGATGTTTTTTCTAGACTGTCAAAGGAAATTTGTTGCACAGCAGGAGCCCCTGAAGGTACAGCAGTCAGCGGTGCGCTCCACAAGACAGCTCGAGAAGGGCACCTATCACTTTTTAATATTAAAAGGGTTCCGCTTCCCACTTGGAAAGAATTTGTCTAGAATGTAACAAACGCAAGCTGACAGAGAGGATGCTTAGAGCTGTCCCTTTCAAGGCATTTTTACAGCGAAGGAAGATTGAGCCGAGACCCATGAACAAGAGCATCCCGCTGCTTCAGAAAGAGACCTGGATTATTAGCTTGGCGTAGGTCAAAACAAAACGGATACAGAATGCGGGATGAAGAGGCTCGACATTATAGAGAGGGCTTCAAGCGCCTAAAAGTACACTATGGATAAAAGTTTAGGTGGTAGCATGTCATTAAAGCAGAACTCCAATGAAAAAAAAAAAAAAAAGAAGATGAATAGACCAGTATAAGTCAAAATACAAAAAGCTGTTCAAGATACCGCCTCTCTTTTATAATAGTATTCCAATTAGTGATTTAGTGATAGAATGAAGGGATATGAGAACAGTCATAAAATTATCCTCATTTTTCTTGGTGCCTCTATCAAGCATAACCCAACTTTTTTTCCAGAGGGAGGAACACATAGCCTTTCACTGGTGGGCAGCCGGGGAAATAACCTACTTCTATCACCTTTATATTGAAGGTTCCCACCCCGGAAACACATTCCCAGGTCACCAGCTATTGAATGGGTATTAGCAGAGGCGTAAATAGAACATTCAGGGCCCCTGTGCAAGAAAATATGAAGGGCCCCCCTGACCCTCAGCTGGGGCCCTTCCCTCTGACCCCAGTGGCGGGATGCCTTGGTCCAGTCCTAAGTGTACTTGTGACCCTGGTAGTTCCACCACTGGTGTATATTTTTATATTATTTTATTTTTTCTTTACTTTTTTACCATTTTTTTTTTATAGGAGCCTTGTTGGGGGGGGGGGGGGGGGGCTTTAGTGAAATATCAGAGATCTAAACAGACCTCGAATTCTTCACCTCTGAGAAAGAGAAAGGAGATTGAGGACACAGCCCTCAATCTCCATCTTTGCAGCCTCAGTTGCACAGAATGAATGGACAGTAATAGGTCTGTACAGAGCTTTCTGTTCATTTACAAACATATTCCATTCATATGCTTCTGTTATGAATGGAAACAGTAGTAATGAGTATTGATCCCTGACTCTGTCCATTCAATAAAGGAGAGGGCCAGTAAATGACATTTAATGGCCCCCATCCCCACTCTCCATCTTGACACATCCCCTGCAGCATCCAGTGGGAGAGGGGAGGGGGGGGGACCATGGGAGCAGACAGGGGCCTGGGAGAAGCAGAAAGAAGGAGAATGGATAATCGATTCTCTCATTTTTCCCCCTTCAGCCGCTAAATACCTGTGGGATTGAGAGAAGGAGAATCAGACTTTCAGTGACTGCAGCACAAAAATTGAGGTGATCGATTCCTCTATATGCTGCCCCCTGCTGCCCCTCCTGTACAGGGGAGCTGCACCGACCCCCTAGAGCATGGGGCCAGGTCGCAATTGTAGTTATGTCACTGGGTATTACTAAAGACCCAGCTGATAATTTGACCATCACAACCTTCAGGGCCCTTTGCTAGAAAAGCTGAGAAAACAAAGCACATATTATTCGAATTGGAAATAATTTATGGTCATCCCAGTTTCAAAAAAGGACAACTCCATTAGGACAACCGACCATCAAAATATATTTACTAGATGGCTTCTGTCGGGGTTGTGGCATTGTGACCATAACACAAATCTGCCTGGATCCTAAAGAATTTCAAAAGAATGTCCACATATGCTTATCAACTACAAGAAAGCTTTTGATTGTGTCAGTTGAGACAAGCTATGGCGAACCCTACAAAAGCTAGAGCTTGGGGTGCCAACACATCCATTTAAGATGGTACAGTTGCTGTACACAAACCAATAAGCCGCTGTGAAAACACCATTATGGGGACACTGATTGGTTCAAGATACAGAGGAAAATGCAACAAGTTTCCATTCTTTGTTCTTCAACCTATATGCTTATCATGAGGACGCTGGAGCTTGATGAATCAAAACTGGAGCTATTATTGGTAAGAAAATCACAAATCTTCGCTGATGACACTACTCTCCTCTCAGACATCAAAGAAGGCCTGAAACATCTGATCAAAGGGATCATACAAGAAAGTGAGAAGTTTAGACTCTTCTTGAACATCAAAAAGACCAAGATCATGACCACTGCAAGGAATGGATATGTCAAAATAGCAGTTGGTGGTCAGGAGATCGAATGCGTGCAAGATTTCACTTCCCCGAAATCGAAGATTGATTGAAGTGATGAATGTAGTCCTGAAATAAAGTGTTATATCACACTGGGTCGCCTATCGATTATGAGCATGAACAGAATATGGAAAAGCAAGGATGTTAGCCTGGCAACCAAAAGCAGACCAGCCTGTGCTGTAGTGTTCCCCATAGCTACCTATAGTTTTTGAAAGTTGAGGCCAAAATAAAAAGTTACCAGATGGAGAATCGATGCGTTTGAGCTATGGTGCTGGAGATGGAGAAGGCTCCTGTGCATTCCATCAACAGCAAATCGAATGGAAAGAAAGCACATAACACCAGATGTTTCACTGGAACGCAAAATTACAAAACTAAGGCTCTGAGCGATAAAATTCAATGGAGAAGGCAACTATGCTTCGATTGGTTACGGAAAAAGAAAGGCAGACCGAAGAAGATCATAAAAATTGACACGTCGGAACATGAAACAATTGAAGAAGCAGTACAAGATAGGAAAATCTAGAGAGAGCTGGCCCATAGAATCACAGAGAGTCAAACACAACTGAACATTTATCATCGTCATAATCATGATCCTGCTTTATCTGTATTTATTGTCAAATCTTGAATAAAAATGTTTGCAAAAAATACAAAAAGGCAGCTTTTGCTTTAAACGCACACACATTTAAAGCTGTAGTTTATGTTTTTTTTTGCATAGTTACATGGTCCCGCTTGGGCCTATGTAAGTATGCACATCTCATACCAGACCATTTCCTTAAAAAAAGGTGCTACAGTAGCAGCACTTCTGGGTTCTGTGCCAAGTAGCTGAAATTCTTCAATTCTGTTAAATCTTTAAACTGTGGAGGGACATAGTTTGAAGACGCATGGCGTAGAGGGTTCTTTACTGTCAGAGCAGTGAGGATTTGGACCTCCCTTCTACAAGCAGTGGTATCCACAGGGAGTGTCGCTAGTTTCAAAAACATTTAGATAGGCATCTTAACGATCGCAACAAACATGTGATTTAATATTGACATAAACACACATACACACCCACGTAGAACTGGATGGACGGGTGTCTTTATTCAACCTTACCAACTATGTAACAATGGAACCAGACAAAAAAAGCAGCGGAGGAGACCACTTTTTAAAACTTGGAGTTTGACTCTAAAGTGTGCCTGTCATATAGGCTGACCGTAGACAGGTAGACATGCCGATGTCAACAACCCACTGTCTTGCTAATTTGAAGAGTTCTGGGACCAGGAACCATCACCCTTATAGCCAACAGGTCAATGTGAAGAATAAAATTATACATAATTCACTTTTTACCCCAAAGACTATTCTAGCACCCTACCTGACCTTAATTAAACCCACTACTTGAAATTTTTAGGCCATGAATAGCACCTAAGCGATTATAAAGGAAGCACCACTAAAGTGGGCAAGGGGGAATCTTGAAGAAATTCTGCCCTACTCTTAGCTTGACCATTTATCCACAAATCTAGGCCTGGGACCAAACCCCAACGCAGTCCTTGTCACCATGACCTGCAATAGGGATTATTGACCAGTGGGTCTGTATGGTGAATCAACCGGCCTTTTCTTATTTCACACAGCTAATACACTGAAGATATTCCCCACATGAGATGGAGCCTTACTGTCAGAGAATACATTTCTGCTTAGTTTCCTTCTCCGAACATATTTCTCATCTCCGCTTTGTTAAGACTCGACATGACACACGCACTGTTTTCTTTGTAGCCTCCTGAAATTGCTAGAACATAATCACTTTAAATTAGTGCCTCTCTTTGAGACGCCCCTCATATAATGCCTCTGTAAAAATCTAGAAAGACAGAGAAATAATCATCCGACCACACAAAACAAAGAGCTAGCAAACAAACTGAAGAACTCTGACCTGGTTTTATCAAAAAGAATGCTGTAAATCAGAAACCTTACAATGATGCAAAGCCAGACTCTGAATGTCCCGCTGATAGGAAGCTTAATGCAAGTCTATGGGCTGGCGAGTGTAAAAGGACGTGTGTCTGTTTACTTATGCCTACCTCTGAGTCCATCCTAGACCAGAAAAAAAAAAATAGAAAAGGACTTAGTCCTTTTCCATTTTTCAGGAGCTAAACATGAGGAATTAGAGGTAGGAAGGGTATTAATAAAGACCAAAAAAATGCCAAAAAATCTCCAGCCTTCCCAGGTCACCAGCTTGTGAAAGGGAATTACTTACCGTAAGACCCCACCCATTACTTGAATACCCCAACCATCAAAGCCTTTTGCTAGAAAAGCTGGGAAAACCAACACGTGACCACAGAACTAAGAGTGATCTCCATTCATCCCAATTCCAGAAAGGATGACTCCAAAGACTGCCACAATTTTTTAACAGTTTCCCTCAGTCCTCATGTTAGTAAGATGCTCCTTAAGATCATACAACATCTGGAATCCACCATTAATAAACAATTTACTCTGTGGTTTCAATCGTGATCATGTAGCTTTTGTAGGGTTCTCCACAGCTGGTCTCATTTGACACAAAAAAAAGAAGGGTAGACCCCCCATGCCAACATCCAATAGATATAGAAAAGGGTTGAAAGGCTAATTATAACTCTCTCTCAAAAAAAAACAAAAAACAAAAAAAACACGTAAATTTGTGGGCATAACATGAGGCAATAAATATAAAAAAATGTATCTTTATTTTAAAAATTAATATAAATATTATAAACAACAACACCTTTTACGAGACAAGGTCAACAGATACCCAGTATAACAGACATGGAGGCATGGATCCTGTCAATGAGTTGGTGAAAAGTTCATAATTATGCAGACAACGGTATATGTATATATCAGAGGGTTAGGTTCATGGACTCCTCCATGCTTGCTTGCCAACGTGTTTTGCATTTAATTGCTTCCTCAGGACATAATGGGTAGGTGCTGATTGGCCTTGAAATACAGGTACTGGGTGATACCACAAAAGGCAAATGAAGAACCAAATCAATCCTTCCAAAAGGTTTACATTCCAAATATTGAAGGCAATTCAACTCTCATATAGGACACCTGGATCGGGGGGGAAGGGGATCCACCCTCCAGGGTGACCAAAGAAACTGGCAACTCTATCCAGAGTGGAGTGGTATGGATCAGCTGAAGCTCAGTGCGGGGGGGGGGGGGGGGGGGTAGAGGAATCGAGTACAAGAGTTTACATCAACACCCCTCAAAGTTAGAGCTGGCCCTTTCACACACTCTGGAATAGGACTTGACAATCATCAAATAGGAGTAAAGAGGCCTTCCAATAGTGCATCGGTTATCCCTCCCTTAGGTGCTCACTAGTGGAGCAAAACCCAATATCCCGATAGGGTAGGGGCACCTCACCTTCAAAGTCTTGCTAGCACGGGTGTCCCTGCCGGCTTTGACACACATAAAAGCTTTCTTGTAGCTGATAACCATATGTGGACATTCTTTTGAAATGTGTGACATTTCCTTAGAATCCAGTGCAGGTTTGCGTCATGGTAACAGGTGCCACAACCATGATGGAATCTAGTAATTCCTTTTTGATGGTCGGTGGGCGATGTTGTTGCTTCATAATCTGGAAAATTTCCTAGCATGTGGGAATTGTTTGAAAGTTGCAGAAGTCCTTGGAGTTGTCCTTTTTGGGAATTGGGGTGAACACAGATCATTCCCAGTTCTGTGGCCACCCACCTGATTGTTTTCCCAGGTTTTCTAGCAAAAGAATATGATTGTTGTGGTGCTCAAGTAACGAGTGGGGTCTTTAGTAATACCCTTCCAAACCGCCAATCCATCATGTTTAGGTCCTGAAAAACAGAATAGGACTCAGTCCTTTTCCATTTTTTTTCTGGCCACACAAAAGTGACATGCATCCTATTCTACTCCTACCACTCTGTTCATGGATCCTAAGCCATGCTCCCTTGCTACCTCACCAATGCTGGAGTCCACCCTCGATAAGCTCCAGTGTTGGGGTTCACCCAGATAAATGATGTCACTGCCCCTTCCTATAGACAGTCTTGAGGCCTAGAGATGGGCTGCTTAGGTATGAGCACTGTCATATGGGGAAGATCAAATGGAAGCAAAGGTCTACCAGAGCAGAGGATTCCAAACTTTCTAAACAAAGGGTCAGTTTAACGTTCTTCAGACTTTAGGAGGGTCAGACTGTGGTCAGCGGGAGTAGAAAAGGTCCGGATGTCAGTGGGAAAAAAGAATGCTCCATTATTTGTTGGAAAAGTGCCAGCACAAAATAAAGCTATATGGAAAAGGTACCTTCGTCCTAACAAATATATATTGAGAAAATTGAGTTGAGGCTATAATGGACTTTCATGGTACGGTACAAAAGCTTGGGATACACAATGTAGGTGTAAAAAGTAAAAGTTTATTACAACAGCATATTAAAACATACATATCATTAAAAAAAGGTGTATGTGGCTCTATAAATTCACATATGAGGTGACACTGGAGAAGTTGTCATTACCAATTAACCATTTACCATTTGTGCATTACATGCTCGACATGTTTCGCAGAAAAATCACCGCTTCTTCAGGAACTTTCGATATACAAGATATTTAAAGCAAATATCAGTATCATACTACAAATAAAAGAGAGGGAATATTAATCATAAACATCAATAGACATTGAAATCATAGAATATAGTAAACACAAACTGTGTGGCGATATCCCCCATACGCTGCCTTACCCAAGACCTAATCGCGTGCATGAGTCCAAAAGAAAGTGGCTGGGAGGTGTTTGCGCACGCACTCCTCCTGCAGGTGGTGGGCATTGTTTGCGCTTGCACAATTAGCCACCTCACATGGCGTTAGGGGTGTAGCCCGTGGAGTCTGCGGGGGGGATATAGGTGGGAGGACAGACATGGGGGTTTCCTCTCTTCACTTTGCCAGTTCATTCCACACATAGGAGGACATACTTAATGGTAGACAACACATATCCCTTTTGTTCGGGATATTGTCATGCACATGTTCACATCCTGTACTCAGGCAAGGCCATGTTACGTGTTTTACTCTACTTTCTTGGCCCCCCCATACTTGCCTTATTCAAAGTCCCATGTGCTATTTTCCTATAATTGGGAGGAATTGTGCCTCATTGTTTTTGGTTCAGTGAGAGGAATTGTGCCCAGTCGATGCTGTAACCAAGAGGAGTTGTACCCCATCCTTAATGTCATTGGGCCCCATTGTTGGTGTCAGTGGGAGGAATTGTGCCCCCTTCGTTGGTGTCATTGCGAGAAATTGTTCCCCCTTCATTGGTCAGTGGGAATTGTGCCCCATTGTTGGTATCAGTGGATGAAATAGTGCCCCAAGGGCTGGGTAAAGCAAACACTGTCATAGAGCAACAGAGTGAGGGCTCTGATGAAGCGAGAAGGTTAGGAATAAGCAGGGATCTAATATAACTTGTTGGGGAGCGGACTATCAGTAGACATGGACACTTTGCCCCGAATAGGCAAAGTGATGGTGTCTCCAAGTACCAGAACCCTACACCTGTCTGTAAGAATTGGCCCTATTACCCACAGCATCAAAATTATTATTTTTTTATTTTTTTTTATTGCACCAAGGCTAATTAGAGCAAGACTGCATTTGGTTGCTACGGGTAGCACAGGCAGTTCAGATGTTCTGATTGGTGATACCTGCTGCCTGGAGTGGATTGCCTCCGCCCCAGAAGTAGACGCAGTTGGACTTTGATCATGACAAAGTACATGAATTATATTACTGCATTTTCTAGCAGGGAATCAGAGATAAGTTTCAGCTCCCCACGGCAATTAAGGTAATGTGCAAAATGCACACGGGGGTCTTGTTTATAGAATCAGCCATTATGTTCAATGTTTCAATTAACAGCCAGAGGTTGTTGATTAATTCCCTTTGTTCTCCAGCACAAAATGCAGATTTGTAAAGACAAAACATTTTTCTAAATGGAATTTTCCGACTTGCTGGCATTAACCTCAGAATGTGTAATGTGCAAATCGTATGAGAGCTCTTTATACTGCAAATTCACATGAAAGCACTTTGGATTGTAAAGTAATTAGTTTACAAAGGTTTTCCAGCCCAATCTCGGGGCTTGCAACAAAAGCATAATTAAAGATTAATTTTTAAATTGCAATGCAGGTTTTTGAAAATATTTTTCTAAAGAGGTTCTATGGTAAAGAGCTAAACTCTTTCCCCTCGCTCCTAGAAGAGTAATGCTGAGCAATATACAGCCCTCAGTTCATTAACAGGGGAGCTGAGGGCTTCAAGAAGGGTGAGCCCTTACCTGAAATCAGTGGTCTGGGACAGAATGGATGTTAACTAGTTAAAAAAACTCGAGAAGCCCTTTCTTACCATGCCCCTATTTTTGTAATGTTTTACAATATGTCTCTGTGTGGGGGCGGCCATCTTGGTGGAGGCGGGTCTTTGCTTCCACATGTCAGAGCCTCCAGCAAGGAGAACAGTGAGCATCACAAAAACCCATTGCAAATCTCCCGAGACTAGCAGTCACAGGCAGCATTCTATTAGATCTCACATTGCAGATACAAAGCTATGAGGGTTAAAGATCAGGAGTGCCTATGCTTGGGTTTGGTCCGAACCCAGAAGGCAGCTGTCCGTGCCGGGCCAATGAGCTGTGGGCAGGGGGTTCCACCACCTTACACCTGCATGTACACAAAGGAATGAGTATGCTCATGGTATTATTAAACTCATACGGCCACATGTCCATAATAGGTTAACATGGCCATAGTCGGTCAATTATTTTTTTACAATAAAGTAAACAGCAGAGGGTGCCAACTAAGTGAGACTTGATTAAAATTCACAAGTGGCAACTCAAAAGATGCATAAGGATAAGGAGAATGTAATCCACGTGCAAGGGACCCCCCCCCCCCCCGGAAGCTGCCGCAAATGGGGGGTGCCGAAGCTGGGCACTGATGAGGTGGCACTGTTAAGGAAGCACTAATGAGTCGGCACTGATAGGTGACACTGATGATGAGGCACTGGTGGTGCTTAGCAGCAGTGGCTCTCTGTGTATGGGACCAATGTCCCGTTTACACAAGCCGGTAATCGACTTATTTTTTTCTCCTCATGATTTCAGTGTGAGGGAAAAAAAGCCGATCACCGGCTTGTGTTTACATCATGTGATCAGCTGTCATTGACTGACAGCTCATCACGTGGTAAAGGGCCGGGATCGCCCCTTACTCCAATCTGTGATCAGCCGAGTCTCATGGTCTCATCCCAGAGCAAGCGGCCCTCGCCCCGCAGGGGACGCGCAGGCGGTGCATTCACGGGAGGACATACATGGACGTCCTCCCGGCAAACTATGCATGCACTGTAGCTGTTTTCTGGTTATAGCATGGCCGGGAAGAGGTTGAAATGCCAGGACAGTACAAATAACCCCCCCCCCCCCCACCAATGGAAAATTTGGAAAGTAGACAGTGCAAGGTATTTAGTAAGAGGCATGGCAAGTTTTTTGAAGATGTCATTTTTTGTCAGAATTTTTTTGTAAAATTAAGAAATTAAATACCTTTTTTTTCCAGATTTATTTTTCTGTACTACTCTGGGTGGGGGGTTATCAGGTTTTTTATTTTTTACACTGCGATTGATGAACGCTGTAACAGCAGTCCTTTAGACTGTCATGAAATGGGTTTCCATTCATGACAGCTTGCTTTCTGTTGACATGCTGCGATTGTCTACAGCTAATCACATGGTACAGGGTGCTGTTATTGGCCCAGTTACCATGTGATAGCTGTGGGGCAATCGCAGCATCACTACAGAAAGCACATGAAATTCATAACAGTCGTGTGTACATTGTGATCATGTGATTGCATGGTGATCACGTGACATCAATGAAGGAGAAAAATCACCGGTTTGCAACATTGACTATGAAAAGAGTTTTTTTTTTTTCTGAATTTTCGGTTTTTGTTTGTTTAGCAAAAAAGTGATTAAATACAACCAAAAGAATGCTCCATTTGTGTGGAAAAAAAATGAAAAATTAATATGGATACAGTGTTGCATGACAACGCAATTGTCATTCAAGAGTGACAGCGCTGAAAGATGAAAACTGGCCTGGGCAGGAACGGGGTTTAAGTGCCCGGTAAGCAAGTGGTTAAGAACCTCAAGAAATGAGATAGGCCATCAGTACTCCATTTTCAAATATAGACGCACCATAGTTATACCATAGTTTGTAGACGCAATAACTTTCACAAAAACCAATTATAACAAAAAAGTAGAAAAATTATATATACACTTTTTATATCGCAAAAAAAAAAAAAAACCTACAAAATACCGCCAAAAGAAGGTTCTATTTGTGTGAATAAAAATAATATAATTTTCATTTGGATACAGTGTTGCATGACTGCGCAATTGCCAGCTAAAGTAGCGCAATGCTGAATAGCAAAAAATGCCCTGGTCATGAAGGGGGTAAAACCTTCTGGAGGTCAAGCAGTTAGTATAATTCAAGGCAATTGTTTTTTAATAATAAAAAAAAAAAAAGATAAGACTGTTGGCTGAAATTTTTTTAAAAAAAACTCTTGGTTCAAAAATGCTTGCACTTGCAAAATGGTAGAAAAAAAAATAATAACATAACCAAAATTGTGAAAAGCTTGAAATGTTTCTATTCTCCAATCTATGTACAGAAGGAATCCATTGGTGGCCTCTTGCAGAGACCTCCTAGCAAGTTGACAATTTGAAGTGCCCTGCTGTGGGCCTCTCGGGAGTCTCGGCTCCTTGCCTGACTGCAGAAAGCGATGCCTGAATAGAATTGAATTCTTGCAAAAAGCCAATAAACGGGCACATTTAAGTTCAGCTTTGATAAGCCGAGAAACAAAAAACAGAAAGAAAATGAGATGCTAAAGATCAGACCATAAATCCTGGGCTGGTTTGTCCAGCTCAGCAGTCCTGGGCCTCTCAGATACATCAATGTCTAATTTGCCGACCATGAACAGCGTTCAAGGTTTGATCGGCAATCTCATTTAATAGGATCCTACTATAGGCTTGTGCTCCATATTCCAATTTACTAGTGAATTGAGGCTAAAAGGTCAGCTTTAGTTACCGTGCCGGGAGTCCATCCAGCCAGCCGTGCAAGACTGAGAAGAGAAAAGGTGGCTTTAAGGACCGTGTGATATAGCCAGCTTCATAGAGGCCGGGAAACAAAACCTTACTTAGAAAAACAACTGTAACATGTACATAAGGTGGGGTGGGAGGTGCAGGTGGCCTTGTTACAGGTCTATCTGCATTGTTAATGTGGCACTTGCCACTCATACCAGTTTCCTACAGGAAGCTTTGCTAAAGCGGTATTAAAGCCAAAACCAAAAAATGTCATATATTGCAGCTTGCACACTGGATGTGGGGGCTGCATTCGATTTCTTTAGGCTTCTCTCCTCTATTTTCACCGGGTGATCTGGCCAGTGACACATCTCCTGGCATATAACATGTACTAAAGCTTAGTGAACTGAGCTTTGGTTATCTTGATCTACTCTCACCGGGCACTTTATTGGGTACACCTTACTTGGACCAGGGAATGGTCAGGGGTGGAAAGTGGGGTCCCCTAGGGTTCTGTCCTGGGACCAATTCTATTTAATGTATTTAATAAACGACCTGGAGGATGGGGTGAATAGCTCAATCTCTGTATTCGCGGACGATACTAAGCTAAGCAGGGCAATAACTTCTGTGCAGGACATGGAAACCTTAAGAAAACAAATAGTGTAGCGCTAAAAATTGACGTGGCACATAGGCCAAAATAGAGGCAGTGAACCCAAATAACACTCAAAATGAAATGAAGCAGAAAAATCATATATAAGTGTTAAGAAAAAAAAGACGTGCAATGGATATCCAGAAAAGAAGCAAAAATTAGCAATGTTCAACACATATGAATGAATAAAGTTTTCTTGTGACAGGCTTCATTATTATAGATATCTCCTTAGTGAACCTGGATGTGTACTTGAAGTGAAGGGAACCACCACCATATAAAAAGGAGGCTTACCGAAATGTTTGAGCACACAAGAACATATGCTCTGTGTGTCAAACAAGCTTGTGTTGTAAAAACAAGCAACAGAGATGGACACTGGAACCGTCAGTTGCCTGGACTAAACACTCCCGACTCTCATCAAGATGAAGATGTCTGTAGGGGTTTGTCTCAGAGGACAGTGCTCAGATATCTCTAAACTCCGACCAGTATAGTACAGAGCGGATCTACAGGATGATCATCCACTTCTCCGCAGGATGTGGAAACCTTGCAAGAAGATCTGAAAAAATTAATGGGGTGGGCAACTACATGGCAAATGAGGTTTAATGTGGAAAAATGTAAAATAATTCATTTGGGTGGCAAAAATATGAATGCAATCTATACACTGGGGGGAGAACCTCTGGAGGAATCTAGGATGGAAAAGGACCTGGGGGTCCTAGTAGATGATAGGCTCATCAATGGCATGCAATGCCAAGCTGCTTCTAACAAAGCAAACAGAATATTGGCATTAAAAAGGGGATCAACTCCAGGAGAGAAAACGATAATTCTCCCACTCTACAAGACTCTGGTCCGGCTGCACCTGGAGTATGCTGTCCAGTTCTGGGCACCAGTCCTCAGGAAGGATGTACTGGAAATGGAGGGAGTACAGAGAAGGGCAACAAAACTAATAAAGGGTCCGGAGGATATTACGGTAGTTACGAAGAAAGGTTGTGAGCACTGAAATTATTCTCTCTGTAGAAGAGACGCTTGAGAGGGGATATGATTTCATTTTAAAAATACCGTACTGGTGACCCCACAATAGGGATAAAACTTTTCTGTGGAAGGGAGTTTAATAGAACACGTGGACACTCATTAAAATTAGAAGAAAAGAGGGGTTAACCTTAAACTGCGTTGAGGGTTCTTTACTGTACGAGTGGCAAGGATGTGGAATATTGTGGAATAATGTGATATACATTTTGTTTGAGTGCACGATTGCGCAATTGTCAGTTAAAGCGACGCAGTGCTGTATCGAAAAAATAGCCTGGTCATTAAAGAGGCAAATTCTTCCGGGGCTTAAGTGGTTAAATATCGCATTCCGGGACCCTTACTTATTTACCGCATACATTTTTTTTTCCTTTTGCGAAGTGACTTTCACTTTTGTTTTATGTGGGATTTACTGTGCATTTTTGCTTTATGTGGTAAATATCACGTAAAGCAATAGTGAATTGACATTTTCAGGATCGCATGTGATATTTGGGAAAACACCTAAGTACCGCATGCGATCCGGTTCTGTGAATGGAGCCCATTATGAGAAGAAATATTCTTTTCCAAATGCTACAAGGCTGCCAAACACGTCCTTCATGCCAAAGGTGCCCTAAAGACATTAAAAATACTTTATGGAATGAAATAAGGACCAGAAAGAAAGTGGAAGGAACTTTTCCCTCCAGAATTCTTATTTCAGAAACACTCTTTCTGCTGCTTCTGGATCATCACAAAGTGTTTCTTCACCAGTAGCATCTTCAAGTACGGCCTCCCAAAAATACACACACTACAGTCCTTGTTATTCCATTTGTAATAAAAATAACATTTTAAAAGCAAGTTTAGTTTATTGACTGAATAATCTTTACTTTTATGTCAAGCATAGTACTTTAAATACATACAGTGCCTTGAAAAAGTATTCATACCCCTCGAAATTTTCCACATTTTGTCATGTTACAGCCAAAAATGTAAATGTATTTTATTGGGATTTTATATTATAGACCAACACAAAGTGGCACATAATTGTGAAGTGGAAGGAAAATGATAAATGGTTTTCAAATTTTTTTTACAAATAAATATGTGAAAAGTGTGGGATACATTTGTATGCCCCCCCCCCGAGTCAATACTTTATAGAACCCCCTTTCTCTGCAATTACAGCTGCAAGTCTTTTTGGGATGTCTCTACCAGCTTTACACATCTATAGTGATATTTTTGCCCATTCTTCTTTGCAGAATAACTCAAGCTCTGTCAGATTGGATGGAGAGCGTCTGTGAACAGTAATTTTCAAGTCTTGCCACAGATTCTCAATTGGATTTAGGTCTGGACTTGGACTGGGCCATTCTAAGACATGAATATGCTTTGATCTAAACCATTTCATTGTAGCTCTGGCTGTATGTTTAGGGTCATTGTCCTGCTGCAAGGTGAACCTCCGCCCCAGTCTCAAGTCTTTTGCAGACTCTAACAGGTTTTCTTCTAAGATTGCCCTGTGTTTGGCACCATCCATCTTCCCATCAACTCTGACCAGCTTCCCTGTCCCTGCTGAAGTAAAGCATCCCCACAACATGATGCTGCCACCACCATGTTTCACGGTGGGGATGGTGTGTTCAGGGTGATGTGCAGTGTTAGTTTTCCGCCACACATAGCGTTTTGCATTTAGGCCAAAAAGTTTAATTTTGGTCTCATCTGACCAGAGCACCTTCTTCCACATGTTTGCCGTGTCCCCCCCATGGCTTCTCGCAAAATGCAATTGGGACTTCAATGTCTTTCTTCTTCTCATTCTTCCATAAAGGGCAGATTTGTTGAGAACACGACTAATAGTTGTCCTGTGGACAGATTCTCCCACCTGAGCTGTGGATCTCTGCAGCTCCTCCAGAGTTACCATGGGCCTCTTGGCTCTTCTCTGATGAATGCTCTCCTTGCCCGGCCTGTCAGATTAGGTGGACGGCCATGTCTTGGTAGGTTTAAAGTTGTGCCATACTCTTTCCATGTTCAGATGATGGATTGAACAGAGCTCCTTGAGATGTTCAAAGCTTGGCATATTTTTTTTAACCTAACCCGGCTTTAAACTTCTCCACAACTTTATCCCTGACCTGTCTGGTGTGTTCCTTGGCCTTCATGATGCTGTTTGTTCACTATGGTTCTGTAACAAACCTCTGAGGGCTTCACAGAACAGCTGTATTTATACTGAGATTAAATTACACACAGGTGGACTCTATTTACTAAGTAGGTGACTTCTGAAGGCAATTGGTTCCACTAGATTTTAGTTGTGGGTATCAGAGTAAAAAGGGGCTTGAATACAAATGCACGCCACACTTTTTACATATTTATTGGTAAAAAATGTTGAAAACCATTTATCATTTTCCTTCCACTTCACAATTATTTGCCACTTTGTGTTGGTCTATCACATAAAATCCCAATAAAATACATTTACGTTTTTGGTTGTAAAATGACAAAATGTGGAAAATTTCAAGGGGTATGAATACTTTTTCAAGGCACTGTATATCCTTTATGGTTATTGAGAAATACAGTATATTTAAAAAGGAATTTTGTTGTGCCTGAAGTGCAGCTTTAATACTGTTTGTGATGTGTTAGGAACATTTTAGGTGTATTGCTACAACAGATGGGGGAACTCACTTACTGCCTCGTCTGATGTGACGCCGTTTGTCCTTCGTGTTAAATAATGAACTGGAGTTGATCTTATTATAATGGGCATATCACGACACGCAACAACATATTCCAGCTTCACAGGATAATAGGGGATGTCATTTTTCATGTACGTTCATAGTAGCTACACTGATTTGGCTCATGCAGGTTAATTAATGATGCGAAATGCTGAGATTCAGCGACACCAACCGGTGCCAGATGTAAGAGGTCCGGTGCGGTGTCGCTGGAATATTACCTGCAGAGATCCGTCAGTTATCCATCATTCCTGGTAACGGTTACCCCCACTCCTTACTCCGGAGAAAGAAGGAGCTCCATTTTTTTATCACTTTTAAAAAGTTATTGTAACATAAAAGTGCCGCGCTATTCCGCCAATAAACATATATACCATAAATGATTAATACAATAGAAATAAACACCAAAAAGTCTGTGCTGATCCAGTGACAAATGTGTCCCTCATATAAGACGACTCTCGTAGCTTTCATTATCCAATAGTGCAGCCTAATCTCCTATGGCTTTCGTCAATGTAGCACTTCCTCCTCCAAATTCACTCTGAGGCTTACCAGAAGGTATGTCGCCCTCATATTAGAGATTGGCTGTATCCTACACAAAAACAACTCCTCCCAGAATTTAGAGTATTCAAACGTGCATGCTTGGTGATATCACAGCCGCCAGCTCCGACCAACCCGTTTCGTCAGATAAGCCCCTCATGACGTCATATTTGACAAAACACGCAATGCCTTTGAGGTCTGTTGTGGGCGCCAATACATTGCTAACGGCACCAGATTTGGCATGGCACATTTTTTAAAATGACATTACTATAAATAATAATATAATAGATGAGCATCTTAATGAGACACAATGTACAGGGATAAGGACAATTGTAGACACGCACCCATGCTCACTCAGGTTGAACTGGATGGACTGGTGTCTTTATTCAACCTTGCTGACTATGTAACATGCACTACTTTCTCTGCATTTCAGTGCAATTTGCAGCCCATTCAAAGGAACGGGCTACAAAATCACACTGCAGAGGAATGCAAAGAAATCGCACAGGAACGCGGTGTGCCGGCCCTGAATCAGGTAAATATACTACAGGTGCATCAAAACAAAAAATACTGCAAAGTAGGCCCCTTTCACACTGATGGACCGATCGGTTCTGCCTGTCAGTTTTTCAGATGGACCAGATCGGACCCTCCATAGACCTCTATGGATCGGATGACAGTCAGATAGAAACAGACAAGCAGTTCGTTTCCATCCAACAGTCCATAGAGGACAGCGGGCTGTTTCCATGTCCGCTCTGCATGGACCTGTCATCCGCCTGCTTAGCGGGGATCAGCGGAGAGATCCCTTGCTGAACAGGTGGATCTGCTTGGTGGAGTCCACCCTACCTGCAAGGGTTACAGTTTGTTCTGTTTAAAAAGCAGCCACAGACTAGAAAGGCCTGTTTCCTGCCAGCATGCTGAGTAGAAGGACCCTTGCTCTATATGTGGATGCAATGAGGTCTCTATAGGTGGTCTGACACCCACTGCTGAATTAGAGCAGAAGGTGCCAGACCTCTGCAGAGAGACCACTGCTTGTACACAGTAGACATGCGCAACTAGTTTAGTTCCCAATTCCTTTTTTTATGAATTTCGACAAATTCGTTCATTTGGAAATATCTAAATTGACAAAAACCCGTTTTACGAACTTTTTGGAATATTCGTAAAAAAAAACCCAAAAAAACATAAATTCGAAAACCCGAAAATCTGAAATAACAAACTAATAATACCTTAACTGTTACTAACTATTATAGTTATTGGAATTTTCTTTCAAATTTGGCCATTAGTGAACGTAACAAATTTGAATTTATCCGAAGTTATGAATTATCCGAAATAACGATTACCGTAACAAATTAATAATAATAAATTACAATAATAATAAAAAAGTTTTATTATTTATTTATGAAATTTGCTCCATTCCATTTGTTTAGATGCGGCATTCGTTATTTCAGATAATTCGTAACTTCGGATAAATTCATATTCAATACGTTCATCAACAGCCAAATCGAAAAGGAAATTCCAATACCTATAATGGTTAGTAATAGTAAAAGGTATTATTAGTTATTTATCATTTCAGATTTTCAAATTTCCGATTTTTTTTCTGAATTTCCAATTTTTTTTTGAATTTCTGATTTTCAGATTTTTCTCGAATTTCCAATTTTCTTCGAATTTACGAATTTATGAATTGCGATCATAACGAATGACCCAAAAAACGAGAAACCCCCCCCGAATCAAACGAAAACGAACAAATTTTTCAGCAGTGCACATGTCTAGTACACAGGGTCCTTGTATGCAGCATACTGGCAGGGGACTGGTTCTTCTACTCATTCTGAGGCTGCTTTGTAAAGAAAATGAACTGTAAGACTTTTTTTGATAAAACCACGGCTCAACTTCCTGTTTTTACTGCCCCCACCACCACCACTGTCCGCCCATGAGAAAAGGTGTTCCATGCCTTCCAGTGCAGGCAGTCCTACAGATGTCAATTGGGATGCGGTGGTTGAACATGTGGGGCCACGTACCAGTATGGATGTTAAGGCCCCATTCACACTTCACGTGTTCCACTCACATTTTTTGGGGGGAGAGATTTACATAGGTTCCCACATGCCACGCAGAGAATAGGTGAATAAATTCATTTGAATAGGTTACCCCGTGCGCGTTTGTCACGCAAAAGAAGCTCACGTACCTTTTTGGGTGACGAGCTCCGTGCAAATTTTTTCACCCTTATTTTGCTGCGATTTCTGCCGCATGACAGCTGCAGCAAAATTGCATCGCCTTTGGGGTGCCATTGAGAATGTATGGCACTCAAATGCATGTCACGCGTTTTGCTGCTGATTTTTGCGCAAATTTGGAATCGGCTATAGCCGAGACCACGATGAACATCGGCAGACTCCAGCAGAACTACTTCAAAGGGGGGCAGAGCCCCCTCCCCCCCCCCAGGCTGGAAACTTCTGCAGCATGGTTAGATCAGGGCTGCTCTAGGCAAGGCAGGGACAAGGGGCGGCCAGGAGGGGGCGGCTGCCCTGGGCACTGTGGTATAATGTGAGGTGGTGGTGGGGCACGAGGAGGAGATTGGGGGCAGGGAATTTGTGCTGGGAGGAATTTGGGGGGGGGGGGTTGGCAAGAGGTAAGAATTGTTCTAAGAGAAGAAATTTGGGAAGGTGTGCTAGGAGTGGTGATTGGGGGGGGGGGGGATTTGTGCTTAAAAGGGTAATATAGTAGGGGGGATATGTGCTAAGATCTTACCGTTTTTTTTGGGGGGGGGGGGATTTGTGCTAGTAGGGATGATTGGGGGGGGGATTTGTGCTCAGAGGGGGGGGGGATTTAAAGTGAGGAAAGAGGATTTGTGCTCGGAGGGGGGATTTGTGCTAATAGGGGTGATTGGGCGGGGGGGGGATTTGTGCTTGGAGGGGGGATTTAAACTGGGGAAAGAGGATTTGGAAGTGGTCGGATGAGGGCATTTTTTTTGGGAGGGGGGGCATTTGTGCTGGGGACATATGGATAGAGAGAGAATCTAAGCTGGAAGGGGAGGGGGGTGAAGGGGGGGGGGCAAGATTTGTGCCAGGGGGGGGGGGGGTGGATTTGTACTGGGAGGAAGGGGAATTTTTGCTTACAGGGTAGGCATGCAGATTAGTGATCGATTTTTTTTTGGGGGGGGGGGATTTTTGCTGACACATAATCATACATCTTGGGGGGGGGGGTGCAATTGGCACATACGCCCTGGGCTCTAGATGACCTTTTTCCGGCACAGGCCTCAGACTATTTCTGTTCCCCTCCAGCCACCTACTGCGCACACCTCCCCAGGGATTGGCTGAAGTACAATAAATAATTGAGACTTTCCCAGCCCTCTATGTTCTGGAAGCCGCCAAGAGGCAGGGGGAAGCAATCAAACCTGCAGCCTGTGACAGCTAGAACAGGCCAGAGAAATCAATCGCTGATTACAGAGGAGCCCCAAACTCAATGTACCTAACTGTATAGGAGGGCGCTGCACAGGTAAAAGCTCTTTCAGTTCTTTAGTGCCCTTGCCGCAAAATTTTTGCGAGTTAAAAAAAAAAAAAAGGAAACCTGTTTTCCGCGTCGGGTAATCGCTTGTGTACGGTACACCCGCCAACAAGTCAATTTGATTAATCCATCAGCCACATTTCCACTTATTTAAAACGTAATCAAACAGCCATCTGGCGCCAATGAAATGTATTAGTAACAAGAACGATGATTTTTTTAATTTTTTTTTTTCCCTCCGTAGCACCTTCGTTGCGTCCCCCGAGAAGCAGCGCGGGGGAAAATTAGCATAAAGATTAATACAACATATGGAGGATTATTGGAAAATGAAAAGGCTGAATTATTAAGTGGGAAAACACAGGCGCTTTGTTTCCAGCCATTGTCATTAGTGAGCCGCCACAATCTGTCTTCAGACGCAGAATTACAGTTTTAATTTTCCTTTTTTCTTTTTTTTTGGGCTTTCATTTAGTTCTGATGAATTGGAGCGCTTAAAGGAAAGGCGTCACCTGGATCCAAAACCCGAAACGAGATCCATTTCACACGCCGTCAATAAAAGCTTTTGGGACTCTTCATCATGCGGACAAAATCGGAGAACGTCATCTATCCCCCCCCCCCCTTACGTCACAGACTGTTAAAGCGGAACTCCGGCTTTACCCGAGGTCTTGCGCAGTCGTTACCGGCTCCTCTTCTGGACCCGAAACGGCTTTCTCTCATTTCACTGCAGACTGTGAGCTTCTCACAGCGTGCGTTAGAAGCTGCAGCCAATCAGATCGAGCCCCGCCTCACTTCCTCCCTAGCCCAACCGTCCATGGTCCGCCCCTTTTAAATTTACGGGATTTCAGTTCTTTCAGCCTTGGTTCACACTGATGCGCTGTGGGGAAAAAAAAAACGCACAAGATGCTCTGCGTTTTTCCTGCATTGCACTGCATAGCAAATCGCATTGGGACCTTATGTGGTGGGCTTAAGCACCATATAGCAATATGGTGTGACCAAATCCCCATATTTTTTTTTAAATGTGTGCCTTTTTTTTTGCATGTGTGCGCTGTAACATTTTGTTCTGTTGTATGGTCTTATGGCTGCACCATCTTTAATGCATTTCTTAGGGTGTGCCCCCCCAAATATCTTGTTTGAATGTTAAATTAACGACACCCCAAAACATATCGCAATTGCCAGAATTGAATCGCAAAAGTATTGGGACGCCTGCCTTTACACGCACATGAACTTTAATGGCATCCCAGTCTTAGTCCGTAGGGATCAATATTGAGTTGGCTCCGCCCTTTGCAGCTATAACAGCTTCAACTCTTCTGGGAAGGCCGTCCACAAGGTTTAGAAGTGTGTCTATGGGGATGTTTGACCATTCTTCCAGAAGAGCATTTGTGAGGTCAGGCACTGATGTTGGACAAGAAGGCCTGGCTTGCAGTCTCCGCTCTAGTTCATCCCAAAGGTGTTCTATTGGGTTGAGGTCAGGACTCTCTACAGACCAGTCAAGTTCCTCCAGCCCAAACTCGCTTATCCATGTCTTCATTGAACTTGCTTTGTGCACTGGTCCAAATCATTTGGTGGAGGGGGGATTATGGTGTGGGGGGGTGTTTTTCAGGGGTTTGGCTTGGCCCCTTATTTCCAGTAAAGGGAACTCTAAGAGCCCTTTCACATTGTGTGGCCTAGGGCGTCAGCGGTTTTTAGCGCCGTTTTACTGTCGTTTTAGCGGCGCTATTCGGCCGCTAGCAAGGGCGGTTTTAACCCCCCACTAGCGGCCGAAAAGGGGTTAAATCCACCTGCAAAACGCCACCTAAGCTGCGTTTTGCCGGTGGTATCGCAGCGCTGCCCTATTGATTTCAATGGGAAGCAGCGGTGGAGGAGCGGTGAGTTCACTGCTCCTTCACTGCTCCAAAGAAGCTGCTGGCAGGACTTTTTCTGACACCCTGCCAGAGCACCGCTCCAGTGTGAAAGCCCTCGGGCTCGGGCTTTCACACTGGAGTGAATGGAGCAGCTGTGTTAGGGCGTTTTTCAGGCGCTACTTTTAATGCTATACCACCTGCTAAACGCTCCAGTGTGAAAGGGGTCTTAAGGCGTCAGCATACCAAGACATTTTGGACAATTTCATGCTCCCAACTTTGTGGGAACAGTTTGGGGACGGCCCCTTCCTGTTCCAACATGACTGCACACCAATGCACAAAGCAAGGTCCATAAAGACACGGATGAGCGAGTTTGGGGTGGAGGAACTTGACTGGCCTGCACAGAGTCCCGACCTCAACCCGATAGAACACCTTTGGGATGAATTAGAGCAGAGTCTGCAAGCCAGGCCTTCTTGTCCAACATCAGTGCCTGACCTCACAAATGCGCTTCTGAAAGAATGATCAAACATTCCCATAGACACCCTCCTAAACCTTGTGGACGGCCTTCCCAGAAGAGTTGAAGCTGTTATAGCTGCAAAGGGCGGGGCCAACTCAATGTTGAACCCTACGGACTAAGACTGGGATGCCATTAAGGTTCATGTGTGTGTAAAGGCAGGTGTCCCAATACTTTTGGTAATATAGTGTATCTCTATAGATCCAGTCTATATGGACAGTATGGTCACCTGCTGATGTGGCACCATCCATAGGCAGCTTAACTCTTCAATAAGACACAAAAATTGAATTCGGTGCCATTTTACTTCAGCTAATTGCAGTACAGAGGATGTTTTTGCAGACATTTGAAGTGTAGGAAGGGTGGGCCAACTCAATATTGAACCCTACGGACTAAGACTGGGATGCCATTAAAGTTCATGTGCGTGTAAAGGCAGGTGTCCCAATACTTTTGGTAATATAGTGTATGTCCATGCATAAAGTGGTATTTAAAATAGAACACATTGATGATGGGGGCGAGAGGAACCAGGGAAGACAAAATAAAAGCAGATTCAAATCCCAGCTATCAGCTGTTCACAGAGATAAATCAAAAAGGTAGAAACAAACAGGAAAGAATTGCTGCATAATCCAATTTTGGAGCCATTTTTTTGCTAGAAGACTTTGGTTGCGATTGTAAGTACAGCCATCAGTGCCTGCTTGCGTCTCCCTCCCAGCTCTATAACATACATTATACGTGAGAAAGTAGAAAATGTAGCGAAAGGACGGCCGCACTCCAAAATAATGCCTTTTATTAAAACTGACACGTTTTGCACCGTTAATGGCGCTTAACCACTTCAATACCGGGCACTTAGACACCTTCCCGCCCCAGGCCAATTTTCAGCTTTCAGCGCTGTCGCAGATTGAATGACAATTGCGCGGTCATACAACACTGTACCCAAACTAATTTTTTTATCATTTTGTTCCCACAAATAGAGCTTTCTTTTGGTGGTATTTGATCACCTCTGCGGTTTTTATTTTTTGCACAACAAATAAAAAAAGACCGAAAATTTTGAAAAAAAGAAACAAGTTTTTCTTTGTTTCTGTTAAAAACTTTTGTAAATAAGTAAGTTTTCTTCTTCAATGATGGGCACTGATATGGCTGCACTGACGGGCACTGATAAGGCGGCACTGATGAGGTGGCACTGATAGGCGGCACTCATAGGTGGCACTGATGGGCACTCATGGGCGGCACTGATGGGTACTTATGGGTGGCACGGATGGGCACTGATGGGCAATGATAGGTGGGCACTGATGAGCACAGATGGGCACTGATGGGTGCCACTGATGACACTGATGGGCGGCATTGCTGGGCATCTCTGATGTTACATCTTATATAATGGTGCTAGTCAGTGCCCATTTGTGGGCACTGATTGGCACAGATTGGGCATAATTTGCACATGTGGATGTCTATGGGTACATACCTGGCCATCCACATGTTGCCCCCTTCCCTGGTGGTTCTGGTGGCTTCCCTGGTGGTCTAATGTGGGCATCCGAGGGGGGGGGGCTGCATTGATAAACAATCAGCGCAGACCCCCCGTCAGGAGAGCTGCCAATCAGCTCTCCTCTACTCGTGTCTGTCAGACGCGAGTGAGGAAGAGCCGATCAACGGCTTTTCCTGTTGACATCGTGACCAGCCGTGATTGGACACGGCTGATCACGTGGTAAAGAGCCTCCGCCAGAGACTCTTTACCAAGATCGGTGGAGTGGTTTGTCAGACTGACACACCGCACCACCGATCCCAGCGATGCACGCCCCCATGGGCGAGCGGCAGCTGTTATCCTGATGGACGTCATATGACACCCAGTCAGGATAACTGAACTACCGCCTGGCCGTCATTTTGCTATAGGCTGGGCGGGAAGTGGTTAATAATAGCTGTGATTAAGCGCTATTAACGGTGCGAAACGCGTCAGATATCACCTGGACCTGTGTCTCCGACTGATGTATGGATCAAGCTTCATTTGATAAAGGCATTATTTTGGAGTGCGGCCGTCCTTTCTCTATTTTCTGCCATTTGACTTTGCTGAGCCGGGACCCTTCATCTCCTACATACTAGGACGGTGTGAACACAAGCGATACCACCTGGAGGGGTAATTACCTTGATTACATGAGAAAGGTGGTGAGCCCACAAGTATGTACAGATCTGCACCCAGGGGTGACTGGTGATCCTCACACCATGCCTCTGTCTGGCTGTTCTCTGAAGATTTTGGCAACCTTAAATTGAAATTTTCAAGACTGCAGAAATACATTCCTAATGTTAAAATATACTGTATTTTTTTTTAAAGCTCCAACTTTTATCATTAAAAAAAACAAATAAAAAAACTAAGCATCAGTCAAGTGACTTTGACAAAGGCTGAGATGTCACCCATATGCTGCAGGCAGAAGGATGCATTTCCTCAGTCTCCCCCCCCCCCCCCCCCCCAACTGATCAGATTGTAACTTTGTAGCAAGGTGAGAAGTTGCAGCAGGGACTGATCTGTGTCTGACATTTGTGAACACACAGCCAAGGACTGCACAGGCACCAGTCAAGAAGAGGCAACTGGTTATCAAAACTAGCTGAAGAGTTACAAAATGGCATCTGTTAATGTAAATCTGTGCGGTCCTTCCCTTACCTGGTCCCAGGTCCTTGTAGCTGGGCATCTACAGATTACATCCAGGAGGGAAAAAACAGAGGCTTCTTTCTCAGTAGAGGCAGGATACCTAAAAATATTAAAAAAACAAAAAAAAAACAAAAAAAAACAAAACATTATGCTATTAATTTATAACACCAGCTTATATAAAAACACCAAATACAAAGTGCTACTAAGACAACGTCATCCACCCACAGCAAAATCATTCTTAACCACTTCAATACCGGCCACTTTCACCCCCTTCCTGCCCCAGGCCAATTTTCAGCGCTATCACACTTTAAATGGCAATTGTGCAGTCATACAACACTGTAACCATAGGAAATTTTTATCATTTTTTTTTTTTTCACAGAAATAGAGCTTTCTTTTGGCGGCATTTTGGGTTTTTATTTTTTGCTAAACAAATAAAAAAAAAAAAGAAAAAAAATTTTGAAAAAAAAAACAACACATTTTTCTTAGTTTTGGTTATAAAATTTTGTAAAGAAGTAATTTTTCCCCTTCAATAGACATGTGCGATTCCTTTCGTTCCGAATACATTTTTTAAAGAATTTCGACAAATTCATAAATTCGAAAATCTGAAAGAACTAACTAATAATAACTTATTAAATTCTAGGTATTGGAATTTCCTTTCAAATTTGGCTGCTGGTGAATGTAACGACTACGAATTTATCCCAAGTTACGAATTATCTGAAATAAGGAATGCCGCAACTAAACGAGTGGAACGGAATGAATTACATGATAATAAATAACAATAATAAAAACTTTTTATTATTATTAATAATACTTTCCGTTCCATTTGTTTAGAAGCGGAGTTCGTTATTTCGGATAATTCGTAATTTCGGGTAAATTCGTAGTCGTTACGTTCACCAGCAGCCAAATTTGAAAGGAAATTCCAATACCTATAATTTAATACTTAGTTATTATTAGTTAGTTATCATTTCAAGTTTTCGTTCTTTCGAATTTTTGGATTTTTTCCTTTCTTATTTTTCGAATTTACAAATTTTTGAAATTACAAATTTACGAATTGGGAGCATAACGAATGACTCAAAAAAACAAAACAAAAAAAACCCAAAAAACTAATGAAACGAAAACAAAATAATTTTTCAGCAGTGCACATGTCTACGGCCTTCAATGATGGGCTCTGATGAAGGCTGCACTGATGGGTAGCACTCATGAGGAGGCATGGATAGGCAGCACTGATGAGGTGGCTCTGATAGGGAGGCACTAATGGGCATTGATGAGGTGGCTCTGATGGGAAGGCACTGCTGAGGTGGCTCTGATAGGCAGCACTGATGGGCACTGATGAGGTGGCTCTGATAGGCAGCACTGATGGGCACTGATGAGGTGGCTCTGATGGGTAGGAATGATTAGGAGGCATGGATAGGCAGCACTGATGGGCACTGATGAGGTGGCTCTGATGGGGAGACACTGATAGGCAGCACTGATGGGCGCTGATGAGGTGGCTCTGATGGGAAGGCACTGATGAGGTGGCTCTGATAGGCAGCACTGATGGGCACTGATGAGGTGACTCTGATGGGAAGGCACTGATGAGGTGGCTCTGATGGGTAGGAATGATGAGGAGGCATGGATAGGCAGCACTGATGGGCACTGATGAGGTGGCTCTGATGGGGAGGCACTGATAGGCAGCACTGATGGGCACTGATGAGGTGGCTCTGATGGGAAGGCACTGATGGGCACTGATGGGGTGACACTGATGAGGAGGTATGGATAGGCAGCTCTGATGAAGGCTGCACTGATGGGTAGCACTGATGAGGAGGCATGGATAGGCAGCACTGATGGGCACTGATGAGGTGGCTCTGATGGGGAGGAATGAGGAGGAGGCATGGATAGGCAGCACTGATGGGGCGGCACTGATGAGGAGGCATGGGTAGGCAGCACTGATGGGCACTGATGAGGTGGCTCTGATGGGAAGGCACTGATGGGCATTGATGAGGCGGCACTGATTATCAGTGTAGATGTCCCCTGTCACACTTGCCAGTTACCGCCTCTCCTCATGCTGTAACAGTGCGTGAGGAAAGGAATGCTGATAACCGGCAAGCTTATTTACATGTGATCAGCTGTGATTAGACACAGCTGATCACATGGTAAAGGGCTGCTGTGATTTTACCCCAATCTGTGATCAGCTTTGTCCGAAGGACACAGCGATCACAGATCTCACCGGATGCGGGCTGCAAGGGGTGTGCAGGTTGGGTGTGGTTCTGGGTGGGCATCCATGGACGCCCTCCCAGAACTGGACTACTGCGCTGTAGCCGTCTTTCGTTTATAGCGCGGTCAAGAATTGGTTAAAAAGGGGTTTTCCCACCCAAAAGTGATATTATAGTTAAAGGGTGGCCGTGGAGCCGGGTGGGCCGAGTTAGCCTTGGATAATTTTAAGCTGACTAGATATGGTAGTAGATCTACAAACATTCGTATGAAAATTCTCAGTACATTCGATTACTTGACAAAAGTCATTCGAAAATACGTCACACTTTCGTTCGCTTTTAACATTCAGTTTTTGCTGGTTGAAACCCACACACACTGTTAGAAATGTCATAAAGAAAAAAAAAAGTTTCCATCCTGCTCCTTTCTAATTTTTTAGTTGCTGTGGTCGAAAAACGAACGTCGATTTGACCCCACTAACATTCAGAAAATGAAATGAATATTCTTAAAATGAAAGCCTTTTCAATAAAATTCTACTGATGTATGGCCAACTTTAGGTGTACATCACTCTAAACATTCTTTCCCTTAACGTCTTTTAGGACAGCACCTTGAGAGCGTGGCTCCACCCACTTGACAGGAAACACACCTCCACCAAACTTTAAAAGGAGGCTCCTTCCCACTTATCATCAGTTTATGTGTTTCCTCCGGCGGGAACACATGTGGGGGTTTGGAGCTCTCAAGGTTCTGTCCTGAGAGAACAGGCTCCCTACTCCACTATTTTTACCTACCTCAGGAGAGCCGATTCCTCCCATTTTCCACAGGCTTACGGGTGCCGGGTGGATGGGCTCCTTCTCCCTCGTCAGTGCTCGGGGAGAGCCAGGACTGCTCCGGGTATTGCTGCTCCCAGGCAGGGGCGTCAGGCATGTCAGGCATTTCTGTTTGTTTTTTTCTTGCCTGCACATGTTTTTTCCCTGACGCCGCCGCCATCTTGGGAAGGGCAGTCAGAGGACTGCATCCGCCGGATGTGAGGTATCCGGAAGTGGGGCGGCATCCATGGAGCAGGCGCCAGGCGTCATTTCCGCCGGAAGCGCAGGGGGAGGAGGGAGGAATAGGTCTGGTGCCTATTTATTGCCGGTTCCGGTCCGGCGCACAGGTGCTATTGGAGTCCGGAACCGGCGTTTTCGCCACAGGCATCACGCTGCTGCCTCAGCATGGATTCAGGAACCGCAGCGAGTGGAACAGGCACAGGCACCAGCAAGGCCCAGGTAAGGAGCAGACTGTAGTTTCTGCTCAGCTTTACTGTGGGGTCTCTCTCTAGCCCTCTTCTCTCTAAATGTTAGTGAAGTTTGAGGGTATTTTTTCCCCCTGGTGGCGGAGGGGCCTGTCAGGGCACATGAGTCTGATAGCTTTTCTCACTGTGCACCTGTGGTGAGCAACCTTGAGTAATCAGGCTGACTCTAAAAGATGGTTTGTCTTTTTTCTCTCTCTTTTTTCCCTTATCATGGCAGGCCAAGAGCTCTGACCCTGGGATTAGAAAGAAATGTCCTTCATGCAAAATTAAGTTAAATGAAAGCTGGAAAAAGGCTTTATGTCAAGCATGTATTAACTCCTTGGTGAGGGAAGAAACCACTTCCGCATGCAGTGATCTAATCGCATCTGCCAAAAAGGAATTGGATGCTACCATTCAATCCTTCAGATCCTCACTCACCTATCCATCTGCAAGTCAGCCCACTACCTCACAGTCCTCTCAAGGCTCACTGTTAGTCCCGGCAGTAGAGGCGGAAATGGGTCCTCTGAACCCGGGAAGGGCTTTCCCCATCCCATTCTAATGAATCGAATGAGGATAGTGATGAGCTGGAAAATATGTCTTCCAAGTATAAATTGTCTTTGGATCAGGTGGATGGCCTTTTAAAGGCTATTTATGCTACTCTAGGCCTTGAGGAAGAGCATAAGGAGATGTCTTTACATGACAAGATGTATGCAGGGCTTAGTGAGTCTAATGCCGCGTACACACGGTCGGACTTTTCACCTGCAAAAGTCCGACGGACGCCGCCGGACAAAGTCCCGCGGAAAGTCCGACCGTGTGTGGTCTCCATCGGACTTCCGACGGACCGTTTCGGTCGGATTTTTGCGGAAATCCGACGTACTTTAGATTTGAAGCCTGCTTCAAATCTTTACGTCGTACCTCCGCCGGACTCAGTTCCTGACGGAAAGCCCGTTCGTCTGTATGCTAGTCCGAAGGACCAGATACGACGGAGGGGCAGGTTACTGCATCTCGCGCTCACTGCAATAGGAAAAACAAATCTTCCTATTGCGGCGAGCGCGGGGCATACCAGGCCCTTAGGTCTGGTATGGATTATAAAGGGGAACCCCTACGCCGAAAAAACGGCGTGGGGTCCCCCTAAAATCCATACCAGACCCCGATCCGAGCACGCAGCCTGGCCGGTCAGGAAAGGGGGTGGGGACGAGCGAGCGCCCCCCCCCTCCTGAACCGTACCAGGCCGCATGCCCTCAACATGGGGGGTGGGTGCTTTGGGGGAGGGGGGCGCCCTGCGCCCCCCCCCCCCCCCAAAGCACCTTGTCCCCATGTTGATGAGGACAAGGGCCTCTTCCCGACAACCCTGGCCGTTGGTTGTCGGGGTCTGCGGGCGGGGGCTTATCGGAATCTGGGAGCCCCCTTTAATAAGGGGGCCCCCAGATCCCGGCCCCCCACCCTATGTAAATGAGTATGGGGTACATGGTACCCCTACCCATTTACCTAGGTAAAAAGTGTCAGTAATAAAACACAACACAGGTTTTTAAAATAATTTATTAAACAGCTCCGGGGGGGGGGGGTCTTCTTCCGTCTTCGGGGGTCCCTCCGGTTCATCTTCTCCCGGCGTCCGGTTGGTTCTTCTCCGCTCTCCGGCCTCTTCTCCCGGTGTCGCAGGTCTTCGGCCGGCCCCTCCGCTGTCTTCATGTAGCTCTATTGCGAGCGGAGGTCCGGACTTCTTGGCTTCTTGGCTTCTTGGCTTCTCTTCTCTTCTCTTCCCCCAGATGTTGACACGACGCTTTCTCCGGCTGGACTGGTCTCTGAGGGCTGCGTTGTGACTTATATAGGCGGAGACCCCGCCCCCATATGATGTCACAGTCCCTGGGCATGCTGGGACTGTGACGTTTTTGGGGGCGTGGTCGACCACGCCCCCAAAAACGTCACAGTCCCAGCATGCCCAGGGACTGTGACATCATATGGGGGCGGGGTCTCCGCCTATATAAGTCACAACGCAGCCCTCAGAGACCAGTCCAGCCGGAGAGAGCGTCGTGTCAACATCTGGGGGAAGAGAAGAGAAGAGAAGCCAAGAAGCCAAGAAGCCAAGAAGTCCGGACCTCCGCTCGCAATAGAGCTACATGAAGACAGCGGAGGGGCCGGCCGAAGACCTGCGACACCGGGAGAAGAGGCCGGAGAGCGGAGAAGAACCAACCGGACGCCGGGAGAAGATGAACCGGAGGGACCCCCGAAGACGGAAGAAGACCCCCCCCCCCGGAGCTGTTTAATAAATTATTTTAAAAACCTGTGTTGTGTTTTATTACTGACACTTTTTACCTAGGTAAATGGGTAGGGGTACCATGTACCCCATACTCATTTACATAGGGTGGGGGGCCGGGATCTGGGGGCCCCCTTATTAAAGGGGGCTCCCAGATTCCGATAAGCCCCCGCCCGCAGACCCCGACAACCAACGGCCAGGGTTGTCGGGAAGAGGCCCTTGTCCTCATCAACATGGGGACAAGGTGCTTGGGGGGGGGGGGGGCGCAGGGCGCCCCCCTCCCCCAAAGCACCCACCCCCCATGTTGAGGGCATGCGGCCTGGTACGGTTCAGGAGGGGGGGGGCGCTCGCTCGTCCCCACCCCCTTTCCTGACCGGCCAGGCTGCGTGCTCAGATCGGGGTCTGGTATGGATTTTAGGGGGACCCCACGCCGTTTTTTCGGCGTAGGGGTTCCCCTTTATAATCCATACCAGACCTAAGGGCCTGCGACGGGGCTCGCAAGGTTTCAATCTCGCCAAAAAAAGCGGCGAGATTGAATTCCTTTTCTAGTCCCGTCGTACCAAAGTCACGTTCAAAATGAACGGACTTGTCCGTGTGTGGGAAAGTCCGTTCATTCTGAAAGTCCGGCGGAAGTCCGTCGGGAAGACCGGATTCCGGAAAGTCCGGCCGTGTGTAGGCAAGTCCGGCCGTTCAGAAAGTCCGGCGGTAGTCCGCCGGAAGTCTGGCGGCAAGTACGTCGGACCTAGCTTTCTAGAAAGTCCGACCGTGTGTACGCGGCATAAGTCCCGTACCTTTCCAGTCCATGCAGTGATTTCTGAAACAATCAGAAAAGAATGGGCTGACCCTGATAGGAAACCATTTTTCTCTAGGGCTCATAAGAGAAGGTTCCCTTTTGATGAAGACCCAGCAGCTCTTTTGGAATAAGGTTCCAAAACTTGATGCAGCCTTTTCTCAGGTGTCAAGATCTACTGATCTAGCATTTGAGGACATGGGGATCTTAAAAGACCCCATGGATAAAAAAATGGATCAACAGCTCAAGCGGACTTGGCAATCCATTATGGGCAACCTTAAGCCAGCAATGGCAACTACTTGCATCTCCAGGAACTTGGAGTATTGGGTAAATCAGCTTAAAGCTCATATAATAGCAGATTCCCCTAAGCAAGAAATCCTTGACTCCTTTTCTACCCTCTCAGCAGCCGTAGCCTATGTCTCTGATGCCTCAGCAGAGTCTATCAGGATGACAGCTAAGGCGGCAGCCCTTCCTAATTCGGTTAGACGGGCTTTATGGCTAAAGACTTGGCAAGGGGACACAGCATCTAAAAACAAATTATGCGGGGTCCCTTTTCTAGGAGACTTACTGTTCGGCCCTGATTTGGATTCAGTTCTGGACAGGACTGCAGATAAAAAGAAATCTTTTCCTGTCAAAAAGAAGAAACAACCAGTCAAACGGTTTTTTCGTCCTCAAAGGGCTCAGGAACAGAACAAGTCTCAAGAGAAAAAGAAAAGCTGGTCAGGGCAGAGGGGTAAGGGCAGAGGAAATGTCCTTTTCCATCCTCCTGCGTCAGCCAGCAAGACGCAATGACAGTCGGTTACAGGTAGGGGGAAGACTACAAGACTTTCTCCCCTATTGGGCAAGCATAACAGAAAACCAGTACATTCTGAATATGCTAGCCCAGGGTTACAATATAGAATTTTCAGATCTCCCCCTAGAAAGGTACTTGGTGACAAATCTTCCAAGAGATGTAACAAAATCCCTGGCAATGAAGAGCCTATTAAAGGATCTGATAGATCAGGGGGTTATGACTTACGTCCCACAGGGGGAGCTTTATCAGGGATTTTATTCCCGTATATTCCTGATAAAGAAACCATCCGGAGATTTTCGGTTATTCCTAAACCTGAAACCGCTGAACAGATCAGTCCAATACAAAAGGTTTCGTATGGACTCCATCTTCACGGTCAAGAATCTATTGACGAGGGAATGCTTTATGGCATCAATAGACCTTCGAGATGCCTATCTGCATATCCCTATAGCCCCGCAGTCCCAAAGATTCCTAAGATTGGCGATAAATTTGGGAAAAGAGGTTCTGCACTTGCAATTCAGGGCCCTCCCCTTTGGCCTGTCTTCTGCCCCACGAATATTCACAAAAATAATGGCAGAAGCGCTTGCACCTCTTCGCATGCAGGGGATTGCGGTAATTCCGTACTTGGACGACCTACTCCTTTTTGCCCCCTCCAGGGAAAGACTGCTAGACAACCTCGGAAAGACCCGAGATCATCTAGAAACCCTGGGTTGGATCATAAATATGCAGAAGTCAAATTTCGTTCCAGCCCAGAAAATACTATTCCTGGGGTATCAGATCTGTTCAAGGGAACAAAAGATTTTTCTCCCAGAAGAGAAGAAGGGGAAAGTCCAGAAGGTGGTAGCGTCCTTGCAGGCAAGCCAGCAATTATCAGTCCGACAAGTGATGTCATCCCTAGGAACCCTAACCGCAACCATACCAGCCATTCAATGGGCAAGGTTACATTTCAGGCCTCTCCAGAGCTTTCTCCTGAGAATATTGAATCACAGGTCAGAATCTCTGGAAGCAAAAGTAAAGATACCCACCAAAGTCAAGAGATCACTTTGGTGGTGGAGAAGACAGGAGAATCTGTCAGAAGGCCTGCTCTGGTCATTTCCAATAGAAAAAGTGGTATCGACAGATGCCAGTGTATGGGGTTGGGGAGCTCACTTAGACCAAGACTTCGCGCAAGGAATGTGGTCTCGGACAGAGGCAAAGAGGTCCTCAAATTGGAGGGAACTAAAGGCAGTCGCCTTAGCTTTAGATGCCTTCTCTCCTATCCTTCAAGGTTCTCATGTCCGGGTCCTCTCAGACAACGCCACTACCATAGCCTACCTAAACAAACAGGGGGGTACAAGAAGCAAAACACTTCAGTTGCTAGCTTCAAAGATCCTGGTTTGGGCAGAAAAGCATGTTCGGTCCTTATCAGCAGTCCACCTCAAAGGCACCTTAAATGTAGTGGCAGATTATCTAAGCAGAAGGCGGATTCAGGAGTCAGAATGGAGCCTGAATCCGGAAATCTTTGCAATGATTACCAGGGCCTGGGGTCAACCGCAAATAGACCTATTTGCGTCACAGGAAAATACACAACTCCCAGTATTTTTCTCTATTCACAGAAACGACAAGGCCCAGGGGACAGATGCGTTAATCCAGCCCTGGATCTTCCATCTGGGTTACGCATTTCCTCCTTTCCAACTTATCCCGTTGGTGTTAAGGAAGATACAGAGGGAGAAGGTGGCAGTAATCCTAATTACTCCATTTTGGCCAAAGAGGGCATGGTTTTCCACCATTCTACAGATGGCAGTCAAACCATTTTGGCGGCTGCCTCTCTGGCAGGACCTGCTCCTACAGGGTCCAATACAGCATCCGGAAGTGGCCAGTCTAAGCCTCGCGGCCTGGTTTCTGAGGAGCAGTTGTTAAGAAACAAAGGTCTGTCACAACCCTTGGTAACTACCTTACTTTCCAGTAGGAAGATAGTGACCAGAAAAATCTATGCTAAATATTGGAAGGTCTTCAACTCTTTTTGTCATTTGACTAAGAGAAAAGTAAAAAATTTAGTGTCAATTTTGGAATTTCTTCAAGAGGGGGCAGACAAGGGATTGTCAGTCAGCACCCTTAAAGTTCAAGTAGCTGCTTTGGGAGTATTTCTAGAAAGACCAATCTCTTCTGAGCCCTTGGTTATAAGATTTTTCAAGGCACTTACCAGATCTAGACCAGCTCCGGCTAAGCACTTTCCCAATTGGGATCTATCAGTGGTCCTGCAAGCCCTTACAAAGGAACCTTTTGAACCACTACAAGGAATCTCTCTAAGGAATCTTACTCTTAAGACCTTGTTCTTAGTTGCAATAAAGTCAGCAAGGAGAATTGGTGAGCTGCACGCCCTATCTGTTAAGAAACCCTTTTTAACTATCTACACAGATAGGATTGTACTTAAAACCGATCCGGGTTTTTTGCCAAAGGTAGCGTCAGCACACAATAGGTCGCAGGAGATCATACTGCCAACCTTTTGCTCTAACCCTTCGGGGGAAAAAGAAGGCAAATTCCACAATTTGGATGTAAGAAGGACTTTATTACAGTATCTGGAGGTAACAAGTAACTTTAGATCCTCGGATTCTCTATTTATACTTTTTTCGGGTAAAAAGAAGGGCCAACAAGCTTCTAAGGGGTCTATAGCTAGATGGCTTAAATCAGCTATTCTAGCAGCCTACTCTCAGTCGGTGCTCTCTCCCCCGCTGGGAATTAAAGCACATTCTACCAGGGCTCAGGCCACTACATGGGCAGAAATGGCTGGTGCCACCCCAGATCAGATTTGTAGGGCGGCTACGTGGTCAAGTTACCTTACGTTTGTCCGTCATTACAGGCTGGATCTTCTGTCAGCCAGTGAACAGGCTTTTGGCAGAAAGGTCTTGCAGGCTGTGGTCCCTCCCTAAGTGGGTAAGTCTCTGTTATCCTCTCAAGGTGCTGTCCTGAAAGACGTTAAGGGAAAAATCAAGTTAGACTTACCGGTAACTTGTTTTCCAGGAGTCTTTCAGGACAGCAGCAACCCGCCCTTATTGTATTAAATTACTATGCTGTGACTAACCATATTCTGATTATGTGTTCCAGCTTGGGCCGGAGGTTCTCTACTACTACTGATGATAAGTGGGAAGGAGCCTCCTTTTAAAGTTTGGTGGAGGTGTGTTTCCTGTCAAGTGGGTGGAGCCACGCTCTCAAGGTGCTGTCCTGAAAGACTCCTGGAAAACAAGTTACCGGTAAGTCTAACTTGATTTTTTTCATTCTTGTGCGCTAACATATGTGTATTTTATAAATAATAGTCCCTATCATTTTCATATACTTCTTCCCTCTGAAGTACCTGGTTGATCCTGCCAGTCACCTTTCTTGTTCTAAACTGACCACACAGAGTACAGAAGCTGATCTGTGTTAGGTGGTCAGTGTTCATCCCTTGCCTGGCCATTCAGAGGTACAGGACACTGTGCAGACACAACATGCCTGGATTGGGTAGTTTGCTCAGCCGCCACACCCCCTCCCAATCACAGCCTGCCTGTGGCACACCGCCCTCCCAATCACAGCCTGCCTCTGGCACCCCCCCCTCACCCCCAATCACAGCTTGCCTCTGGCACACTCCCCCCCTCCCAATCACAGCCTGCCTGTGGCACACCCCCCCCCCTCCTCATCACAGCCTGCTTCCGGCACACCCCCCCCTCCCAATCACAGCCTGCCTCTGGCACACCCCCCCCCCCTCCTAATCACAGCCTGCTTCTGGCACCCCCCCCCCTCCCAATCACAGCCTGCCTGTGGCACACACCCCCCTCCCAATCACAGCCTGCCTGTGGCACACACCCCCCCTCCCAATCACAGCCTGCCTCTGGCACACCCCCCCCCTCCTAATCACAGCCTGCTCCTGGCACCCCCCCCTCCCAATCACAGCCTGCCTGTGGCACACACCCCCCTCCCAATCACAGCCTGCCTCTGGCACACACACCCCCTCCCAATCACAGCCTGCCTCTGGCACACACCCCCCTCCCAATCACAGCCTGCCTCTGGCACACCCCCCCCTCCCAATCACAGCCTGACTGTGGCACACGCCCCCCTCCCAATCACAGCCTGCCTCTGGCACACACCCCCTCCCAATCACAGCCTGACTGTGGCACACACCCCCCTCCCAATCATAGCCTGCCTCTGGCACACCCCCCCCTCCCAATCACAGCCTGCCTCTGGCACCCCCCCCCCCCAATCACAGCCTGCCTCTGGCACACCCCCCCTCCCAATCACAGCCTGCCTCTGGCACCCCCCCCCTCCCAATCACAGCCTGCCTCTGGCACCCCCCCCCCCCAATCACAGCCTGCCTCTGGCACAAATACCCCCTCCCAATCACAGCCTGCCTCTGGCACACCCCCCCTCCCAATTACAGCCTGCCTCTGGCACAACCTCCTTCCTCCTCCCCTTGCGGCCGTGGAAAATATTTAATATATTTATAAAAAATATTTTTACCATTTCTCTTCTCAACATGCCAGTGAATGGGGAGGTGCCATGGTTGTGGCATGGTGGGTCAGCACTTTTAGGGTTGAAGCAGGCAACATATCCTCAAACCCCTCTGAAAAGTGATCCACTGCAGATCACTTTTCAGAGGGGTCGAAAGGGCTGCAAGTATGTATGTCGGAGCCCTAAGGCTTCTTTCACATTAGTGGTACTGTCTACTGCCCTCTGAAAAATGATCTGTAGTGGATCACTTTTCAGAGGGCGGTACAGCAGCCGCTGACAGGCATTTAGAAGGTACTACTGCCACCTCCTGAATGCCTGTTTTTTGTTTGTTTTATGTTTACTTTTATTTGGAACCCAGGAGTTAGTGGTCATTGCTGGGCCAATGAGCTGCAGGTAGGAGATTACCCAAACTGAAGCTGCACATACTTGTATCATCATTGACCTAATATGGCACCATGGTCAATGACACTGATCTAATACAGCGCCATGACCATCCTAGGTCAATGACACTGATCTAATACAGCGTCATGACCATCCTAGGTCAATGACACTGATCTAATACAGCGTCATGACCATCCTAGGTCAATGACACTGATCTAATACAGCGCCATGGCCATCCTAGGTCAATGACACTGACCAAATGCAGTGCCATGGCCATCCTAGGTCAATGACACTGATCTAATACAGCGCCATGGCCATCCTAGGTCAATGACACTGATCTAATATACCGCCATGGCCATCCTAGGTCAATGACACTGACCTAATACAGCGCCATGTCCATCCTAGGTCAATGACACTGACCTAATACAGCGCCATGGCCATCCTAGGTCAATGACACTGACCAAATGCAGTGCCATGGCCATCCTAGGTCAATGACACTGATCTAATACAGCACCATGGCCATCCTAGGTCAATGACACTGACCATTTACAGCGCCATGGCCATCCTAGGTCAATGACACTGACCTAATACAGCGCCATGGCCATCCTAGGTCAATGACACTGGCCTACTATGGTACCATGGTGATACTAGGTCAATGAAATTGACCTAATATAGCATGTTGGTCATACTAGGTCAATGACATTGATCTAATACAGCGTCATGACCATCCTAGGTCAATGACACTGATCTAATACAGCGCCATGACCATCCTAGGTCAATGACACTGATCTAATACAGCGCCATGTCCATCCTAGGTCAATGACACTGATCTAATACAGCGCCATGGCCATCCTAGGTCAATGACACTGACCAAATACAGCGCCATGTCCATCCTAGGTCAATGACACTGATCTAATACAGCGCCATGGCCATCCTAGGTCAATGACACTGACCTAATACAGCACCATGGCCATTCTAGGTCAATGACACTGATCTAATACAGCGCCATGGCCATCCTAGGTCAATGACACTGATCTAATACAGCGCCATGGCCACCCTAGGTCAATGACACTGACCTAATACAGCACCATGGCCATCCTAGGTCAATGACACTGACCTAATACAGCGCCATGGCCATCCTAGGTCAATGACACTGACCTAATACAGCGCCATGGCCATCCTAGGTCAATGACACTGACCTAATACAGTGCCATGGCCATCCTAGGTCAATGACACTGACCAAATGCAGTGCCATGGCCATCCTAGGTCAATGACACTGATCTAATACAGCGCCATGGCCATCCTAGGTCAATGACACTGATCTAATACACCGCCATGGCCATCCTAGGTCAATGACACTGATCTAATACAGCACCATGTCCATCCTAGGTCAATGACACTGATCTAATACAGCGCCATGGCCATCCTAGGTCAATGACACTGATCTAATACAGCGCCATGGCCACCCTAGGTCAATGACACTGACCTAATACAGTGCCATGGCCATCCTAGGTCAATGACACTGACCAAATGCAGTGCCATGACCATCCTAGGTCAATGACAGTGATCTAATACAGCACCATGGCCATCCTAGGTCAATGACACTGACCATTTACAGCGCCATGGCCATCCTAGGTCAATGACACTGACCTAATACAGCGCCATGGCCATCCTAGGTCAATGACACTGGCCTACTATGGTACCATGGCCATCCTAGGTCAATGAAATTGACCTAATATAGCATGTTGGTCATACTAGGTCAATGACATTGACCTAATATGGCCATGTGCTTACAGTATATTTGGTCAATGAAGTCATGAGCAACCCCCAACTTGTTTTTGGCCCAGGAATGATGACCAACCTCTGGGTTTGAATGAACTTGGGTGCAGGTCAAACCCAAGCCAAACCCCAAGATCATCACTATTGAGAGATAGAAGAAACTGGTGGTTTTACTATATTCAGCATCCATCAAAAACTGGAATATCAAATTTGGATGGACTGATCATATCATCTGCTATATACAAGTCACTCTTCTTTTACAAATGCTTCAAGCAAACCTGACACTTGTGGATTTAGTCAGTCAAATTAAGGATAAACCGCGGACTCCTTGAACGCGCACTTTGCCTACTGTCAGTCAACCAATACGTCTTCTGCCATTTACTCGTAGATAGCACCAATGACAGGGGATGGATCGTTTTATGAGGATGGACACCAGCGTAAAGTGAACTCCGGAGGAAGATTTGTCATTAGCCCGCGGGTTGATGGAAAACCCACACAGACTGGTGCCTGTGTCTCCCTGTCTCCCGGAAAGGACTTGGTCATCACTTTCCGCGGCTCCTAATCATCCATCACTGCCGGCAAATATCATGACTGGATTTTTTATATTTAGTTAGGCCAAAGCTGACACAGCCAACACTTAATTAATCTTCAGCCGGGGCGTTCGGACGTATCGGAGAATCCCGGAGAGGATACCACAAAAGATCCAATATTGGACAGTTCCTCCAGGGACTGCTGAGCACACCGTAACCGACGCAATTAAATTCTTCTAGCCTGAATCATTTTACAGCGCATACAATTATTAGGAATTTATTTTTTCAAATAAAATTACTGAATGCCGGCACAGTTAACCACTTAAAGGGGTTGTAAAGGTAAAAATGTTTTCACCTTAATGCATTCTATGCATTAAGGTGAAAAAACTTTTGACAATACCGCCGCCCCCAGCCCCCCCGTTTTACTTACCTGACACCTCGAATCTCCGCTGCTCGTTCCCGTCATCTCTATTGCAGCTCAGCCTGGTCGCTGATTGGCTGCAGTGGATGGATTGAAAGCAGCGCAGCCATTGGCTCGCGCTGCTGTCAATCACATCCGATGACGCGGCGCGCCGGGGGGCGGGGCGGAGTGATACAGTGAGCAGCTATAGCCGCCGGCTGTATCACGGGAGCGCGCCCGCAATAACTAACCACCATGCGAGGGAGCTCGCATTAAGGTGGTTAGTTCTTGCGGGGAGGAGCTGAAACAGCCGCCGAGGGACCCCAGAAGACCAGGTTCGGGGCCACTCTGTGCAGAACGAGCTGCACAGTGAAGGTAAGTATAACATGTTAGTTATTTTTAAAAAAAAATAAAATTACCTTTACAACCCCTTTAAGGACCGAGCCTCTTTCTGAGATTTGGTGTTTACAAGTTAAAAACATTTTTTTTTTTTCTGCTAGAAAATTACTTAGAACAACAAAACATTATATATATATTTTTTTCTAACACCCTAGAGAATAAAATGGCGGTCGTTGCAATACTTTCTGTTACACTGTAATTGCACAGCGGTCTTACAAGCGCACTTTTTTGCATTAGAAAATAAGACAACAGTAAAGTTAGCCCAATTATTTTTTTTCATATTGTGAAAGATAATGTTACGCCGAGTAAATTGATACCCAACATGTCACGCTTCAAAATTGCGCCTGCTCGTGGAACGGCGAGAAACTTTTGCCCTTAAAAACCTCCATAGGTGATGTTTAAAAAAAAAATTCTACAGGTTGCATGTTTTGAGTTACAGAGGAGGTCTAGGGCTAGAATTATTGCTCTCGCTCGATACCTCACGTGTGGTTTGAACACCGTTTTCATATGTGGGTGCTGCTCACGTATGCAATCGCTTCTGAATGCGAGCTCGGCGGGACGGGGCGTGTTAAAAAAAATGTTTTCTTATTTATTTTATTTTATTTATTTTTTTTTACACTTTTAAAACAAAAAAAAGTGTCACTTTTATTCCTATTACAAGGAATGTAAACATCCCCTTGTAATAATAAAAAAGCATGACAGGACCTCTTAAATATGAGATCTGGGGGGTCAAAAAGACCTCAGATCTCATATTTACACTAAAATGCAATAAAAAAAAAAATTTTCACTTAAAAAATAAATAAATAAATAAGGCCCTTTAAGAGCTATGGGCAGAAGTGATGTTTTGACGTCGCTTCCGCCCTGCAAAGGTATGGAGACGGGTGGGGGCCATCTTCCCCTCACTCAGCTCCATACCTAACACCGAGAAGGATCCGATCACCTCCACCGCTGTCGGCAGCTCCGGTAAGCGGCAGTGGGGGGCACCCTTCTCCCGCCGCCGATAAAGGTGATCTTGCGGCGAATCCGCCGCAGAGACCACTTTTATCGGAAAACGGACCGCTCACTGAAGAAGAGGATACCAGGGTCATGGTAGCTAGCTGCTGCCATAACAACGATATCCCTCTTCAGTGCCGACGTATATCGGCGTGCGCCGGTCCGGAAGTGGTTAAAGCAGAACTTCACGCTCTCAATCAACATCGACCATTTGTCTCTTTTCACATTGACCGTTGTTTCACCTTATTTGCACGTTTATTGAATATTAAGCGGCAGCACAAACAGGTGTTTTTCATCAGCGCAGTGCGCACACATAGCCATGCTTTTATGTTGTTTACGCCAAATTCTGACCCTGCCATCTGGATGTCGCGGCTGAAATCGAGACTCATCAGACCAGGCAACGTTTTTCCAAACTTCTATTGCCCAATTTTGGTGATCCTGTGCAAATTGTAGCCTCAGGTTTCCTGTTCTTCGCTGACAGGAGTGGCATCCGGTGTAGTCTTCAGCTGCTGTAGCCCATCTGCTTCAAGGTTCGATGTGTTGGGCGTTCAGAGATGGTATTCTGCATACTTTGGATGTAACGAGAGGATATTTGAGTTACTGTTGCCTTTCTATCATCTGGAACCAGTCTGCCCATTCTCCTCTGACATCAACAAGACATTTTCCTCCACACAACTGGATATTTTCTCTTTTTCCCCACCATTCTCTGTAAACCCGAGAGATGGTTGTGTGTGAAAATCCCAGTAGATCAGCAGTTTTTGAAATACTCAGACCAGTCCGTCTGGCACCAACAACCATGCCACGTTCAAAGTCAATTAAATCCCCCTTTCTTCCCCATTCTGATGCTCGGGTTGAACTTCAGGAAGTCATCTTCACCGCGTCTAGATGCCTAAATGCATTGCGTTGCTGCCATGTGATTGGCCGATTAGCAATTTGTGTTACCAAGCCATTGAACGAGTGTACCTAATAAAGTGGACGGTGAGTATGTATTTGAGCCAATTTTTGGCATTGAGATTTAAAATATTTAAGTGGATGTGTTCCCTTTAAATAATGAAGTACATCTCCCAGTCGGATGATCTCTTGTATCCGGCGCGAACACTCGGTGGGCATCGAACACGCGGAGTGGCGTCTTCTCTGATAAACAAGGATGCGCGTTCGCAGCCTTTTCATTAGGCACGTGGAGGATTGCTCCCGGATAAGGAATAAAAGTGACATTCCGGCAGGAAATGACACTAATAATAGTAATTAGTGCCAGCGGTTTGATCTATGTCTCCGGCGTTCTCAAGATAGCAAATAACTCGCTCACAGTCTCTATATCAAGGGCCGTTTTCCCTGGAGGACGCGCTTTATGAAAATCCATAAACATGGAACGTTAAAAGTCAGAGCAGTAATTAGCTATCCGCAAGCAATTAATGAGCCCGAGACACAAGTGCCGGAGACAGGCAGGGCAGGAAGAGCTGACATTCTATGCTGTAGTGCTGGGCTCCTCAACCAGGGTGTCTTCTGGGTTCCCCCCCCTGGGTTACTGCGAATCAGACACCCAGTTTTCTCCAAATCTGTGAAGGACGAGAGGATTCTGTGGTGGTAGGGAACTTTGTGGTGATGGGGGTCTCTGTTGTAAAGGGGGGACTTTGATGTGGATGGGGGATTCTGACATGAAGGGTGGACTCTGCGAAGGGGGAGCTATGTGATGGGGAGCCTCTGATGTGATGGGTGGGGGACTCTGATGTGAAAGGGGGCTCTGATGTGAGGTGTGTGGTGATGGGGGCCTCTGATGTATAGGGGGGGAATTGATGTGATGGGGGGAGCTCTGAATTGAAGGGGGCCTCAAAGGAGAAGGGGGATCTCTGACGTGAAGGGGATCTCTGACGTGAAGGGGATCTCTGACGTGAAGGGGATCTCTGACGTGAAGGGGATCTCTGATGTGATGGGGGGGCTCTGATGCGATTGGGGGCTCTGATGTGAAGGGGATCTGACCTGAAGGGGAGCTCTGACCTAAAGGGGATCTCTAACGTGATGGGGGGCTCTGACCTGAAGGGGATCTCTGACGTGATGGGGAGCTCTGACCTGAAGGGGATCTCTGACCTAAAGGGGATCTCTGACCTGAAGGGGATCTGACTTGATGGGGGGCTCTGACGTGAAGGGGATCTCTGACGTGAAGGGGATCTCTGACCTAAAGGGGATCTCTGATGAGATGGGGGGCTCTGATGTGAAGGGGATCTCTGACCTGAAGGGGATCTCTGACGTGATGTGGGGTTCTGATGTGATGGGGGGCTCTGACGTGAAGGGGATCTCTGACCTAAAGGGGATCTCTGACGTGATGGGGGGCTCTGACGTGAAGGGGATCTCTAACGTGATGGGGATCTCTGATGTGAAGGGGATCTCTGACGTGATGTGGCGTTCTGACGTGATGGGGGGCTCTGACGTGAAGGGGATCTCTGACCTAAAGGGGATCTCTGACGTGATGGGGGGCTCTGATGTGAAGGGGATCTCTGACCTGAAGGGGATCTCTGACGTGATGTGGGGTTCTGATGTGATGGGGGGCTCTGACGTGAAGGGGATCTCTGACCTAAAGGGGATCTCTGACGTGATGGGGGGCTCTGACGTGAAGGGGATCTCTAACGTGATGGGGATCTCTGATGTGAAGGGGATCTCTGACGTGATGTGGCGTTCTGACGTGATGGGGGGCTCTGACGTGAAGGGGATCTCTGACCTAAAGGGGATCTCTGACGTGATGGGGGGCTCTGACGTGAAGGGGATCTCTAACGTGATGGGGATCTCTGATGTGAAGGGGATCTCTGACGTGATGGGGGGCTCTGATGTGAAGGGGATCTCTGACGTGAAGGGGATCTCTGACCTGAAGGGGATCTCTGATGTGATGGGGGGGCTCTGATGCGATTGGGGGCTCTGATGTGAAGGGGATCTGACCTGAAGGGGATCTCTGACCTAAAGGGGATCTCTGACGTGATGGGGGGCTCTGACCTGAAGGGGATCTCTGACCTGAAGGGGATCTCTGACTTGATGGGGGGGCTCTGACATGAAGGGGATCTCTGACGTAATAAGGGATCTCTGACGTGAAGGGGATCTCTGACCTAAAGGGGATCTCTGACCTAAAGGGGATCTCTGACGTGATGGGGGGCTCTGACGTGAAGGGGATCTCTAACGTGATGGGGATCTCTGATGTGAAGGGTATCTCTGATGTGAAGGGGATCTCTGACCTAAAGGGGATCTCTGATGTGATGGGGGGCTCTGATGTGAAGGGGATCTCTGACCTGAAGGGGATCTCTGACGTGATGGGGGGCTCTGACGTGATGGGGGGCTCTGATGTGAAGGGGATCTCTGACCTGAAGGGGATCTCTGACCTGAAGGGGATCTCTGACGTGATGGGGACCTCTGACGTGATGGGGGGCTCTGACGTGAAGGAGATCTCTGACGTGAAGGAGATCTCTGACCTGAAGGGGATCTCTGACCTGAAGGGGATCTCTGACGTGAAGGGGATCTCTGACGTGAAGAGGACCTCTGACGTGAAGGGGATCTCTGATGTGAAGGGGATCTCTGATGTGAAGGGGATCTCTGATGTGAAGGGGATCTCTGACGTGATGGGGATCTCTGACGTGAAGGGGATCTCTGATGTGAAGGGGATCTCTGACGTGAAGAGGACCTCTGACCTGAAGGGGATCTCTGATGTGAAGGTGATCTCTGACCTGAAGGGGATCTCTGACGTGATGGGGATCTCTGACCTGAAGGGGATCTCTGACATGAAGGTGATCTCTGACGTGATGGGGATCTCTGACGTGATGGGGATCTCTGACCTGAAGGGGATCTCTGACCTGAAGGGGATCTCTGATGTTATGGAGATCTCTGACCTGAAGGGGATCTCTGACATGAAAGGGATCTCTGACCTGAAGAGGATCTCTGACGTGAAGGGTATTTCTGATGTGACGGGGAGCTTTGATGCCATGGGGTCTTTCTGTATAAAAGAGCTCTACTCTGGGATTACCTTTCTCCCATAGGCCGGCGAGACTATACCTCACTGGATATTCCACCAGTACATCTCTGTATACTGTGTGGTCTAGTTACAAGATGCATGAAAAGTATATACATTTGAAATCTCCGAAAGAGAATCCACTTTTGTGATCATGTACATTTAAGGAGGTCCTGAAGAAGTGGTCATTTCCGCAAAACGCGTTGACCCTAGTTCCTCATCTTAACAAAACCGCTCTACATGGTTGTAGTGGATAATGTTTTGCTGGTATCAGAATGCAAGCCATCACAATTTGTCACGTGATTTTTATATTTTATTGTTAAAATAAAAATGTTCTACATATTTTTTCTTACATAAGTGTACTTGTGTGATCACTGGAGGGGTATTTAACCACTTCAGTACCGGGCATTTTCAACCCCTTCCTGCCCAGGCCAATTTTCAGTGTTGTAACATTTTGAATGACAATTGCGCAGTAGTGTGACATTGTACCCATATGACATTTTAACAATCTTAACCCCACAAATAGAGCTTTCTTTTGGTGGTATTTGATCACCTCTGCGGTTTTTATTTTATGCGCTATAAACAAAAGAAGAGCGACAAGTGTGAAAAAAAAAACGCAATATTTTTTTACTTTTTGCTATAATAATTATCCCAATTTAAAAAAAAAATACCAATTTTTTTCTCAGTTTAGGCCGATATGTATTCTACATATTTTTGTTAAAAAAAAATCGCAATAAGCGTATATTATATTGATTGGTTTGTGCAAAAGTAAAAGCGCCTACAAAATAGGGGATAGATTTATGGCATTTTTATTATTATTATTTTTTTTTTTACTAGTAATGGCTGCGATCTGCGATTGTTTTCATGACTGACATTGCGGCTGACATATCGGACACTTTTGACACTATTTTGGGATCACTGACAGTTATACAGCGATTAGTGCTATAAAAATGCACTGATTACTGAATATATGTCACTGGCAGGGAATGAGTTAACATTAGGGGGCGATCAAGGGGTTAAAAATGTGTTACCCAGGGAGTGATTCTAACTGTGGGGGGAGGGGACTGACTAGGGGAGGAGACCGATCGGTGTTCATACTTGGTATGAACACACGATCAGTCTTCTTTCCTCTGACAGGACATGGATCTGTGTGTTTACACACACAGATTGACGGTCCTGCTCTGTAACGAGCGATCGCGAGTGTCCGGCGGACATTGCAGCCGCAGGGCACGTGCATCGGCTCCTCGCCGGGAAGCTGAGGACATCATATGACGCCCGCCCAGGATGGGAGAAACCATCTGCGGACGTCATATGTCTATGGACGGGTAGGGAAGTGGTTAAAATCCTACTACCTACCTTTTGTTGCAATATATTGACTCTAATGAAGGGAGTCTGTGGCGATGAGAGCCTCTGATGTACAGTGCTGAAAATAATTATTTGATCCCTTGCAGATTTTGTAAATTTGCCCACTTACAAAGAAATGAAGGGTCTATATTTTTTTTATCATAGGTGTATTTTAAATAATAGAGACAGAATATCAACCAAAAATCCAGAAAAAAAAACACGATACAAATGTTGGAGTTACGGTTCAGTGTGTAAAATAAGTATTTGATCCCCAAGCAAAACATGACTTGGTACTTGGTGGAGAAACCCTTGTCGGCAAGCACAGAGGTCAGACGTTTCTTGTAGGTGGTGACCAGGTTTGCACACATCTCAGGAGGGATTTTGGTCCACTCTTCTTTACAGATCTTCTCTAAATCCTTAAGGTCTCTTGACAACTCGAAGTTTCAACTCCCTTCATATATTTTTTGTAGGATTAAGGTCTGGAGACTGACTAGGCCCCACTCCATGACCTTAATTATAGTGTGTACCTTTAGCAGAGAAACAGCCTGAAAGCATAAGGTTTCTACCTCCGTGCTTGACTGTAGGGATGGTGTTCTTAGGGTCATAGTCAGCATTTTTCTTCCTCTAAACACGGCGAGTCGAGTTAATGCCAAAGAGCTCAATTTTGGTCTCATCTGACCACAGCACTTTCTCCCAATCCTTCTCTGAATCATTGAGATGTTCATTGGCAAACTTCAGACGGGCCTGTACATGTGCTTTCTTCAGGAGGGGGACCTTGCGGGCGCTGCAGGATTTCTATCCATGGCGGCGTATTGTGTTACCATTGGTTTGATTGGCGACTGTGGTCCCAACTGCCTTGAGATCATTCACAAGCTCCTCCCGTGTAGTTCTGGGCTGATCCCTTACTTTACTCATGAACATCCTTACCACATGAGGCAAAATCTTGCATGGAGCTCCAGACCGAGGGTGATTGATGGTTATTTTGCATTTCTTCCATTTGCGAATAATAGCTCCAACAGTTGTCTCCTCACCAAGATTCTTCCTGATGGTCTTGTAGCCCATTCCAGTCTTGTGCAGGTCTACAATATTGTCCCCGATGTCCTTTGACAGCTCTTTGGTCTTACCTGTAGCACCTTGGGGTTTAGTCAGGGGGCTCCTCACAAACTGACTTGCCAGGAATAGTTATCTTTGTCAATTGATAGAGATCTATTGTTTTCTCCCTAAGTTTGGCCTTGTTGCACTTTTCTCTTCTACCACTAGGTGGCCGGGTACTTGGTGGTACTAGATATGAGGAGGACAACCCAAGGTCAGGTTAATGGGTATATGGGGCATCTCAGCCAATGGGCAGGGGTTTTCTTGAATCCCTTGGCCTGCTGGGAGAGCCTATATATTTCAGGTGAGGTCAGGTGATCAGTTCTGCACCACCTTGACGGCTGTCTGGGTGGACGTGTGTCGTACGCCCCAGGCTGCTAGGCTGGAGATTGGGCCTATCCCGGGGGCATCTGGCTGCTAGGCTGTGTGAGGGTCCATCCAGAAGTAATGAGAGCAGCGCAGGGTTGGGATTGCGGCTTGCAGTCCAACCAGAAGTGACGGTTCTGCTGGCTGGAGAACCTGTCGTGGTCAGAGGTAGAAGGGAAGCTGTCGCCACAAAGGGGCCATCCACCTTTACCAGGGACCACAGTGAGTAACTGAAGCAATTCCCGGAACCACATTCTCACTGAAAGGGCATGGGGGAGAATCGGGAAACTTCAGGCGGTGATCAAGTCAGGGACCCAGCCGACTAAGGAGACGCTTGCAGAGCAGCCTTGTGTGCCAAGCCAGAGACTGAGCCGGTTAGCAGGGGTGAAGCTTGAGAAGTATCTGGAGTGCCAAACTAGGGACCCAGCAGAGAAGCGGGGGTGACGCTTGAGGGGATACCACCACAAACCTTGGAGGAGCTCAAGGAATTCAGAGTCAGTGAATCAGAGGGTCTAGTGAGAGACCAGGAGCTCAGTGTCGAACTACAAGAAGCAGTTGTAGTGACCTTGAAAGGACTGTTACGTTTGAGTTAAGAACTGTTATAGACCGTTTCCATAGGAGACAGCATTCCTCCAAGTGCAGATGTGGCTTCTTGCTGGGGGCCTTTCCCTGCACGGCTGTTCTCTTATTGAAGTCTCCGAGTCTGCCAATTGAATTTGCAACTACCTAAGGTTGTCCTGGCCCTAACCCTCTTTCCCCCAAAAATATAAAAAGGACTGTTAGGAGAAATAAAACCTCTTTTACATCCAAGAAGTGTCTGTCGCCCAATAACTCTGTCCACCTTGCACCCACTATGCCTCACAACCCACCACATAAGGAAGGATGTCAACTATCTTTGGCTTGGAAAGTTCTCATTAGACTGGACAAGGCTGGAGACCTTGCTACATACCTATGATGGTGAGGTTTGAATGGAAGAAATGTAGGAGAACCTCTAACATGAAGGGAGGACTCTAATGTGAACAAGGACCTTCGTGACGGGATCACTGGTATTTTATTAACCCTTTCCCATCCAAGTCCCGGCATCCCTTTAAACAGGGTCTTTACACCTGGTGGACAGGAAGGTCTACCAGATCACATGAGCACTGTGGCGAGTGGTAGAGGGGTACAGGGGGTACTTGGATGTGATCGAGAAGCTATGTAGAGAAGAGCGCCCTGCTGGCTCCTCCCAACCAGCCATGACCTACCTGCATTGCATAGAGAGGCACAGAGTCCCAGTGATGACATCACTGTGTCTTAAATAAAGGTATGCAATGAAAGTGTTAATAAAACATTTTGTTATATATAAGAGGGTAAAGGAGGAACTAAGGAATAAAAAATATAAGCAGATTAATCTTCAGCTTTATGGTTTGACCACCACATGGTGTTTAGGAGGAAAATCCCTGCTGTTTGGACTCATTTAAGAAACAATAAATCACGCGAGCGCGGGTCACGCCCCATCTGCATGTTAAGAATTGATTTGTGGAATTGCACAAGGGGAATCTATATATTTCTGTCTAAAAACTAATAACTGGGGAAAGGGGTCTGGTTTAATTTGCTCCGTCCAAATACTAACTAGGACGTTTTATCTGCTGTCCTCCATGTTCCCGGGTATGTGGGTGGAAAGGTCACTTCATAAATCCACCACCAGGAAAGACAGAATTTTGTTGTAATTATCTCCCGCAATCAATATCTCTCAGGTCTTGGTGGACAGAACAGACCAGGGATTAGTATGAAAACGCAATTAGCTGCCGCCTTCCCCATTCGATATTCCGCTAGCAGCTGGCTGCAGTAAAAAAAGGGATACATATGAGGAGGCTGCAAACAATGACGCTGGAGGGCAAATCTTATATTTTATAGGATCCGTGAAATGGTAATCACACAAGTGCTTGTGGCACGGATTCTCTTGTCATGGAATTAATGAAGCACATGACAGATGGTCCTTGTGGTACGGCACTACAATGTACCTGCAGGTTCCTCCTCAAATAGATTGCACAGGAATGTAAAAAACACTCTTCTGAAGGTGACATTGACGCGCGTTATAAAGTTACGATTATTTTACTGTTACGTGAGGAAGCAGATGTAGGCCTTAAAGGAAACTTGTCATGAAGGACTCTCACGGGGTCTCCTCCTTAACCACTTGCCTACCGGGCACTGTCACCCCCTTCCTGCCTAGGCCAGTTTCCAGCTTTCAGTGCTGTCACAATTTGAATGACAATTGCGCGGTCATGCAACACTTTACCCATATGAAATTTTTTAGCTTTTTTTTTTAGACAGATAGAGCTTTCTTTTGGTGGTATTTAATCACCACTCGTTTTTTTACTTTTTGCTAAACAAAATTTAAAAAAGACCAAAAGATTTGAAAAAAAAAAAGGAAGGTTTTCTTCGTTTCCGTTAGAGCATTTTGCAAATAAGTAATTTTTCTTCTTCACGGATGGGAACTGATGAGGCTGCACTAATAAGCTGCACTGATGGCCACTGATGAGGATGAGGAGGCACTGATTAGCACTGAGAAGGCTGCACTGATGGTCACTGATGAGGAGGCACTGATGAGGCTGCACTATTTAGCACTAATAAGCTGCACTGATGGCCACTGATGAAAATGAGGAGGCACTGATGAGGCTGTACTGATTCGCACTGATAAGGCTGCACTGATGGCCACTGATGAAGCTGCACTGATGAGGAGGCACTGATGAGGCTGCACTAATGGTCACTGATGAGGTGGCACCGATAAGCTGCCCTGATAGCCACTGATGAGGCTGCACTAATGGGCACTAATGAGGTGGCACTGATGGCCACTGACGAGGAGGTATTGATGAGGCTGCACTAATGGGCACTGATGAGGCTACACTAATGGGCACTGATAAGGCTGCACTGATGGCCACTAATGAGGAGGCACTGATGAGGCTGCACTAACGGGCACTGATGAGGTGGCACTGATAAGCTGGACTGATGGCCACTGATGAGGCTGCACTAATGGGCACTAATGAGGTGGCACTGATGGCCACTGACGAGGAGGCACTGATGAGGCTGCACTAATGGGCACTGATAAGGCTGCACTCATGGGCACTGATAGGGCTGCACTAATGGACACTGATGAGGAGGCACTGATGAGGCTGCCTAATGGGCACTGATAAGGAGGCACTGATGAGGCTGCCTAATGGGCACTGATGAGGAGGCACTGATGAGGCTGCCTAATGGGCACTGATGAGGTGGCACTGATAAGCTGCACTGATGGCCACTGACGAGGCTGCACTAATAGGCATTGATGATGTGGCACTGAAAAGCTGTACTGATGAGCACTGATATGCTACACTGATGGGGCTGCACTGATAATCAGTGCCCTGTTTATCAGTGTAAATGTCCCCTGTCACAGAATAGTCGGTTATCGGCTTTTCTTTCCTCACACAGTGACAGCGGAGGAAAGGAAGTGCCAATAACCGGCATTTGTTTACATATGACAAGCTCTGATTGGACACAGCTGATCACATGGTAAAGGACTGCTGTGATTGGTCCTTTACCTCGATTTGTGGTCAGCTGTGTCCGAGGGACACAGTGATCACAGGGCGTGCAGGGGGACCGTCATTTCTGAACGAACTGACTGTGCTGTAGCCATCTTTTGGCTATAGCGTGGTTGGCAAGTGGTTAAAATACAGGTAGCCTATTAAGACCCATTACCTTTTTAGCGCTTACCCCCGCAGGAGCAGGTGGTGAGGTGACGATGGGTTCTCTGCTCTGCCACAACTCTCTAATCTGCTCATTCCCCATTGACACACCTAGTCATATAGTAAAGACCATTTGCAATTTAAAGTCATTGTAAACCCTTCCATATACCAAGGGAAGTGACTGGCCTCAGATGATACACAGAGATTAAACAAATCGTCTCTGTAGGAGCCGCAGGGATTCCTGTCCAGGTCTTCTCAAACTTCTGCCCCGCAGCCAGGCACACAACAGGCTCATTCACTCTTTCTTCAAGGACCAGTCTAGGGGATGTTGTTTTTGTGGTTTATATTTTTGGAGAACTTGGATAGGGTTGAGGGAGGTGGTGGGATACTCCAAAGATAAGAACTATGTAAATTTGAGGACTTGGTATTCCTTTCTGAGCAAGCTATAATGAAGTCCGGGCTTGTGACAAACAGGAGTAGAGAGAGTAGAATTTAAGTAGTAGAATTTAGAGCCACAAGAGTAAAGACCCTTTAACCACTTGTCGTCTGTGCTATAGCCAAAAGACAGCTGCAGCACAGGCCTCAAATGCGGGGAGGGTCCCCATGTATGCCCTTCCGTTTTCGTGCTGCCTCCCCCCCCCTAGGGGGCGTACAATGCGATCTGTGGTCGCGCTCTGCGGTGCTTGTGCTGTCTAATCTGTCCTCCTCTAAGATGTAAAAAACATGGGTTGATCCTGCCTGTTCCTGTGTCCCCCTTACTGTGCTGACCACGGTAATTATGGCTGCTGATCCATGATACTTTGGTCAGTTTACGTGCCTCCGTCATCCCACTGCTCTCCTCTCTTCCCCTCTCCCCTTCAATCCCTGCTTGTCAGCTCCTGTGTGTGTGTGTGAGCCAATCTGCTCCTCACCCCTCCCCTCCTGCTGCTATTAGTAGCTGGCAGTAAAGATTAAAAAGGATTACTGCCAGCCCCTCTGTGCTACTAAGCTTTGCTACCCTGTGTACATGTTTGTATAAAATTGTGCCTGTAAATACCTTATTTCAGTTCATTTCTGGCTGGTCACATGACCTCTGACCGCTCTCCTCCCCCAATCTAAGGGATATAGGGGGGGAGGGGCTGAGCGGACAGCAAAGCGTTCATGTGACCTCCTGGCAGACGTCAGAGGGAGATCTTGACCCCTCCTGCTGTATCCCTTAGATCGGGGGAGGAGGGCGGCCCGGAGGTCACATGACCGGCCAGAAATGAACTCAAATAAGGTATTTACAGGCACAATTTAGTATAGGGTAGTATAGCTTAGTAGAACAGAGGGGCTGGCAGTAATCTTTAGTTGACTTTAAAACCACTTTAGGTAGGAGATTTTCTGGACAGAACTCTTCAGGTCATCAGTGGGTGTCCCCCTTTAACAGACCCACAGCTGACTAGAAGGCACAAAGGAGTAGCTAGAGCCCAAGGCCCCCAAGATCTCTCAGTGTCTGTACTCACAGGGCCCAAGGACAGATGGATGCCTCCTTCCAATCTTCTAAGAAACACCCTTTAGTGATACCAGACAGATCTTTGGCAGACAGCTCCCTTCAGTCAGCTTCTTCTAAACACCAAGCATTCTTCCCCTCAGGCCATCCTCCTGAGGCCTCAACAAAAGCAGCTTCTGCCTGGGAGGGCAGCATGCCCCCCAGGCTGGACTCCTCCATTCTGGGACAAGACCCATAGCTCTGTGTGCTCCCAGAATATATGCAGTCTCCCAGCATGCCACAGCCTGCCTCTTTGGGATAGGCCAGGGCTGCATCAATAATAATGCTACCATCTGCATAACTCCACACCTATCTTCCAGAAACTTCTCAAGTTACCTTGATAAAGAGGGAGCTATCAGGCACACTGGCAACAGCAGAGCACACAGAGCAGACCTAACTAAACAATTACAGCTCACTGAGTACAATGAGCCAAACTATGCTCTTTTTTTTTAACCCAAAGAAATCTTGTATTGAAAAAAAAAAATCACAAATACAAAATTAGATGTTCATATCAAAAGAAAAAAGATACAACTTATATGAAAGGTATCACATTTTAGTATCCCAACAATGTCCCTAACTGTACCCATTCATCCACATAGTCAGTTCAAATTATGCTTTTACCTTAAAGAGGAACTGCAGTCTGCTCGCATAATCCATAATAAAAAAATATTTGCCATTCTGAAGCTTCCAACCACTTTGCATATCATTTTATATATACTGTGATTCTGTACTTGCCAAATATGCTGCAGAAATCTCCCTCCACTAAGTCTGGCTGCAGCCATTGTAACTGTGGGCAGCTGAATCTGCTGCCTGCTCACTTCCTGGATTTACACAGACACAACTCCAGCTCTGTAGCTTTCATTGGCCCTCTTATGATTCATTCCCCCCCCCCCCTCCTGGAAAACTCTTACAAGAGTGAGAGAGAGAGAGAAAGAGCCGTGCATGAAGTCATAAGCCTAGGCTAATGACCAGACAAGAAACAGGAAGTGGGCTGTATAAGGTATTTACTGGCAGAAAACAAAATGTTTTACTATCCAAAGTTAAAACAACAACTAAATTTACCTATCAAAGACACACACAAACACGTGCCTAGCTATCCTAGCACCTACCTAGGAAGATCATCTACCATAGCTCCCATCTGTCCCTGATTTTGAGGGACTGTCCCTGATTTGGAGCAATGTCCCTCTGTCCCTCATTTTGGTCTGATCTATAAAGATGTATATAAAATGCACTTTTTATCTATCAAAAAGTGTTTTCCAGCGCTAAACCTTTCATCTGATTTTTAAATTGCTGCATTTGTAATTTCCATAAGCCAATATAAAGGAATATTAGTGGTAAAAAAGCCCTTGTGGGTTTAACCAATCTTGTTTTTTTTTTCTCCTTTAAGGGGGCGTGACAAGGGGTGTGTCCTATGCCTGCATACTTTTGCTGATAGATGTCCCTCATTCCCATCTCAAAAAGTTGGGAGGTATGATCTACATCTGCTGAAAGTACAGAATTTACAGCTTGTCTGAGAGTTCTGAAAAAAATGGGCAGAGAACTGAGGTGGTTACACTCTGCAGAGCTCAGTAAGGAGAGGTCTGAGAGCTGATTGGAGAGAAGGGACAAACCACCCTCCACACGGCACACAGGAACAGAGCTGAGACTGTCAATCTGCTGGAGGTCCCTCCCCTGTCACCTTTTTTTCTCTTGGTGTCAGGAAAACTTGTCAGAAGTGATTCATGCTGATAGAGAAAGGAAGCAGCTGAAAGAAATTACACTTATAAATGGGATAGAACTGCGCCTGGAATTAAATATGTGGATGTTACACTGCTGCGCTATTGAGATTGACTCAGTGCTTGCAAAATGACAGCACTGTGACAGCAAATTTGAAAGGAAATTCCAATATCTATAATTTAATAGTTTGTTAGTTACCGTATATACTCGAGTATAAGCCGACCCGAATATAAGCCGAGGCACCTAATTTTACCACAAAAAACTGGGAAAACTTATTGACTCGAGTATAAGCCTAGGGTGAGAAATGCGCAGCTACTGTAAGTGGAAAAGAGGGTCAACAATGCCCATTTGCAGCCTCACTGTGCCCATTTACAGCCTCAGGTCCCCCGAACTTCAAACTCGGTAGTTAAGGGTTCCTAGATGCCCCCTAGCTGCAGCCAAAATTTGGGATCTCCGGACCCAAAGGGTCCCGAAATGACAGATGGACACTGTTAACCAAATTTGGGGCCCTGTATCTTGGGGCCACTTGGTACTAGGAACTCCAAATTTGGTGTGCAAACCCAGCGGAACTAGCACTACAACATAGCCAAAGCTGGTGTTCCTAGTACTAAGTGGCCTCGAGATACGGGGCCCCAAATCGGTTCGGAAAATGTCATTCTCTGCTACAGAAAAGTGCTTGACTCCAGTATAAGCCGAGGGGGGCATTTTCAGTTATTATTTCAAATTTTCTTAATTTTTGAATTTTCAAATTTACAAATTGTGATCATAACAAATGACCCACAAAACAAACAAAAAAAAAAACGAATGAAACTAAAACGAACAAATTTTTTTCAGCAGTGCACATGCCTAGAAAGTACAGTACTATTAAATTGAATCTTAACGTTTCTAAATAACCTCAACCAGTTTAGAGGAGTCATAAAGGAAAGGTCCTGATGTACACCTTGAGTATACAACCCCAACAGTGGGCGGGTGTGCGTGCTCCTAGAGTGGGGGGTACCCCCGGAGGTGGCAAAAGTACGGGGCCCTTCTTTAGGTGGTGCACTGTCCCTTTAAGAATGTTAATCATACAGGCCAAACCACTAAGTGTGAGCATTCTCTGTTTTGGCTAACCATGTGTGTCGGGCGGTTAGGGCATGTAGTTCAGCTCACCACTTCCTTGCAGGTGACTAATCTGGTCCCAACAGCTTGATGACCTGCGGTTCCCAGCAATCAGGTCCCGGATCCTCACAGAGGCCAAAGTCTCTCAGCTCAGACCCTGAAGACACGACGATTATCTCTCTTAACCTGGTCTCAAAAGGCAGCTCCAATAGGCTCGCGTGCAGGCCCATCTCCTCTCCCTGATGTGGGGGAATAGGCACAGCCACAGGTCCCTCTTGGCTCCTCTCTAATGGCTCTGGTCACTTGGCTGTGGGGCACAGACCCTGGCTGCCGATCTGTCCCGAGCCCACCCTTCTTTGAAGCCAATTAGAGCCTCGGGCTCCAATCATGTGCTTAAAAAAAAAAACACCCCCCATTGAAATCCATGCGTCTGGCTCCCTGCATGGAGAATAGGGGGCGGGCACATGGATTAGGACAACGGCACCCCTCCGCCCCTTATGGAGCTGCTACCACTGTTTGAGTTAAGATTCATCAAAGGAAAGATAAGTGCAGAACATACTCATTCAATACAACAGTGCATGATCACCAATTGATCAAACATTTGAAATGGTTGTGGTACTTTAAGTTGAGCTGCCTTTTTAATCTCAGGTCATGGGGTATGGTCTCAGAGAACCTTTAAGTTCTTTGGTAGCAGCTAATTTCCCAGTGGTGGGCCACACCTGTGGTTACAGGAGCAATAGCTAAGGGACACCTCACCCTGAGGGTAGAGATGGAGGAAATCACATATGAAGGCATAGAACACAATACAAGTAGAAGGATTCTATCAGTTTACCCCTGGACTTGTGGGCTTTGGTTTAGGATATGGTCAGGGGCCAAAAAGCCAGACTGTATATTGCTTGCCTCTACTTTGAATGCATTGCCACCAGTGAAGTACACTGCTCAATAGGGCTTCCAATGAACCCTCTGAGCAAGTTGCACTTTGGCAAAAATTCAAACCCTTTCACTTCCTCCAGCAGAATTGTGGCTCAAAGATGAACTTTAGGTTTAGGTTTAACTTTATTCTGGACCCTGCCTTTATACCTAGGGATGTTGTTTCGTCCTAATTGTCTGTCCTGTGCAATGCTCTGCCATGCAGATCCTGGTCAAGAAGGCGAAGAAAGGAACTAGAAGAAGCAAAGATCAGATCAAGAGGGATTTATGTCAGTCACCCTGCTCTTATAGACCATTAAACCCCATAAGCCTCCAACTGCAAATAACTCCCATAGACCATTGATGCCCAAAGGTTTTCCACAAGATTTTGGAGTGAGTCTATTGCCGCGTACACACGAGCGGACTTTACGGCAGACTTTGCTCGGCGGACTTTATGCCGGGCTTTCCGAATGAACGGACTTGCCTACACACAATCCACCAAAGTCCGTCGAATTCATACGTGATGACGTACGACCAGACTAAAACAAGGAAGTTCATAGCCAGTAGCCAATAGCTGCCCTAGCGTGGCTTTTTGTCCATCGAACTAGCACACAGACGAGCGGACTTTTCAACCGGACTCGAGTACGACGGATAGGTTTAAAACATGTTTCAAATCTAAGTCCGTCCAACTTTTGAGCAAACAAAGTCCGCTGGAGCCCACACACGATCGAATTGTCAGACGAAATCCCGTCCGCCGGGCAAAGTCTGCCGTAAAGTCCGCTCGTGTGTACGCGGCATTAGGGAATTATTTCCCATGCAGCCAAAAGGGCATTTGAGAGGTCAGGTACTGATATTGGATGAGAAGGCTTGGCTGGCAATCAGCATTCCAATTCATCCCTAAGGGGTTCAGTAGGGTTGATGCGCACAGTTGTCTAAAATGACATTGCATGTTGTAGATTTAATAGCGCCCTTCACTGGAAAGAAACCCCTAAACTCAATGGTTTTGTAATTGGATGACCAAAAAGCTCATATAGGTTGGCCATATGGTACATCACATGAGCAATGGTGGAAAATGCATGGGGAGGTAGACCTGTGTCATGGGCCCACTCTCAGTGGCTCTTCTGCAGAGAACTGACATGGCAGATAATCTTCTTGCAGGACCTCTACGCTCGGTGCATTCTGCCTGTGTGGTAAAGAAAGGGAAGGGCATGCAATAAGCACAGGAAGTAAAAGATGACCATACTAAAGGAAAACCATACTGCAAGACTTGCTACACCATTGGGTTTTATAATGGCTTCCACGAATATCATCATCATGAACTCTACATGAGAAGGAAAGGAGGAAGAGGTTTTGTAAGTTTGACAAAACTCAAAAAACATTTTTCTATATAAATAATATATATATAGAATCTAAATAACAATTACCAACATACCAATGACAATGCATTGCCTTCACAGATATTTAATAACTTGGAATTGTATATTTGTAATGTAGGTTCACCCCAGGCAGTTAGGCGCAGAATCAATTAAATTACAGTTGCCCTCTCTTGCCAGGAAACGCACGCAACAGACACACAGGGTGACAGTAAGACAATTTTACTGTAATTATCGCCTCCAGGCATTGGAGTCCAGGAACTTACAGGCGGGGCTACAATGAATAGACATTGGCAATGTTACATGACAGCCCAGGTGCTCTGTGCCCATATACATCACTGCAGGGGTACTGTGGGGCAAACTCAGCATAAGTGACAGGAACACGTCTCTGCTCTGATTGCAACAGCCTCTGGCACTCATAGGATATCTGTGTTCCCAGATCCTTTTCTCTCATTTATGGGGATAGGGGGAGCCTGGCGCAAAAAACCAGCTGATTTCAATTTGACTACTTCATTGTTCACATTTGATGGGCCACTTAAACTATTCATTTAGCACAGGTGTGTCTGCCTTGCAACCACTTCCCCTGACAGCCTCTTTAAATTACTTCCACTATGTCTCCACAAATGACATTGCCAAGTCAGGGCAAGGAGCCTCTCCTATGCTGGACAGGGCCGTTACAGGATGGGGGCAATATTATCAAGTACCCAGTTAGAGGCTGAGATTACATCAGGGCTTCCCTTATGCCTGTGGTCTAAACACCCCTGGAATGAAGAATTGGGGATGATTGGGCCCAGAGTGGCACAGGGGTCAAAAGTCCAGTCTACAAAAGCTTGTTGGGTAGGTGCAGTGTGGTGCGATAGGCAGTAAATGGACAGAATACTTATTTGCAAAGAACAATGTATTGAAACAGCAGAAAAAGGCCTGGCCGGTCCAACTCAATAGGGGGGGGGGGGGTTCCTGAAAAGGTAGACGTAGTTCCTTCTCTTTCCCTACTCCACTGGAACCTCTGCCTATTGCTAGCACTGTCCCTGTCAGACGGGAAACCTGTCCCTACCCTGTCCACATAAAGCACGCCAAACCCAAGTTAAATAGACTCTGCTTAACCTAAGATGGCTACCAGGGTTACATGGGGCATGTGCATCCAACCAGATCACTTCCCCGAGGAAATCATAGAGAAACCCAGCTTCTCTTGGCTTCCTCTCCCATCTGCATTGCCAGTCGATCGCCACCTGCAGTAGAGAATATAAACTGCAAGATAATATAAACTGCACCTGCCTACAAGCACACTAGTCACTAGTAACAAACATCCACCAAATTACCCCGCTGCCAGACTCCCATACATCACTTGCAGAGACAATGAACAGTCTTTTGCTGGTTTTGTTTTGTTTATTTGGGGGTTACAACTTGGTTGGGGAAAAGGGTATATGGGATGCCCATAGGATTGTTGAATTGCCATCATATTTTTAAGGCTGCAAAAGTTAGCATATAGTTAGATCCAGAAGAGATGATGTGCATGTATTTATGGCTGTGATCTTTCCTCCTGCATCACCAAGCAGACCGTTTCTCCTCCTCTGCTTAACTCCCGCAGACTATTGCTTCCAGGCGTTCCCCATCCATTACTGCGTGAGGGATGAAGGCTTCACTCTTGACCGTGTAAGGGTGATATTCCCAGAACTTTTCTCCTCCTGCAGAAATCTTATATTGAAATAAAGTAATGCCACATCTTCTTCTGCAAGCTAGAAGGACCCACTCTGAATAAATCCTTTAAGCTGGCTCTGGTTGCTTGCAGCTACTAGGCCAGAGGCCTGCAGCACCTCTCCCCAGAGGCCTAGTAATTTAAAAGCACATTGTTGGATTGTGGACTACTGTTCCTAGCCAACCCAGCTTGCAAATCCTGTGCAATCAGGCTAGATTGATTTGACACATATCCCCACAGTCTCTCCTCTCATCCAGGACTCCTTATCATTGATGGTGTAATGATGAAGACTTGGCTAATGACAGTGTAGAAGCAAAGTTCCCTCACAGACTTCCTGGCACATCCAGCCCTCCACTGTGGTACACTCACCAACCTTTTTCTGAGTCATTGATGGAGAACTTGACCGAACCATACATTCCGACAGATTCACCTGCCCCTCTGCTCCAGGAGTTCTTTACCAATGACAGTGTAATGGTAAAGACATTGCCAAAGACCGTTTAATGACAAAGTTCCTTCACAGCTCTCCCTGGGCCTCCTCTTGCAATCGGTGCACCCCCCCCCCCCCCAGATGGGGGTGCCCTCCTGCTGCTGTCTAGTATTCCATCCTCCACTTCACTCAGCCGACAACTCCTCCCAGTGGCATGTTACCTCAGCCAATTCCAATTGGGGATTGGTCAGGGCTCCCACACAAGCTGTCTGCCACTACAGTTCTAGGCCCTGTCCCTCTTCTAGAACATTCTCCCTCCTGGAAGCAGGGGAGGCGCCCCAGACCCAGAGCACAGGTGGCCAAAACCGACCATTCCCAGCCCCCAGATCAAAACAGACAGGCCTAGCTTGCAGCATAGGCCTGCCTAAATTTGCCTGTGCTGACAGTCTCCTAGTAAAACCCTATTACTAGCACCTACCTATTGGTAGAGGGTGCTACACACACTTTTGGCAGAAGTCTGATAGGAAAATCACCAAAGAGTCATCATGGTGAAGCAAACTGCACAGCAGCTGACAGGAACACTAGAACCCATGACAGGATGAAAGCGTGGTTTAAGACAGGTGGTGGTAACCAACAAAAGGCAAGGCAGAAGGCAAGCAGAGGTCACATTGGGCAGTCAGCAGTATCCCGGTGAAGAGGCAGGCCTATGATTCGTGGGGAAGTCATCAAGCAGGCAAACAAAGATGGGGTCAAGATCAATGATGCAAAAAAGACACCACTTGCCCCCATCTATCGCTGCCTATCACAGTAAGAAGCATTGGACGGCTAACAACAGGTATAAACAAGACCAAGGATAAATCTAAGGGAAAAACCAAGATTAACTTACCACCAGCCTGCAGACAGCCAAATAACCTGTCTAACAGAATGCGTTAAAAGCAGGGGTTTAGTCTGCACATATTTACAAATGCATGCGTAAGCCACAGAGCCTCATCATAGCACCCTGGTATCTGTGGTACCTAACACTAACTTACAAGTGTCCCAACAGTGGTGGCACATGCATTCTGATGGATAGGTGAGAGCAGGTGGACTGAAGGGGAGCCACCCCTTCTTAAAGGTACAGGGGCACACTGAACACCCAGCATATAGCACAATGGCTGCAAAGGTGTCAGTGCGTTGCCTGACCAAAAAACATGACAGTGATACAAAACAGATGCCACTTGCCCCCATCTATAGCTGGCTATCGCAGTAAGAAGCATTGGAAGGCTAACAACAGGTTACCAGGAGATCGGAGCTGAGACAAGTCCAGGGACAGTCCAAATTAGCAATGGGTAAGCAGATCATAGGGACAAATGTGGGTTTGGGTTAGAATAACAGCTGAAAACCATCCAGCAACTTTCTTCCTCAGCTCTGTCCCCTAAATAGGTCGTCTGTCACCAAGATCAAACATGCTTGCCCATGTGCCTGCATGCTCATACATCTGTGCAGTGTTTACGTGAATTAGCCGGTTCTTGCAAACCATGCATGTGCACACTAATGGCTGGCAATGACCCTTGTTCTGTACATTGGGGCATGCAAGCATCTTCCTGGTCCTGGCCAACATTTGCTCAACATTCCTGAGATTAAAAAGAGAGATACCTATGAGCATAAGGTAGATAGGCAGAGGACACATTCTTGCCACTCCTCCATTAATGTGTGCCATGAAGATTTAATGCACAAAAATCACTGGTTACATCCAAAATCCTTTTTTTTCCACCAATTATCTTCCTTTTTGACTGGTTCTTCAAATTAAAAAAAAATTAAACAATTAAGAGGCTGGATGAAAGGTTTAATGCAGGTGAACACTAGTGGTCTATATTCATTGTGCCAAAAAGAACTGATGGTGAAAAAAGAAGAACAGAGATATCATTCCAATAGAGAGACATTTCCTCCAAATGAGGGAAGCTATGCTCTCATAATATACATCATTCTACAAGCCCTTTTGTACTAAAACAAGAAAATTGCTTCTTTGCTCATCACAGAAGATAACATCTGAACAGGAACCTTTCCTCTTTAGATGCCTTCTATGATTCTCAGCAATGCAGTCAAGTGTAATTTTCATATGTGCTGCCTGCACCATTCAATGATCCCTATAAAAAAAAGTCTCTGTGTTGCTATGGCTAATTTAGTGACTGTTGTAGCATTAATATGGAACAACATTTTGGAACCATGTATCGTTAAGAAGGTAAGATTTCCCTATTCGTATGTTAACAAACCTGTTGGGCTGGTTCATGAGTTTAAGCAGGAAGTGATGCTACAGGAAGTAGGGGGAGGGGGAAAGGGCTTGAACAAGCCATGTGCCAAGGAACTGGTAGTTTTGGAGGACTTCGGAGGAGAAGTCTGGAGAGATCCAGCTTAAAAGGAAGAAGACCTTACCAGGAAGAACCAAGTTGAGTAACTGTTTAGTGTATGCCAATCACATACATTATACATGCTAATTTGCTAAGGAGGATAGATAGCTTGTGCATACTGTAGGAAAAATTTGTAATGCTTTGTATGCCAAGAATTGTTTTTTCCTACGAGTACAGCATTTTTGTTGAGTAAAGCAAATTAAGATACATTGCAGAGGTGTGTATGCTTCCTTGGTTTACTGCAAAAAAACCTTAAAGAAGCAGTCTGCTAACAGGTATTCAGTGCAGGCACCTAGAGAAGAAACCGTTTACATCTAATTTATTAAAAGAATATTGCACTTACATTCGACAGGAAAAAACAGGCACGTCCTCATGAAATCCAATAAAACGTAGTAGTTGAACGCAGTGGTTAGATGAAAATCAACCACTGCGTTCGACTACTAAGTTTTATTGGATTTTATGAGGGCGTGCCTGACTTTTCCTGTTGGATGTAAGTGCAAAATTCTTTTAATAAATTCGATGTAAACGGTTTTACACTGGAGATTTTCTTTGTTTCTATGACGATTGACCTACTGAGTGAGAAGTTTACCTTGATTGACGTGGAAACGGATGGTGGATCTGCCATAGAGTTTAATGTCTGAGAGAGCTTAGTCTCCTGACGCCCATCTGACTCAATGTTAATAGCATTTGAGTCCACACAATCTGGTAAGCTCATTTGAACCTCTGTACTGGAGGAGGCTTACACACCAGAGTGATCTTTGGAGTAACAAGGCTTTCTTCTATCAATATTGAAGTTTGATACACTTTGGGCTTCCTTATCTATGAACATTTTTTCTTTTGATGTCACATATGGACTTTAATTCATATACACTGTATAGGAGTGGATTGTTCAATCTGAACAGGATGATTGTATGATACACCATTTGATTGGATATTTCATTAATATTCTTTATTGCTATTTTTGAAAAAGTCACTTTAAAATAACTGTACCTGCATTATACACTAAATTACCAAAAGTATTGGGGCGCCTGCCTTTACACGCACTTTAATGGCATCCCAGTCTTAGTCCGGAGGGTTCAATATGGAGTTGGCCCACCCTTTGCAGCTGTAACAGTCTCAAATCTTCTGGGAAGGCCGTCCAAAAGGTTTAGGAGTGTTTCTATGGGAATGTTTGACCATTCTTCCAGAAGCACATTTGTGAGGTCAGGCACTGATGTTGGACGAGTTAGAAAGCACTCATAGGGAACACATTTGACCCTTTGATCGCCCCTGATGTTAACCCCTTCCCTGTCATCGTCATTTATACAGCGAGTGCATTTTTTTTTTTAGCACTGATCACTGTATTGGTGTCACTGGTCCCCAAAAAGTGCCACTTAGTGTCAGATGTGTCCACTGCAATGTCGCAGTCCCACTAAAAAAAATTGCTGATCGCCGCCTTTACTAGCAAAATATTTAAAAAGTCCCTAAATTTATCCCAAAGTTTGCAGACGCTATAATTTTTGCGCAAACAAATTCTTTTAGATTGTAAGCTCTAACGAGCAGGGCCCTCTGATCCCTCCTGTATTGAATTGTATTGTAATTGTACTGTTTTCCTCGATGTTGTAAAGTGCTGTGCAAACTGTTGGCGCTCTATGAATCCTGAAGAATAATAATAATACGGTAATAATAATAATAATATACACTTATTGGGATTTTTTTTTACCAAAAATATGTAGCAGAATACATATTGGCCCAAATTGATGAAGAAATTTGATTTTTTAAATTTTTTTATAGCAGAAAGTAAAAAATATTGGTGTTTTTTTCAAAATTGTAGGAAATTTGATTTTTCCATTTTTTTATTGGCTATGTTTTAGAGCAGAAAGTTAAAAAAAATATATATTTTTTTTATCAAAATTGTCGGTCTTTTTTTGTTTATAGCGCAAAAAATAAAAAAAAAACGCAGAGGTGATCAAATACCACCAAAAGAAAGCTCTATTTGTGGGAAAAAAAGGACATCAATTTTATTTGGGTATAGCATCGCACGACCGCGCAATTGTCAGTTAAAGTAATGGGCTGGTCAGGAAGGGGGGTAAAACCTTCCGGAGCTGAAGTGGTTAAAGCCAGGACGTCATACGGTGGGCAAGTGGTCAGATTATAATGTGTATGGTTAGTTTAAGAGTATAAACTTTCTGTCATGTTGGAAATCAGTTTGTTTGATTTTTGGTTCATCAATTGATCTCATACAGGAAGTGAACAATGGTTATACGGTTTCATCATATTTCTTAGATCGGATCGTTTCTTATCCAGCCTAATACCCAATTCTTTTTACAAATCAAAATAAGTAATGCAGCTCAGACTTAAAAATCGAGAACTGTAGATTCCTCCCCTCTCTACTATGGTTACAGGATTATGCAGAGATGCACGAATTAATACTCTAAGAGAAAGGAGAAGTCAGACCTGGGAAGAATTACATTCTGAAGAATAGATTTATAGAGAAAGGGAGGATTAGTGTTTCTGTAATGTATCCAAGACTGTGCCTTCTACAAGAGAATGCCGCAGTCTCAGCATGTGCTGGTACAGAACAATATACAATGGAAAGTAAGTGGTGCGGTGCAAGCTTAAAAACGATGACTAAAGTGTAAAGTGAAAATCCAGATTCAGATGAAAGTGCAATTTACTTTTGTGCACTTTAAATAATGATAAATAATGTTTAGTAGTTAAAAAAAAAAAGTTCCCATCAAGATTTGCCCCCGCTTAACCCGCACAAATGCTTTACACACCGCAATCTGTACCAGTAAAGCCCCATCTACCCCCTTCCATTACCCCACACTGACCCTTTCCCATCGCCTGTACTCCCATCCATTCAATCCTGTCCCTTCTCTTTGCCTCTATCCAATGACACTCTACCCCCTCACCTGTATGCCAGGTGCCATGCTGGACCTTCCCCTGAATGCCTCATAACCCCAGCCACCTGTGCTCCCATGCACCATACTGGCCCTTTCAATCCCATCCCTTCTTCTCACCTGTACCCCAATGGCATTCTGTCATCTCAGCCCCTTCTCCCTCACCCATACTCCAGATGCCATACTGACCCTTCTCCTCAATGCCTCATAACACCATCCACTCCTAGATTTCCACCCCACATCCTTCCACATCCACTCCAAATTGGTCTTCCCCATACACCCGTTTCCAGTCATGACCTATTCTTTGCCTGTACTCCCATGGTTCCCCCATTCACAATGTTAACTGTTCCTCTTTCCCCAGGCATGTCTCTTACCTGTAAGCCCATGGCTCTTCCCCAAGCCTCTCGCCTGTAATCCAAGGACCCTTCCTCAAACATGCCAGTAACGTTGTACCCCACATGTGCTCCCATTAACTTTTCCAATTCATCCATCACAGTCAGGGGTTCAAGCTCAGAGACCAGTAGCTATAGTAGTAGAGGGGCTACCAATCATCCGGATAAATACACAAGCAGGTCACCCGCGTGTATGACACAAGATCACCCAAGGGGCGGGGTCTAGTCACGGGAGCTCCAGATAGTGGAGATGGGTTTTGCTGCATGTTAATGCCAGGTCTCGGTCCTCAGAATTGCCCCACCAGGAGGTGAGCAAGCCGGGGTCCAGTAGCAGATACATCAGTTAGGGATCAAGCATAGGCATAGTCAGTAAACAAGCCAAATGGCGATAAGAAACGGTTGCAGGGTGGGATCAAGCAGAAGCATAGTCAAGGAACAAATCAAAGGTCCATAACGAATAGTAGTGGAGATAAGGACAGCTGCAGGTGAGCAAAGGAGAAGATATCAGCTAGAGAGAACACCATAATCTGATAAACGGGAAGTGCAGAGGAATGAGCTTAAATCAGGAAGTTCATTGAAGAAGCAAAGGGTTAAAGGTTCAAGAGAAACAAGGTACAAGGCAAGGTTGTTTGAGGAATTAGGCAGGGAGCTGTCCAGCATCTCAGGTGGCTCAGCAAGAAGAGACACCAGACACAGCAGAGGCCACAGTGAATGGCCACAGTTTGACTCTGGGTCCTGACATCACCGTACAGGACCTTCCCTTGACTGCCAGTACTCCATGGACCCTTTCCATTCACCATGCATATTACCCAATCCTGATTTACAGGCTTCACTTCCTAAGCATGGCATAGCATGGCCACCCATCAACTACTTGCTGCACAACCCACCTGGGCTTTCATTTAATCTTGCTGGATCAGGAATTTGAGCTCATGACCATACGTCCACACAGCACACCACTTTACCCACTAAGCTACAGACTTGGTGGTAACAACTTTAAAAAAATTGTGTCCTTTTAAACAGTATGTGCCCACTTTTTAAACCTTTTTTTTTTTTTTTTTTTTTTAAACTGGTGCCCCTTTTTAACTTTTAGCTCTAGTGAAGTGAACCAAAGTTTTCAGAAAAATATATCATTTAGAAATGTCTGAGAAAAACATAACACATGCCTCACATTGGAATGAAACCCACAAATAGGATTTCATTATATGTGGAACTTGAAGGACGGACATCTATAGTAAGATTCTCCTAAGAAAAAACAAAAACCTTAAGGCCCACACACACCTATGAACCATGTCAATGTCAATGCACCCTTCTAGATGTGGCTTTCAGGTTTAAATTAACCTTACAGTACTGGGGACTCAAACTCATGACCTTACAATGTTTGACAGGCCATGCTACCCACTAGGCAGCACCAGACAGAGTTAGCCACAATGGCTCTCCAAAAATAGATTTTTATTAGACACAGAAATCAGATACCTAACCTATATCTAAATATCACCTAGTTAGGGCTTACATTTGAAGTGCATGATGGACTGTTATGGAGGCTCAACACTTGACTTGCATGTTGGAGTACCTAGGCTTATCAAGCACTTAGTATTTTATCTCCAAATCATTTAAGAAATAATGCAGATGCATCGTATTATCTACACTTTTTATTCACGATACCTTCCTATCTTCCTGGAGTGTGCTGGCAAACACACAAAGATAGATACTGTAAATGGCATTTTAAACAGCAAAAAGGGAATCTTAATTGGGTTTGAATAAGCTTGAATAACACAGAAGAGCAATGGTAAGTGCTCGGTAAATGTACTTTTAATATTCTTGTTTGGACAAAGGATCATATTTAACATTTGCCCTTTGCTGTTGGACAGCTCAGCAAATAATGAAGTCTTGGAAATGTTAATTTTCAAAGGGAGAGCAGCCAGACCCTATAAAGGCAAAGGTTTACACAAAGTAGTGCGTAAACCTTTGCCTTGTGAAATAAAAGGGTATAGTCAAGGGCACTAGAGGCTCAGTAGGATATTGTCCTTGGGCATCACTGCAAAGAGCCTCTTAAAGCTCAAGTATGTTAGTACCAGACTTACTTGTGCTTCTTTAGAGGCTATGCTATTATAAAACGTTTGTCCTTGGGCCATTAGATTTTTTTCCCCTGACAGAAATATCAGGTCAGCTATTTTAACCTCCCTCTCAACTTTCTGAGATTATCATTTAGGAAAATCACATACCCTTGCTGTGCCACCAATTTTGCAGATGACAGAGAATTAAAGCTGAATTCCAGGTATGGAACATAGTTCCATTAGTCAGGCTTGGACCAGTTGGCACGGGGATCTAGAAGCTAGTGGAGTGAGCACCGGCCTTTCCCATCAACTCTTCATAACCCCCATTCACACCACATCCTTCACCATGCTGATCTTTCCCCTCACCTGTCCTAGCTATGCCACATTGGTCTTCCCCATAAACTTGTCCCCAGTCAGGGCCTACCCCTCATCTGTAGTCCCAAGATTAGCCCATGCACAGTGCTAAACCTTCCTCTCTCACCTGAACTCCCATGACTCTTCCCAGGGCTGCTGTTAGAAATCATGGGGCCCCGTATAGTCTTCTTGACTGACGGGCCCCACCACCCGCCTACACCACCCCCAAGGTGCAGCCGAACAGCGGCACTAAATGTTCTCCACCTCCTCCCCCCAAAATGAAAAAAAAAGTTCCTCCTCTGCTCCCGTCTCCTGAGCCCCTCTGTTGATGGGATGGGGTCCAGGGAAATGTAATTTAGGCCATGGTAGGCAAGTAGGAGCAGGGTTGTGGTTTAGTAAAATGAATGTATTAATTTAGGCATTAATGAAAAAAAAAAAAAAAAGAAGCAAGACTAGGCTACACCGCGTGGCGGCTCCGCAGCACTTCCTCACTGGGTGGGACAGAAAGCTTAGAAGACAACACTATTAACTATCACTATCACTACAACAATCTCACGGGCCAGAAAGTGAAGGGAAATCTCCTCAATGGAACACAGATGGCAAAAAAAGCCTGACAGGGGTTATAACCCTCCCGTACTATATCCAAAAGGAAAAAATAGTTTAGCATGTATTTCTACTTTAAAGGTAATGTCAAGCATCCCATGGAGTAACAAAGTACCAGGATAAACTTCAAGAACTAAAACATCTAAATAACGAAGAGGTTTTGTTTCACGGTTGTGGAAAGAGAATTCTAGAAATTCCAGTACAGAAAATTGGAATAGATTTTGAAAAAGGACGTAATTGTAAATGAAATACTGATGTACATAGAAGACCAGTGCTAAGATTGAATATAAAAATGCACACAAAATTCTAGTAACTTCTTGTAACATAAAATATCAAATTGACAATCAATGGTCACACCAGTGTTGTTTGTTAATAGCTTGTAGACTTGTAGGTATTGCTCTGCAACTTCGACTAAATAAATGTCCTTTCTTTTCACCTTTTCCTAGATCCCACATAAGGAATTTATTATGGCTTCCCTGTGATAAAACATAGAACTTCTTTCTGTATTCACAGAGAATAGGACAGTACCAATAAATAATGGTATATAAAAAGGAAGGAGGCTTGGAGGGAGGAAAGGGAAAAATTAAGAAAAAAAAAAAAAGGAAAGGAAAGGAGAAAAAAAAGGGAAAAGGAGAAAAAGCAAATAGAAAAGGAGAGAAAAGGGAAACAGAAAGGGAGGGAAAAAGATTAAAAGGTAAAGGAAAGGAAAGTAAAACGGAAAAGAAAAAGGAAAGGAAAGGGAAAAAGAAAAAAGGAAAAAAGGAAAAAAGGAAAGGGAAAAGGAAAAAAGGAGGAAGAAAAAAAAAGAAGACAGTAATACATTGAAAGGATGAAGAAAGGAAATGGGGAAGAAAGGAAAAAAACAAAAAAAAAGGAAAGGACGCAGGAAGAACAAAGAGAAAAAAAAGAATGGAAGACAGGGAAAAGATTAAAAAAGGGAACAGGAATAAAAGGAAATCAGGAAACGATGGGGAAGAAAATAGGAAAAAAGGGGGAAAGAAAGAAAAGAAATGCAGGAACATCAAAAGAGAAAAAAATTAAGAAAAAGGAAGAGTCGGAGGAAGAAAAAAAGGGAAAGAAAAAGCAGGAAAAGAGAAAAGGGAGGAAGAACAAAAATTAAAGGAAAGGATGAAGGGGCAAGAAAAGAAAAGGGAGGAAAACGAAAATGACACAGAAGGGAAAGGAGGAGGAAAGGAGTTGGAAAAAAAAGGGGAACAGAAAACGAAAGAAGGAAGAGGTGGAAAAAAAAAAAAAGGAGGACTCTTCAATTGTACACCCCCATCTAAAATTACCAGTTTTCTGTCTTTAGCTTCAATACTTGAATCACTCACCCAGGACAAACATGCAGCAAGTGAAACTTTCTCTGTATGCTTTCTTCAATCCATAGGGTGGAATTTACTAAACCCAGAGCAGACAGAATCTGAAGCAGCAGTGCATAGTAACCAATCAGCTTCTATCTTCAGCTTGTTCAATTAAGCTTTGCAAATTAAAGCTAGATGCTGGTTGGTTGCCAGGCACTGCTGCTCTAGTCACCTTAAATTCTCCCTTTAGTGCAGGATCTGAGATCCTGAGGACAAGAGCTGGCAACCAACATCTTCAAAAGGAGATCAGCAATTGCCGATCCTGTATTTCTGTAATGATAGGTTACATTAAAGCATGTATATAAAACTACAACAGGTAACTAGAAGCAACATTATCTAATATGTACAGTATATACAGCCGTTGCGAAAAGTTTTGAGAATGACACAAATATTACATTTTCACAAAGTCTGTTGCTTTAGGGTTTTTAGATCTTGTGGTCAGAGGTTACTACAGTATACTGAAGTATATTTTAGTTTTTAATAAGTGTCAAAGGCTTTTATTGACAGTTACATGAAGTTTATGCAATAAGTCAATATTTGCAATGTTGACCCTTCTTTTTTCCAAGACATTTGCAATTTGCCCTGGCATGCTGTCAATCAGCTTCTGGGCCACATCCTGACTGATGGCAGCCCATTATTACATAATCAATGCTTGGAGTTTGTCAGAATTTGTGGGTTTTTTGTTCATCTGCCTCTTGAGGATTGACCACAAATTCTCAATGGGATTAAGGTCTGGGGAGTTTCCTGGCCATGGACCCAAAATTTTGACATTTTGTTCACTAAGACACTTAGTTATCACTTTTGCCTAAAGGCAATGTGCTCCATCATGCTGGAGAAGGCATTGTTCCTCACCAAACTGTTTTTGCATGTTTGTCAGAATTTGCTCTTGGAGGATGTTTTTGTACCATTCTTTGGCAAAATTGTGGAGTGAGCTCACTCCCTTGGCTGGGAAGCAACCCCACCCATGAATGGTCTCAGGATGCTTTACTGTTGGCATGACACAGGACTGATGGTGGCGCTCACCTTTTCTTCTCCGGACAAGGAATTTTCCGGATGTCTCAAAGTCTGTCCCTGATGTTTTTCCTGGAGAGAAGTGGCTTCTTTGCTCCCCTTCTTGACACCAGGCCATCCTCCAAAAGTCTTCTGCTCCCTGTGTGTGCCGATGTACTCACACCTGCCTGCTGACATTCCTGAGCAAGCTCTGCACTGGTGGTGCCCCGATCCCTCAGCTGAATCAACGGTAGGAGACGGTTCTGGAGCTTGCTGAACTTTCTTGGGTGTCCTTCACAAAGGCAATGGAAATGGTTTTTTATGGGATTTAGTTCATTTTCATGGCAAAGAGGGACTTTGGAATTGATTGAAATTCATCGGATCACTCCTCATAACATTCTGGAGGCAGCAGACTTTGCGAAAATTAATATTAGTGTCATTCTCAAAACCTTTGGCCATGGCTGTACACACACATATACTGTATACACAAACACAAGGAGTATATAGCCCCCTGTATAAAAGGGCCATAAAACCATCTAACAGTGAGTCATTGATGTACTTGTAGTTATAAAATACACCCAGCTAAGCTACAAAATGACTTGCTGTGCGATATATGTAGATAAACCATGTCCAATTCTGGGCGAGAAGTATGATTAAATAGCCAGAGACTTCTTAACTGAAGGTCAGCACAGCAAAGGGAAACAAATTTATTGCTAATAAATGTCAGGCACATTTAATACCTTACTTTCTTCTTCTTCTACTTCTAAGAATCTAAAGGGATTTGTTCTGATGCAAATTTTGGTCCTAAAGGCCATTCAGGGACATATTCTGGAGGACACTTAGTATTTTGTAATGCAATTATCGTATTGCGCAGTATTCCACAGAAAGAAGGCGCATTTTAAATGGATTTTCTTGTTTTTTTTTTTTTTGCACTCTTTTAGCTGGGGCGCCACTTTTTTTTTCCCCAGAGGCACAACAACTCCCACCTAGCCCTGCTAGTCATCATTCCACACCTAATGCAGCAATACAGCCAGGTTTAGTCTTGCAACATAGAACCTGGAGCTTGCAACATATCTTTTTCTTGCAGCGCGTGTTAAAGCTGAACTCGGCAAATAACACGCACATCGCGTTAGGGCGCGTTTTAATACATCGTTAATTGTATTTATAAATGCACATAGTGCAAGGACCCAAATGTGTCCTGATATCAGCCTTTTGTAGTCCCTGTACAGCAGAGCTGAAGTATGAGAGGAAGAAGCAGCACAAGGAGCCAATCAGTTCACATGCTTGCAAGAAGCATGCTCATAAGAGAAAACAGCAAAGTAACAGAAGAGAGAGAAGTTCATCACTGTGCTGCTTCCCAGTCACAGGCTGGGGGTGTGTCCATGATGACTTAGGCTCAGAAAAAGTACCATGTGACTTTGTGATGACCAATTACAGCAACTGGAAATGTAAACAGGTGAAGACTGTGACCCCACCACCCCATCTCTCATGTTCATTAAGCAGAAAGGTGGCCACTCAGCATGGGACCTGGAAACCAGCAGCACTCACCGCAGTAGTGGTGTTCACTACAGTGATTTCCAGCTTCTATGGGGATCCCACAGGTGGAACATATACAGTGCTGTGAAAAAGTATTTGCCCCATTCCTCATTTATAATTTTTTTTTGCATATTTCTCACACTTAAATGATTCAGATCAAACAAATTTTATTATTACACAAAGATAACCCGACTAAATCCAAGATGCAGTTTTTAAATTATTATTTCATTTATTAAGGGAAAAAAGCTGTTCAAACCTGCCTGGCCTTATGTGAAAAAGTAATTTCCCCCTCCCATGCTGAATCAGGAATGAACTGTGATTAACCACAATTTTTTGGAAAGCCGAGTTAAATTTCACTTGCCACACCCAGGCCTGATTACTGCCAGACCTGTTGAAATCAAGAAATCACATAAATAGAAGCCGTCTGACAAAGTGAAGCATGCTAACAGATCACAAAAAGCCACACATCATGCCATAATCTAAAAAAAATCAAGAACAGATTAGAAACAAAGTAATGTACATGCATCTGTCTAGGAAGGGTTTCAAAGCCATTTCTAAGTCTTTGGAACTCCTGTGAACCACGGGAAGAGTAAGCACTCAGCTTCGAGTGTGAAACGCGTCAGCTGATCCTGTACATCCTGCATGATTGTCTTGTACTTTTGATAGTCCTATCTCTACAATAAAGACAAGTTTTCTACTTTATCCAGTGTGCGGCATCCAGATCTTTCTCTCCAATACCTAACCACGGGGAGAGCCATTATCCACAAATGAGGATAACTTGGAACAGTGGTGAACCTTCCCAGGAGTGGCCGGCCTACAAAAATTACTCCACGAGCATGACGACGACTCATCCAGGAGGTCATAAAAGAACCCAGAACAACATCTAAAGAACTGCAGGCCTCACTTGCCTCAGATAAGATCAGTGTTCGTGATTCAACAATAAGAAAGAGACTGGCCAAAAATGGCATCCATGGGAGAGTTCCAAGGCCAAAGCCACTGCTGAACAAAAAGAACATAAAGGCTCATCTCACATTTACCAAAAAACATCTTGATTATCCAAGACTTTTAGGCAAATATTCCGTGGACTTACGAGACAAAAATTTTACTTTTTGGAAGGTGTGCGTTCTGGTACATCTGGCATAAAACTAATACAGCATTTCATAACAACATCATCATACCAACAGTCAGACATGGTGGTGGTAGTGTGATGGTCTGGGGTTGTATTGCAGCTTCAGGACCTGGATGACTCGCCATCATTGATGGAACCATGAATTCTGAGCTCTACCAGAAAATCCTGAAGGAGAATGTCAGGCCATCAGTTCCTGACCTCAAGCTCAAGCACACTTAGGTTATGCAGCAGGACAATGATCCGAAACACACCAGCGAGTCCACCTCTGAATGGCTCAAACAAAACAAAATGAAGGTTTTGGAGTGGCCTAGCCAAAGTCTGGACTTAAATCCGATTGAGATGTTGAGGCATAACCTTAAACCGGCCGTTCATGCTTGAAACGCCTCCAATGTGGCTGAACTAAAACAATTCTGCAAAGAAGAGTGGGCCAAAATTCCTCCACAGTCATGTAGCCTCGGTTTTTTTTTGTTTTTTTAATAATAATGTCATACTTACCTCCACTGTGCAGCTCGTTTTGCCCAGAGTGGCCTGATGCTTGACTTCTGGAGTCCCTCGGCGGCTCTCGTGGCTCCTCCCCACATCAGATAACTCCCTAGGAGAAGCGCTCTCCCGAGGGGTTACCTTGCGGGCACGGTCCTGAGTCCAGCATTTGGTGTCCATACCCCCCCGGCGCCCGTGTCATTGGATTTGATTGACAGCAGGGGGAGCCAATAGCTGTGTTGCTATCAATCTATCCATTTAAGAGCCGGGACCCCGTGCAGAGAGGGACAGCGTGTCTCCGGCGTGGGAATTACGGGGCTCAGTTAAGTAAAACTGGGGGGCTGGGGGGCCGGTGACTGCCAGAAGTTTTTTCACCTTAATGCATAGGATGCATTAGGGTGAAAAAACATGAGGGTTTACAACCCCTTTAATGATGGTAAAAATTGGTGATTTTTTAATAGTTGTTGGAGAACAGCATCCCCCTAATGAAGATACAATATTTCCCTTGTATTGACATGTGTAGGGGAGGGGACTGGACAGCGCAAGAGGCAGCTGGTCTGTCATATGGAGTAGGAGCACACAATCTCATCCACGGCTTGGTACTATTAAGGCACACTATAGAGCGGTGCACTAGCGGACCAGAACCATGTGAATAACCTATAATAGGGCTTTGTTTGCATTAAATAAAATCTTCAAAAACTTTATTACACTATGGAAGTCTCTTTTTGATATTTATATGTGGAGGATGCCACATCTTTGAGCAGTATTTGGACCTAGCAACCTGACCTGGAATCTGTTTTGATGATTCAAAAGCGTGTACTGACCAAACTTAATTGCGAGGTCACACGCTCTGAGGTGAGCGGCCATTACCTTGGGGTGGGAAGCACCTGAGTGTAATCACTGCTGAAGATCACTATATTCACAGTCACCTATCAAGTCACGTTTATTATCTTCAGATAAAGGACGCTGAAAACTGACCCTGGATGGTGAGAGTATAACGGACCTATATGCACCTGAGCATTTTATGGATCGCTTTTGTATCCATATTTATATTTTATGAAATGTATATTCACGCTATATGATGTTGTAAGCTGCATGACGACAACAGTCGCTTATATATATATTTTTTATTCTTGGGATTGAATTTATAGGCACACCACTTTAGTAAACAATTTTGTTTTTTAGGTTTTTTGCCGCAGGTTCAGCAGATCATTAAGGGGATAGCGCAGCACGTGATTTATTCATCTATCTGTGATTCTCACACATTAGTATGGGACGTGAATAGTGCTAGCAGCTGTCATCACACTATTATAAGATAGGGGATCTTTGATTTGGTAGCTCTCAAGACCTTTACTACTACTTTTAGTTAAGTCATCTGAAAGGAATGTGTGATTGTAAACTGACCAAGTCATTTGGGGGGTCATATTGCAATGTGAGTTGGCTTGGGGGTGGTCGATTCATTATACACAAGTCTAAATACCACTGCCCAAACTGGAATAAGTTAGTCTCACCCAGAACTGCCATCAGGCATGTGCGTCTGGACCTGGTCAATGGCCATGCTGCATGCGTAGATGGGACTCCATGGTGAAACAGCATCTTTATTAAGGTATTCCTATTATATTTTCTTTATCTTTAATAAATGTTATATTTTTAAGTATTTGTGTGATCTCTCTTTGCACATATCGATCACAACCCCAAAAAGGTGACAAAAAACAGTCAAGAGAGGCCGAAGTTCTTGAGAAGGTTGAGGCAAGGAACAGGGGACCCATTCTAATCAGCTCCTACAGGGGTAGTGTAGCCATATACACACACATATATACATACATACATACACACACACACATATACTTAGTAAATCGAGTCCACCTGTGTGTAATTTAATCTCAGTATACATACCACTATTCTGTGAAGCTCTCAGAGGTTTGTTAAAAGAACCTTATTGAACAAACAGCATCATGAAGGCCAGGAAACACACCAGACAGGTCAGGGATAAAGCTGTGGAAAAGTTTAACCTCCCTGAGGTATGATTATTTTGGATTTTAGGTGCTGAAAGCGGTACCATTATTTCTGCATGGAAATGTGGCGTTTTATATTGTAGGCCTGTAATTCTTAGGAATAACTTATTGAAATCTGTCCAAACAAGAGTCTAGTAGACATCCTGGGTATGATAAAGTTTGAAACACAAAATCATAAATTATAATATAATAAATAACTATAAATAATAACAAATAATAATATAATAGTAATAATACTTTTTATTCAATAAAATTTAGTAAATAATATAAACCAAAAACACTGACATTTTTTGGCCAAACAAGAGTGCAATATTAGTAGTCATATTGCTTTAGTAAACATCTCGGGTATGGAAAATTTTAAAACGGGGTACAGCACAAAGTCCGACGTCACAGTCAGGACAGTAGAACCGGGTTTCTTTTCTGATTTTCCTTCCTGTGTCGTCACGTTTAGAGCAGCAAACCACACACATCCTTGTGAGTGCTGCCTTCTTTTCCGTTGGTGGAATGTGGTCCATAAAGTGTCGACCTGTCAGGCGTTCCGGGTTCACAACACCAGCAGCACGACGTCCAGATCGATTTACAGTGGTTGGTGTTTGGTACTTGAGAAAAATGAGTTTGGCAACTTTCCAAATGAAGTCTGCATGAATCACAGGCCTGTCACTCTTTTTTTTCAGAAGAATTAACACATTCCACAGGCACTGTTCAAGAAGATGCCTGAAGATTTTTTTGTAATATTTTTTTTGTTGCTTTCTCATAGCATTGTAAAAAGTCATGGCCTGGTCAGCTCTGTCAACACCACCCATGGTGTTGTTGTAGTCCATTACGAGTTGAGGTTTCATTACGTCTTTTCCACCTTTTGTATGTACCATGAGAGTAGAGGTGTTGTGAATGGTACTCATTAGGCACACATCTTTTTTATCGCGCCATCTTAGTGCCATCATTTTGCCTTTTTGCCAAGCAACCATTTCTCCTGCCTTGAGCTTTTTATTGCCAAAGGTTGGCGGCATGTCACGCCGGTTAGCTCTAACAGTCCCGTATGCATCCGTCTTGTGTTGTAGAAGGAACTCATAGAGTTCTGGAGAAGTATAAAAATTATCTGTGGTTACACAGTACCCCTGATTCAGCAATGGCTCAATCAAAGTGAGAACAGAAGCGGTTGCCATTCCATATTGACTGAATCTGTCGTTAAATTTGGTCCCTTTATCGGTGTAAAGGACCAAATTCCATATGTAACCAGTGCTGGCTTCACAGAGCATGAATGATTTTATGCCGAATCGCGCTCTTAGATGCGATGTACTGTATCCAGCTAAGTCTTCCTTTGTAGGCCATTAGACTTTCGTCGATACTGACGTCTCTGTCTGTCTGGTACATAGGTCTACTGGAAATTTTTCAGAATAATTTGATATAGGTCCCAAATCTTTTTCCGTTTTGGAGCTGGATGAGAAGTCTCATCAAATTCTTCATTATTTTGAAAATGCAGATATTTCATTATGAGAGAAAATTTGTATTCCGACATGATGGTGCCAAAAAAAAGGAGTGGCTAATATTTTGTTGGTTGTCCAGTACCACTTTTGCAGGGGTTTCCCCACCACTCCCTGGATAATAATTAGGCCCAGAAACTTCCAGATGTCCTCCTTGGTCACTGGTTCCCATTTTCTGCTCCTTGAAAATCTCTGAGGTATAGCAGCTTGTTGCTCCTGGTATCGGTTTGTCTCCGTAACAATTCTTTCTATGACTTCATCAGTCAAAAAGAGTTGATAGAGGTATCCCAAGGGACTGTCATCTTCAACCTCCACTTTGATACCAGGCGCTCCGGTAAATGGTAAATGTGTGCTCGGTACCGCAATCAATCGAGCACCAAGTCCGCATATCGCTGGGCACAGTCGCAGGATCATCGCTGAAATCGCTTTCCGTACCTGATGACAAACTTCCCCGTGAATCGCTATCACTCACTTCTGCAAGTGATTCTGTCTCGCTGTCGCTGTTTTCCAGCAGGTCATATGCCGCTTTTGAGGTTGAAGCGCGCTTTTTTGATGCCATGGTCGCTCTGCAGTTTCCAGACACAAAGTACACTAAAACTGCAGGCAGGGGCACTGGACAAAGCACTGGGGGGCAATCTGAGGTCAATTTTATTTTATTTTATTTTATTTTATTTAGTAATGTAATCCAATAGGATTACAATCTGTCAGTGTGTTTGTGCTTTATACATTTTGAATTTGCCGCCGGTTCCACCCCTTGCGTCGCTACGCTCGCAGGGTAACGGAAGCCAGGACACACAGTGCATCGGGCGGAAGATCCGGCCGCCGAAAACAGCGGGAGAACATCGTGGGATCCCGGAGACAAGGTAAGTCACGTCTTCCAGGATCCAGCGATGCGATCCCGAGTCTGGCTCGGGGTTACTGCTTCTGGTACTAAAATCTCACCCCGAGCCAGACTCGGGAATACCACCAGGGGGGTTAAAGCAGGGTTAGGTTATAAAAAAATATCCCAAGCTTTGAACACCTCACGGAGCTCTGTTCAATCCATCATCCGAAAATGGAAAGAGTATGGCACAATTGCAAACCTAGCAAGACATCGCCGTCCACCTAAACTGACAGGCCAGGCAAGGAGAGCATTCATCAGAGAAGAGCCAAGAGGTCCATGGTAACTCTGGAGGAGCTGCAGAGATCCACAGCTCAGGTGGGAGAATCTGTCCACAGGACAATGATTAGTCGTGCACTCCACAAATCTGGCCTTTATGAAAGCGTGGCAAGAAGAAAGCCATTGTTGAAAGAAAGACATAAGAAGTCCTGTTGGCAGTTTGTGAGAAGCCATGTGGGGGACACAGCAAACATGTGGAAGAAGGTGCTCTGGTTAGATGAGATTAAAATTGAACATTTTGCCCTCAAAGCAAAACGCTATGTGTGGCGGAAAACTAACACTGCACATCACCCTGAACACACCATCCCCACTGTGAAACATGGTGGTGGTGGCAACATCCTGTTGTGCGGAGGCTTTTCTTCAACTAGGGCAGGGAAGCTGGTCAGAGTTGATGGGAAGATGGATGGAGCCAAATACAGGGCAATTTTAGAAGAAAACCTGTTAGAGTCTGCAAAAGACTTGAGACTGGGGCGGAGGTTCACCTTCCAGCAGGACAACGACCCTAAACATACAACCAGAGCTACAATGGGATGGTTTAGATCAAAGAATATTCATGTGTTAGAATGGCCCAGTCAAAGTCCAGACCTAAATCCAATTGAGTATCTGTGGCAAGACTTGAAAATTGCTGTTCACAGACGCTCTCCATCCAATCTGACAGAGCTTGAGATATTTTGCAAAGAAGAATGGGCAAAAATGTCCCTCTCTAGATGTGCAAAGCTGGTAGAGACCCCCCCAAAAAGACTTGCAGCTGTAATTGCAGCGAAAGGTGGTTCTATAGAGTATTGACTCAGAGGGGCGCTGTACAAATGTACCCCACACTTTTCACATATTTGTAGAAAATTTTTGAAAGCCATTTATCATTTTCCTTCCACTTCACATTTATGTGCCCCTTTGCATTGGTCTATCACATTAAATCCCAATAAAATACATGTTTTTGGTTTTAACATGACAAAATGTGCAAAATTTCAAGGGGTGTGAATACTTTTTCAAGGCACTGTAATTATATATTTAAAAAAAAACATATATACACACACACACACACACACACACACAAATACTGTAACATGAGTTGTTTTGAAAATCATGACCGCCATGCTCTGTCCTACTACAAACCAACATTCGCAGCACATTTGACGCCCTACAAATGAGAATTTCAGCCATCCATCCTTCTTGGGAATTATTTATAAGCCTAGCATTTGGGCGGAGGTGTCTCCTTCCAGAAATATAGCAGTGAGCTTGTACATCAGACATGATAAGATGCTTGAATATTGCTGATGTTGATGTCCCTCACCTCCACTCTCGTCAGTCATTATCTTTTGTATAAAATTTTATACCAGGCTCGTGTTTTTATCACCTCCGCTTTTTCTGGAAACACTTTGGTTCAGCTCACACAGGCCGAGACGTACCGTAATTGTTTAGTGCTGCGGAGAGCTTTATAATTCTCGCAGAGGCGATGAAAAGTCATTTTGAAAAGATGAATTCTGCCAGCCTAAAGTCATTGAGTATTGTTACAAATGTTCCTACATTGGAGGTTTATCGGCAGGCCCAGGTACGAGGGAACAAAGCCCTCCGGCGTTATCCGGCAAATCAGAGCACCCAGCAAATACCTAGCGAATTCATTTCTGCCGACTGAGACATTCAGAGGATATTAAATGATTACTGAGGCGTTTTTTTTGTAGTATGCATATATGACAGATGCTTTACAGACACTGGGAACATTTCAGGAGGAGATAAAAAATATACATTCGCGTGGCTGGGATTGCCTTGCGGAAGTCAGGTGAAAGGCAGGACAAGGTTGTTTCCATATACAAATCAATGTACCCAACTGCCTTCAGGTGATGATGATACAAAAGTGAAGAAGGTGTAGCTGCAGCTTAAAGGGCCATTCCACCTAACACGGATAGTTTTTTAGTTTTTGGTGGATGGTGGAGAGTTAAACCATCTGGCAGTTTCTCCTGTTTCATGTAAAATCGTTCGGGGATCTCTTTGCTTCCTGGGTGTGCACACCTCCTGTGCCTGATGTATGTAGTTTCCACCATACTGGACTTATTTTCTATTTATTTTATATTAGGGATATTGTGGCAGGAGAAGCTGCAACACACAAAGGTAGGTGGGAACATCCAAAATTATAATCAGATAGAGGGAACAAATTCAGAAACCATGGTAAGGAGATCTGGCTGTTAAAGTATCCAAAACATACAAGAAGCCAACTCAACCCACCATGCTGAACCTAGAACTAAATACCACTTTGGGGTCAAATGACCCTTTAAGGCCCAAAAATTAAATAGGTTTTGATTGGATTTTGGCTTTAATAAGCCATGGGACAATACTTTTGTAGAAACATAAACAGGAACACTATATGGCTAAGGAGTTTGTAGGCACCAAACCGTCATACCTACTATAAAGCCAAAATTGCATTGTCAAGCTCACTGACAAGCTTACATAGGTGTGATGGGCAAGTGTCTACAAACCTTTGGCCCTATAGTGTAAATCTGGTGACTGAGGTGTCTGAATGGCAGAAGTAGGAGTCAGCCCTGCTCATCTTTAACATATTTATTTATTACAGGTGTTTATATAGCGTCAACATTTCATGCAGTGCTTTACATACAGTACATTCACATCGGTCTTGGCATTCAAGGAGCTTACGATCTAAGGTTCCTATCTCACATACATACTCTTGCCAATCTTAACTAGAGTCAACCTACTAGTATGTCTTCTTTGACGTATGGAAGAGAATCCATGCAAAAACATAAAAGAACATTGGGTGCCATTGCACTGGGGGGGGGGGGGGTTGCTGTGAAATTCTTGATGTGTGTGTTGCACAGTTCTTAGAGGAGGACTTCCTCACTCTGAATTGCCGTTGCATCTGGTCTTGTGAGTGAGGTGGGGGAGGGCTGAGGAAGTTATTTCTGGAGGTCTGTACCGGGAAGAGGGAATGGAGAGTAGTGGTGGCATCTGCATTGGGGGGTCTGTACTGGGGGGGGGAATTACTGACCTGAGGGGCCTGTAACGGGTTAGGGTAATCGGGTAGGGCGATTGTCCTGAGGGGTCTGTACTGGGGGGAATGTCTATTGAAAGAACTGGTACTAAGGGAGGGGGATGTCTTTTATTAGTGTGCTGTGTGGCGGGGTTGATCTAAACTGGGGATGGGGGTGGTCTGTACTTAGGGGTCGGCACTGGGGAGGGTTGGAGGGTGTTTGTACTGATGGATATGTGCTGTGTGTGTGTGTGAGTGTTTGGGGGGAAATTTGTGTTCTGTACTGAGGGGTATGGGCTGGGAGACGGGATGTAGGGAGGTTAGAGGAGACATATGTACTGCGTATAGGGGAATAGGCTCAGGTTTTATTTAACTAAGCCATACAGGCACCAAGAGCAAGAATACACCATTGCTCCATGGTTTGAACAAAAAACAAAAATTGGTCAAAGTTCAAAGACACCAAGAATATTCATTTCCTACAGTAAATGTGAAAGTTTGTCAAAACTTTGCAATGAGAATTACAATGCAGTTCATGTCCTGTAACAAAAAACACAGTGAACAGTCTGTTCCACAAATTGGTTGTTTGGTATTTGTGAAAATGCTGACTGCCTGTAGCGCATCTACTCCAGCTTTGTTACAATGCTCTAGGCATGCAAGTTACCTGGCTACTGAAACTTATGAAACCGAGAAATGTTCATAAAGAAAGGAGTTAGTGAAAAAATTTGGGATCTTCAAGGTTGAACTGCAGCAGATATCAAACACAAAAATAAATGCAAATGTCTCTCCAGTAGAAGCTGTCCTACGGTAATGTCTGTCTCAACCCTCTAATTGAGGTTATGACAACTATATAGTCCTGTGAAGTGCCTTGAACTGTACAGACTTCTACTTCATTGCCAACCATGTCTATAAAACTTCCAAATAATAATAACGAAAAAAAGAATAATATTATTATTATTAATAACTGCTGTGTGTCCCTGATTCCTTCTGTGTGGGTACCTGCAATGAGTCCCTGCCTACACATCTGCCAATGCACAGAACAAGCCCCATTGTCAGCCATTTGCGTGTGTGTCTGCACGCGTAAACAAAACATGCTAGTTCATGAGGTACATGGGCACGTATGTCTAATCCCAGTCTTGGTGCTAGGTGGCCTACTGAAGGAACAGAGCCGAGCCTGGATATTGCTGGCTGGTCTTCAGCTCTAGTTGATTGGGCAGGGCAGTAGTGAGCGAGAGTTCAGTCTAGACCAAACCGAAGCACATCCTTAGTCTTTAGCCATTACCCCGATATCCAAACCTGCATCTGTTCCTATGATCTGCTACCTGTTGCTGACTTGGCATGCCCCTGAATTCGTCTCTGCTTTAATTTTTTGTTGTGACCTGGCTCGTTGCTGACCACATCTTCATTTGCCTGCTTGTTGCCAGCTTGGCTAGTTCCTGACCACAGCTCATCTCTGCTGACTTCCCAGAGTGCACTTGGCCTGCCTCTTGACCATGACACTGCTGACATCCTGCCTGGTGTGGCCTTGGCCTGTCTCTTGACCATGACACCGCTGACATGGCCTTGGCCTACCTCTTGACCGTGACACTGCTGACATCCCTGCGAGTCCTTCGTCTGCCTCTTGACCACAACACTGCTGACATCCTGGTGCGGCCTTGGCCTGCCTCTTGACCATGACACTGCTGATATCCTGGTGAGGCCTTGGCCTACCTCTTGACTACGACACTGCTGACATCCCATGTGGTTTGGGCCTCACTCTTTACCACAACACTGCTGACATCCCGGGGTGGCCTTGGCCTGCCTCTTGACCATGACCCTGCTGACACCTTGGTGTGGCCTTGGCCTGCCTCTTGACCATGACACTGCTGACTTCCCTGTGCGATCTTGGCCTGCATTCTGACCATAATTCTGCCTTCTGCCTTGCCTGATGTCTGTTTTCTTGGTTGCTGACCACTGCATGCCTCAGACCAAGATTTCAGGATGTGGTGGGTTTAGTGTTGTCCTGCCAGCTGCTGTCCAGTCTTCTTTGCCACTATAACATTTCCTGTGGCCCTGCTCCTCAGTGATCTTCCCATGAGTCTACACATGCACCTCACAAGTGAGCTTTCTGCCGCAGTGAGCTCCTTTGGACTCGATTTATGCCTCTCTGTGGACTCTCATCCCCTGTTCTCAATTTCAGTGGTGTTAAAACCAGAGGTGTAAGGAAAGCCCCTTTGTCATCTTGGCCTTTTACCAGAAACATGAGAGCAGCTTTATATCCATTATTACATCATGAAATGCATTTAAAATGCAAGCAATGTAGTTAACTGAATTTGACTTGGTTTCAGTCTCCTGCCATCACCTATACAGCAGAGCTGAGACTTGGATAGGGAGAAGCGGCACAAGGAGCCAATCAGTTGTGCTGCAATACTCATGTGTTAACAAGGAACGATAGGAAGATGGAGGAGAAATCAGAAAGATTAGCTCATTAGTCTATCACTGTCAAGTCATAGGCTGGGGGAGACACAAGACCAGTAACTGCAGAAAAGAAAATACAGGTCTCCTTCCCAGACAGGGCTATGCTGTGTGGCAGACCTGTGTAAATCTCAGGACTGAATGGACAGAAATACAAATAGTTTGGCATGTAAAACAGCTCCCATGTATGCATTTCACCAATGTATTTAGGGGATAAACTGGATTCTGGCAGCTCCCATGTTTCAGTCCTCACCGGCTAACATTGAAAAATGCAATAATTGATCACGTAGGAGGTTGATACGCCCACCGAACCCGACAACGCTGCATTCATCCACTTGGGCGGCCTGAACGCGGTCACCTGTTAGCACGTCTCTTTCTGAACCATTTCACATTTACGCCGTGCATAATTAACATTAACACATTACAGCTAATGATAGGCTTTGGGCTGCAAATCGTGCGCTGCGTGCACATGTCACCTACAGGTGTTAAACGCACAGCGGAAGCGAGATAAAAACCGGCAAAGAGTCTGGGAATGAAAAGAAATTCGGGGGAGGATGGGATAAATCTACTCATTGTGATCCAATGCTGCACATCATATCAAAGCTCCACCAATAGTTCTGTAAACCATCCCAGACAATCCGTGGTTTTGTCTTGGTCCAGTTAAGTAAAATATTGGTACTTTTTGGCCCTCTATGACTGCATGAGTTGGATTTCTCTGTGGAAGACAAAATGGATTTTATTCAATAACCTTAATGTAGGAGGTAAAATAGCAACAATCTAATTAGAAGGCAAACGTTCTTCAGTGCTGGTTTCCATGTAAACGTTGTGCATCTTACGTAATCTTGTTGGGAGGGGCGTTCCCTTAGAGGCTTCCTATGCAAAATAGCACTTACCCAAAAATACTTTCACCTTTAAAGTACAGCCATAGCCAAAAGTTTTGAGAATAACACAAATAATAATTATCACAAACTCTGCTGCTTCAGTTTTTTCAGATCTTTTTGTCAGATGTTATGGGATACGGAATTATAAATACAAGCATTTCATAAGTGTCAAAGGCTTTTATTGACACTGATCTGAAGCTTATGCAAAGAGGCAATATTTGCAACGGTGACCCTTCTTTTTCAAGACCTCTGCAATTCACCCTGGCATGCTGTAAATCAACTTCTGGGCCACATCCTGACTGATGGCAGCCCATTCTTGCATAATCAATGCTTGGAGTTTATCAGAATCTGTGGGGTTATTTTTGTTCACCCGCCTTTTGTGGATTGACCACAAGTTGTTAATGGGATCTTAAAGGTCTGGGAAGTTTCCTGGCCATGGACCCAAAATTTTGATGTTTTGGTCCCCAAGCCACTGAGTTATCACTTTTGCCTCATGGCAAGGTGCTCCATCATGGCATTGTTCCTCACCACACTGTTCTTGGATGGTTGGGAGAAGTTGCTCTCGGAGGATGTTTTTGTACCATTCTTTATTTATGGCGGTGTTCTTAGGCAAAATTGTGAGTGAGCCCACTCCCTTGGCTGAGAAGCAAACCCACACATGAATGGTCTACTGTTGGCATGACACAGGACTGAAGGTAGCGCTCCACCTTTTCTTCTCCAGACAAGGTTTTTTTCTGGATGCCCCAAACAATCGTAAAGGGGATTCAGAGAAAATCTGAGAAAATATCTTTACCCCCCCCAAGTCCTCAGCAGTCCAATCCCTGTACCTTTTGCCAAATATCAGTCTGTCTCTGATGTTTTTCCTGGAGAGAAGTGGCTTCTTTGCAGCCCTTCTTGACACCAGACCATTCTCCAAAAGTCTTCTCCTCGCTGTACATGCAGATGTCCTCACACCTGCCTGCTGCCATTCCTGAGCAAGCTCTGCACTGGTGGTGCCCCGAGCTGAATCAAGTGTAGGAGACGGTCCTGGTGCTTGCTGGACTTTCTTGGGCGCCCTGAAGCCTTCAACACAAATGCAGTGCAAATGTTTTTTATGAGATTAGGTTCATTTTCATGGCAAAGAGGGACTTTGCAATTAATTGCAATTCTTCTGATCACTCCTCATAACATTCTGGAGTCTCTAGTCTCTGCATGCAAGGGTGCTTCCATAGGCAAAAGGAAGGTGACAACCCTGAAACAGGAAACCTGGGGGCAGCAGTCATGGCACCAGCTTAAACTGGAACATAGGCAAGAAATAAAAGATAAAGCTGCTGCATATTCAGTAAATTATTCAATCAGCTACTGAAAGTGCTTAAAGCTGAGGGTTTATTATAATTTTAAGAGAGACTTCTAGAAATCTTTAATATATCTTATGTAACTTAGAAAAAAAACAAAAACCAAACACTTGACTGAAGTTGTTAACATATTAACCAGAAACTGCAGCCCCAAGCTAATGAGGAATGATACTGACAAAGGATAGGTGTTCCAAGACCTTGTGATGCTTTAAAGGAAACTTGCCATGAGGCAAAAAAGAAAAAAAAATGGTAGGCTGTTATTGCTGACCACCTTCTGAATCCAATTCCTGATTGGCATACTGATGATTTGACTTCAGTACTAAGCTGGCCATACACAAAAGAGGTCAGCAATGCAATAGAGGCCACTTATTTGTCCCACAAGTTTCCTTCAAAGACACATAAGGCCTTGGGACACCTTTACTTGGCAAGTACATTCCCTGTGGGCTGGACAAGGAAAACCCATCAACTCCCCATCCTGACTATCGCTTCAGGGCCAATAGGACCACTACAGCTGAAATTTTGGGAGTTTTAGTAGGAATTGGATGAATTGTTAGCACTGTATGGCCAGCTGTAGATAAGGACCCTGAACAAGCATATATAAGACATATCTTACGTGACCCTGTCTTTATTCTACTGAATGTTTCTTCTTGGTCTGCAAGAATATTAAACGACCCAAACAGAGCCAGGCAACGGACATTTGAAGCAGGAACCCAGCATTGGACAGCCCCATATTTTTTCTCCAGAGGCTGATGGGAACAGCAAAAAACCACAACAGCAGGAGCTCATCGGAAATCTTCCAATGAGAATACCAGTTTACCTGACAAATGTACAGATTTTCTTTTACTTCCTGATGTGTTTGCAGGACAGGAAACTAAGATAGATCCCTCAAATGGGACACAAATGGTAAAAAATAAACTGACCGGGGTTTTAACCCATTCTTACTCTATCCAAAATTAAAATAAAGTTTTGGCTTCAAGTGCAAGTACAATGTATGTAGTTGAACAAAACATGTAGCCCAGTGACAGCCGCTCTTTAAAGCTGATCTCTGTAAAGCTATACCAAGAAGATGCATATTGACTGCATAGTATTAAGAAACAATCGCTTTTTCTTCTTTCTTCTCTGTCTTCTCCTTTTTCTTCTCACCCCCTCCCCCGGGGAACCTTTATCTTTTCTTCTTCTCTTTTCTTCTCCTGTTTGTTTGTACAAGTTCAGTCCAAGCTTTGTTTTTCACATTTTTTTGGACTGCTCCATACCCCAACCCCTGAGCAATTAAGCTTAGCCACCCTGAGTTAACCCCCGGCCTCAGCCGGAAGGTTTTTTTGTTCGACAGTTCGTTCTACAAAACATGTTCTCCGTGTGTATTCTTAAGTTGTGCTATGATATGCTTACTGCTCATATCCCCTGCATGGGATCATCTTAGCTATTTTATATTTCAATAAAAAAATTGTGCCAGAAAAAACTAACAATCGCTTTTTTAAATTTTCCTGGCTGGTCTTGGCTTCCAAAATTTTTGATCATAGACTCAACACAAGCATGCAGATCCGGGATGTCAAAATTATTAATAAATAGTATTTATATAGTGCCAACAGTTTACGCAATGCTTCACAAAATGAAGGGAGATGGTAGAGTTGCAATGCAATTCCTTACAAAAGGATTAGGACTAGGAGGGCCCCGCTTGTGGGAGCTTACATTCTGAAATTGAAGGGCAAGTGATACAAAAAGTTAATAACGGTTTAGGGATGAGTTGTTTGAGAAAGTAACATTTCTGTTAAGTAGAGGTGTGATAGGCTTCCCTGGAGAGGTGGGTTTACAGGGATCACCTAAAAGGAGGACAGAGTTGGAGATAGCTGGACAGTTTGGGGTAGGGAGTTCTGGATAATGGTAGGAGACAAGGGCACTACAGGGCAGGAGGTCTTGGGAGAAGCAGAGAGAACATTAGGTGATAACGAAGACAAGATTGGGGATGTAGCGCTGGGCAGAGTTGTGGATGGCTTTGTAGGTTGGTGTTTGTGTTCTGAATTGTATAGGTTGGGTGAGCTGAAGCCAATGGAGGGATTGGCAGAGATGGATGTGAACACTAAGCGGTTGGTAGGGTGGAGAAGGCTCACAGCAACATTCACGATAGACTTAAGGTGGGATAGTTCGTGTAGAAGTTGATTAATGAGGACAAAGTTGCATTAGTCGAGGCGAGGGATCACAAGGGAATGAATTAGAGGCTTAGTGGCGCTGTTGGTAAGAATAATCAGAGCTTCTTCAAAACTAAAATATATGCTCTACCTGTGTCCAAAAATTAATTCTTGGCATGTATCACCCTGACATGCTCAGCGTTGGGAACAGATGCCATTATAATTCTGGTTAATGCCATTGAACCATTAGTCAGGAAAGTGGCAGTTTTTTTTTGCAAGCCCAATTTGTTTGTAGAGGAATGTCTCCATGTGCAGGAGAAACATAACTCATAATCTGATAGATACACAGAGGAAATGGATTATTGCAGATGCAAACATCACGCTGACTCAAAGTAGATCTAAGCCATATGACATTTCCTTTGCAAAAGTACTGTGTATGCACTAATACAAGGAGCACAACCCTTGACTGTAAGGAATAGTGCTGCTAATAAGGGGCATTTACCAGTCCTTTGTGTGCCCTGGCCTGGGACATACAATTTCAAAACATGTATTACTGTATGTGAGGAGGATGGCACAGGACAGCACAGAGGATTTTTCTTTCCTGGCTACAATTGATCTGTGATCTGGCTTACAGCAGTCTCCAAAACCCTCAATGTTCCGCCAGCAGCAACTGAATGATCAACTCTTTTTCTTCCAAGTTGGCTTAGGATACAGAGGAGATAAGGTTAGGGCTTACAGAATATCCAAAAGTAGCAACAACAAGATTTTCTCTTCTCAGTAGTATCTTAAGCCCCTCTCACAGGTTGGCAGTGCACCTACAAGTTGAGACCAGCAATCTGTGATAGTGTGCCTTTAATCAAAGACTAAGACCAGCCATGAACTGAGCAATATTCTTCAGAAGTTGCTCCCCTTTATCAGCCACCTACCTGTCTTCCCGTTCCTAGCATGGGCCCATTCTCAAACCTTAGGACTTGGATCTGGAAATGGGATCCCCTCAGGCATGGGGACAGAGAGATAAAGACCTTTTACTCTTACCTCTTTCCTAGGCAAAGCCTAAAAGGCCCACATCCTCTCCAGGTAAAGCCTGGGAGGCAAAGAACTTTCTAGAAGGGATCCGCAAATATTTATCTCCTTCCCCAGCCCACATCACTGGCAACAAGCCTCATGTGATTGGCAAGAGTGAAATATGCATAACCCACAACATGGTATCTTCTTGCCCTATCTGCTGGAGAACAATACGTAGGAGCAGGCAAACGTAAACAATGTCCAAGACTTAAGCTGGCCATACAACAGTAGAAATTTTTTGAAAATATTAGTTTTAGGAACGATCATATGATTTTCTGTTTCAATGGTTTTTATTAATTGTTTTAGTGAAACAAAAAAGATCAGTTGGTAGAGCACTGAACAATCCTCGCTTGCTCCAAGTGTGCAACATAGAAAAACAATGCCCCCCCCCACACACACACACACTTTAACTAGAATATAAGGTAGGACAGTAACTAGTACTGGAATACCGGTAGAACAATTGAGCTACATGTACTCTACACGATGCAATGGTCCTACCAGCCACCTAGTGCGTTGTGTGTATGCAAGACAACGTGGTCACTGATACACAACATTGCTAAGGTAAAACCTCAGTAAGTTAGTCCAGGTGGCATATTTATGTATTAAGTAACATTCTTTTAGCAATCATTTATTACAACTGTCCCCTACAGGAGACCCTATTCCCAACAACATACCCAGGAGTGTCTGGGTTAACCGGAGAATCGAGAAAAACATAGAAAACACAATACCATAGGTAGGCATAAAGTAAAGAAATTTAAGGAAAGAAGGAAAGAGAGAAGGGTGAATCCATCCGGTAATCCGCAGTCGGTCATCCAAGTGAACAACTTTACGTATCAGGGACCTGTAGCTATGCAAGCCAGGGTTGGCCATATTTTCTCGAAAAGAGGTTGTTTGTCCATACAGAACGCTCACATTTCTTTTCATTCAGCATGATCCACGTTAGTTTGCGTTTCATCAATGCTATGTCTATAATAGAGCTTTTCCATTGCAATGGCAATTTTGGCCATCAGAAATATAAAGTACATTAACGTCTGAGTATGTCTAGGGATGTTTTCCACTGGTTTATTCAGTAGGGCGACACAAGCGTCTTTAGCAATATTGACCATTGTGATCGAGAATATGAGTGAACCCTCATCCAGAAGAGATGAACCTTAGGGCATGTCCACCATACATGCAGTGGTGAACCCACCTGTCCACAACCCCTGAAGCAGGAGGTTGAGGTTCCTGGGTACATTTGAGAGGAGCTCAGGTACCAAGTACCATCTGGCATATACTTTGTATCTCGCCTCAATCAGGGCAACTATGAGGATACCTTTGTGGATTTGTGTGCTCCATTTGCGCCAGTCCTCTGCCTCAGTGCTTATATCCAGATCCTTCTCCCATGCTACCTGATATGATAATTTAGTAGGAGGGAAAATAAACTGTTTATAAAGCATGGATATGCCCCCCCCCCCGAAGGGCAGCATCTCGCATGCACCTGTTTTCAGACACGTTGCGTACTGCCAGATCACACCCGTCTTTTCGTAATGATTGAAGAAAATGTTGAATTTGTTGTAAGTGGAAGCTCTCCACAGGCAGCATCCCCAAGCTATCTGTGAAGAGGTGCAAGGGAGGACGTATTCCTCTGTGGTCTAAGTAGTCGCCTATACGATCTAAACCCTTGTTCATCCACCAACCGAATCTATCGGGTTGTACGCCGGGGGGGCGGGGGCGAGGATTTCTGAAAAGCGGGGCCACTGGGGTATTCTCATAGGGACCATCTCCCGCAGCTCATGTCCCATATGGGTAATGAATGAGAAAGCGTTGGACTCAAAAGATCATATGATTTTCTAATGGTTTAATGGGGTCAAATTGATGCTCATTTGACACGTAGTGGTAATAAAATTCAAAGCAGGATGGAACAGTTTTCTTAAATTAATGAAATTTTAAATGTGGTGTTCTTTTGGGGAAAATGATTTTTATTGTAATAAAAACGTGTAACGTAACTATGTCTGGAATTCCATAGCAGGTCTTGATGAAATTTTAAGGACCTTTCGAATGTAATTTGACTCAATGGCAAGAAAGAATGCTCTGATGAATGATTTTTCAGAATTTCCTTATGATCGTTCAAACAAAATTCTACTAGTGTACGGCCAGCTTTAGAAGAAACCCAAGGAATACCAATCAGAGCTCAGGCTGACTACAGCCTAGCTATCCACTAGATTTGGATATGGACCCACTGAAAAAAAGCCCTGGTCCCTACAGTTCTGAGTACTCCAAACCACATAGCTCAATAGGAAGGTAAGCAGTATTTTTTATTTTTAATAAGTCGTGCTGACCCTCTCCCCAAGGTGATTGACCTTCTTGAACACCATATGATGGTTCCAGAGCTGCCCGGAGAGTGCCAGTCCCTGTTCATCTGTACAGGAGCACGGTGAAGGTAAATAACTCCTCCAAATATTCAGCTCTGATAGTGGGGTCTATTTAGCATAAAGCAATGTCTAAGTTGAAATTCTACTCACAAAAATTAACACCAGGGCTCTTAAAATCGCTCCACGTTGTGCAATTAATCAGAGTGCGAGAAGGGTGGCATAAATCAGATTATGGTAATTAGCTTTGAGGACAGTGTTAGAACAAATTGGTTAATCTAAGGAACCACAAATAGTTTGTTGCTACAGCAGGCATTTTAATTATGATGCTTTAATTAGGCACAAAATTAATTCAATCTCCATACAGCTGTCATAAACTAACCGAGAATCACGAGAGAAAAGAAAAATCTTCAAGTCCGCGTCAGCTGCAGGAGTAAGGAGGAAGAAAGGAGGTCACTTGTTCTAATCATAAGGAAAGGACGTTGGAATTGTGGGATTTATGCACAAGAGCCAGAGTAGAGCCATTTTGTTTTAATGCATAGCTCTTGTACAACAGTGTTTCTCAACCAAGGTGCTGTGGCATCCTGGGGTGTTATCTGGGTTTCCCTGGGGGAGCACAGGACCCAGTTTGCTCTGGATCAACATCATGAGTTGCCATGGTTTGGGCAGGCTAGCCGCCAGTGATAGAACAACCAATTATATAAGGAAAACTTCCCACACTTGTCACAATATATAAGAACTATTTTCCTACTCAGTGTTCCAATCCAACACAGTGAAAAAAATCCAATATCATAAACTAAAATCAATAAGAACACCCCCCCCCCCCAAAAAAAATAAAAATAATATATATATATATATATATATATATATATATATATATATATATATATTATATATATACACACACACACACACACATATATATAGAGATAGATAGATAGATAGATAGATAGATAGATAGATAGATAGATAGATAGATAGATAGATAGATAGATAGATAGATAGATAGATAGATAGATAGATAGATAGATAGATAGATAGATAGATAGATAGAGATAGAGATAGAGATAGAGATCCATGTTTCTGCTAAGCAGAAACACGGATCTCTGTTTTCCTCCAGTTAAGTCATCCCCCACACAGTTAGAAAGCACTCCCTGGGAGCACAGTTAACCCTTTGATCACCCCTGTTATCCCCTTCCTTGCCAGTGTCATTAGTACAGTGACAGTGCATTTTGTTAGCACTGTATTAGTGTCACTGGTCCCCCAAAAAAATGTCACTTAGTGTCCGATTTGTCCGCCGCAATGTCACAGTCCCGTGAAAAATCGCTGATTGCTGCAATTTCTGGTAAAAAAATTTAATAGAAAATTCCATAGTTCTATCCCATAGTTTGTAGACGTTATAACTTTTGCGCAAACCAAATCGAAATGCGCTTATTGGAATTTTTTTTTTTGCAAAAATATGCAGCAGAATACATATTGGCCTAAATTGATGAATAAATTAGATTTTTTTACATTTTTTTATTGGGTATGTTTTATAGCAAGAAATAAAAAATATTGTTTTTTTTTCAAAATTAAGGCTAGGTTCACACTGCTGCGAATTTTATTGCGAATTTGAGCCGCTGCGATCGCTCAAATTCGCAAGTCACTTTAATACCATTGTTTTCCATGAGTGTCGTTCACATCAATGCATTGCGAATCTAACCTGCGTAAAAAAAGGGTCCTGTCTGAGTTTGATCCGTGTGCGATGCGAATTCAGCTCCATAGATTGCAAAATTTGCAGGGGAATCACAAGAACACACATAGAATTCGCAATGCAATCGGATCAAAATCGCGCTAAATTCGCACTGCAGCAGTGTGAACCTAGCCTTAATGTTTTTTTTTTTTTGTTTGTTTATAGCGCAAAAAAAAAAAAAAAGGCAGAGGTAATCAAATACCACCAAAATACATTTTTCTTTTTTCCCCGCAAATAGAAAAGACAAATTTTATTTGGGTACAGTGGTGCATGTCAGCGCAATTGTCGGTTAAAGTAGCGCAGTGCCGTATCGCAAAAAAATGGGCTGGTAATAAAGGGGGGGGGGGGGGTAAACCTTTTGGGGGTAAAGTGGTTAAAATAAAAACCTGATTAAGTGATCTACACTATTAGGCTCTCTTCTTGCTTTCCATATAAGTCCTATGATGCTGAGAATCAAGGTTAATGAACAGTCCACCTAGTATAGCGAGGTCCAGGGGCAGCTCGTCCATAAAGGGCGAATGGTCGCCACCTCCCCTTTCCATTGCCGCCGCCAAAGCTTATTCATTTCAGGATGCTGGGCGCATTATTCACAGCGGCTATTTTTTTTTTAAAGTACCTGCTTATAGCCAGAGGCTCTAATAGGCTTCAAAATAGGGTGGACTTCGGACACAGAGTCTGTTGGGATTTGTCTCTACTAGCATTGCACATCTAGACTTTGCAATATATGCCCGCTCTTCTTTGCAGAACTGCTCAAGTTACATTTGATGGTGACCGTTTGTGGACTGCAGTCTTCAAGTCATTTCACAGACTTTCAATGGGGTTTAAGTCTGGGCTCTGACTAGGCCATGCAAGGAAATTTACCTTTTTCTCCTTCAACCACTGTGTGCTCATTGTTGCTGTGTGCTTTGGGTCATTGTGATGTTGGAAGGTAAACCTTCTTCCCAGGGCTTTTTTTCTCAGAGAATAGGTGCAGGAACTCAACCATGCCGCCATACACATACCTGCCAAATGGCATCAAATAGTAGCTTTTCCCTCTGCATACAACCCCTCCCTCCACTGCCCTCATCTTCCCCCCTCCTTAAAAGCTCCACCATCTGTCATACTTCTTACCTTTGTTGCAATATTAAGCTGAAGCGCCTATCCGGCTGTAGTACGTCCCAGCATACTATACTATACTACAGTCACTTTCAAGGGATATCATGCAGTAGGAGCATCAACTACTGGTCACCAGGCAAAAATTGTAAGCCACAGAGGGTGCAGCCTACCACGCACCCTCTCCTGCCCATGACTGCACTGAACCCTGGGCACTTGTTCTGCATCTCCCTCATCCTGGTCCGGCACTCAGTGGGATCTGCGCAGGATATCTGACCTGTGGGATCTACTGGGAGATAAGCCGTCACTTGTAAACACAGAAGCTGGACTTCAGTGTTACCAAGTGATAGTGGTGAGCAGGGAGCAGAAGACCTGAGCCAGAGGTGGTGGAACTGAGTTCCCCCTAGTTTCTGCTGAAAAAAAAGCCCTGCTTCTTCCCATTGACAACTTTCTAGCAGAGGGCAGCAGATTTTCCTCTAGAATTTGATGGTATTTTGCCCCATCCATTTTTCTTCTGACAAGTGCTCCAGTCCCTGCTGTAGAGAAACACCCCCATACCAGGATATTACCACCCCCACCCCCACAACAGGATAATACCACCTCCATGCTTTACTGTAGGAAGGTGTTATTTGGATGGTGAGCTGTATTGGATTTCCGCCAGACATATCGTTTGGTGTTGAGGCCAAATAAATCAATTTTAGTCTCATCTGACCACTTTAAAACACATCGTGAAGATTCTGAGACCACATGTAAAAATGTGTTATGATCAGATGAGGCTAAAATTTAATTGCATGTTGCTGGAGCCAAAAGGTAGGGCTCCGATGTGAAGAGGGGACTATGCGATTGTGGCCTCTTTGATGGGCGACTGTGTGATGTGGGGGGGGGGGGCCTGTGTGACTGGGGGGCTCTGTGATGGGGGGCCTGTGTGATTGGGAAGCCTCTGGTGTAATGGGGAGGCTCTGGTGTGATGAGGGGCTCTCATGTATATGGAAGCTCTGATGTGATGGAAAGACCTCAAATGTGAAGTTAAATTTCATCAAGGTGATTTTGTTCATTTTCCCACCATGCTCGTTGCTAAGTGACATTTACTTTTTTTTTACATTTTAATCTGGGGTGCCTTGAGATTTTGCATACTGAAAAAAAAGATTAAGAAATGTGGTTTTACACAATACCAGTTAGCTATATTTAATTTTTAGATCTACCCCTTCACAATAAAAACGAATCTCATCTTACTGGTTTGTTTAGTCTTCTTTTGGCTGCCCAGAGAGCCAATTCACTTTCTTTTAATATTAAAATAAAAGGAGCTGACATGTAACCGTCAGATTTAATAACTTATTGGGGCAATAAAGGAACAATCAGCAGCTTGTTCTGTGCCATTTCACTTCCAGTGGCATCAATTAAGCTTCGGAGTCAGTTGAGAAAAACAAATACAATCAAATCACATTATCTCAACCTAATTCAGCCAATATGTCCTAGCAATGTATCTTATTTATGGGCCTTCGTGTCAGTTGCCATTATGCCGCTACTCCAGCAGCAGTCCATGGACCTTGTTTCTATTAATTAGAAAAGAGAAAGTGCTTTTATTTTCCAGCCTGCTCTAGAAGATAACAGCTGGGATAGGATTGGTTTGTCTATGGCTATGCCAATTGTTCTCAACCATCTTAAGTCCTGGGCCAGGTAAATCCTTCTAAAACCTTCCATGCATCAACAATAAAGTTTATGCTCACACATTTTAATTATGAGATTACAAAATATGTATTGAAGTGCTAAAAGACTCTGAAAGTGGCTGGTTGTTACTGTGGCGGGGATGGGGGTTCTGGAGCAGACTTGGTGGCCCTGTAGGGGATGAGTTATCTGGAGGGGGCTTGGGTGGGACTGTGGGAGGTTGGGGACACCGTTGGACGTTGAGGGTACTATGGATGATTGGAGGCTCTGCAGCAGGCTGTGGGGGCACTGTGGAGGCTAAGGGATCTCTGGGGGCACTGTGGACCACTATGGGAGGTTGGGGGCCCACTATGGGAGCTGGGGGGGGGCATTGTTGGAGGTTAAGGAACCTGCAGCTGGCTGGAAGCCCGGGAGAAGGGAGGCCTCATCCTGGCAGTGGGCCCGCAGCCCAGTAGGTGAGAAACAAGAAAGTCCAAAGGCAACATTTAGATTTAAAGCATACCAAACATCAGATATACATTTCATTAATTTTAAAGCTGAACTTCACCAAAATGGGGGGGATTCTGCTTATTTACACCCCCCCTCCTGCCACTTTTTGCACTTTTTTGGGGCGGGGTGAGTACCTGATTTGACTGCCGAGTGGAAGATCGCCCCCTCCTTCCCCCACAGCCTTCTGGGACACATCACAGTTCCAAGAAAACTGCGGGACCATTCACAAGGTGCAGCACGGCTCGCGCATGCACAATGGGAAACTAGCTGTGAAGGCGCAAGTCCTTAGGAAATGCCTCCCGCTGAGCCATTGTGTTCTCCTGATTGGGGGGGGGGTGATTATTGCTAGCGGCTATAGCAGCCACTACTGATAGCCGCAAGTAAAGCCCATACACATCTCTAATGACCGTCCTTCGTCAAGATGCCGGCACGTGGACCCGAAGCTGATTGAAGAATCGGTTTGGGTGATTACAACGCTGGATCCTTGGACAAGTAAGTGTTCTTTATTAAAAGTCAGCAGCTACAGTTTTTATTAGCTGCTGACTTAATTTTCTTGGGGGGGCGGCCTGGAGCTTCTCTTTAAGTGATGCATCAGAGTTCTCTTCCAGGTATTTATTACTTCTCACACAGATCAAAGTACTCCCCCTAAAGAACACATTCTTCTGTTTTTCCATTCAGAAGGATAGTGTCATCTCTGTTCTGACACCTCCAAGGTCACCAACCACTGGAAGAGAAGCTGGCTCAGAGATAACAATCATGTAAAGCCTGGTGCTTGTTCAGCCCCCTTCACAAGATCAGTCCCTGCTACAGCCTTTTACTTTGTGACTTGCCACAATGTACAGTCTGAGCACTGGAGAAGAAGAGACTGAGCAAGTGATTAACATGCTTGCAGTAGAGTGATGACATCATCTCAGCCTGGGCAAGGTCACTGGACCAGAGCTCAAGAAGATGATGCAATGTACAGTTTTTCTGAAAAAAAATTACACCATTTTATATTGTGGCATGTAGGAATTTGTGTATGCAGTTTGGTAAGCTTATTAAAAGGATTGCTTTAAATCCATTAGGTTATATAGAATAAACCAGGGAGAGAGCCAGAAAATGAGCTCTGACCCACAAGTCAGAGCTGAAGAGTGCACAGGAACCTGCCGAAGTGTAGGCAAGTACTGCATCTTGTTCCTCAAGTATTTCAAAGCCACCTGTGTCTGTGTTTGGGAGACTCACTATCACTTGGGCAGAAGGGCATGGGATATCTAACTTAATAGGGACAGTGACAGGGAGGACAGGGGATTCTCACCTTATCTAGTTTATTTTGGTCTCATGACATCTCAGGAGAAATAGTGAGCAGACAGAAAAGGCTACCATATCTAATCGCAAATGTTTGCCCTGAGAAAAGAGGTATCTAATTGTTCTTGCCCCCAAAACAATGCATAGAATAAACATAAAAGCTAGAGTGACTCCACAATTCTGGTTTATGTCTGAAGCTGAACATAAACACATCTTCAGGTGTTTCGAAAAGTACCTGTATGTCCAACGAGCAGCTTATGATGCCTATGACCAGCTTTAGGGTTCATCTTTTCAGTGATCAGAAGAGCACCTTTTGATGGTTCAGGCTTGTTCGTGTGTTCCCATGATAAATAATACATTGTGAGAAATTCATATCCACTGAATCAGTCTTCTTTACCCCACCATTTTGGTCTACACACTAGTTAGGTGCCTTTGGTTGTTTTAAACACCTGCAAATCAAGGATTCTCTGAAATGATCCCAGTCGCAGATTTGCTTTGGGTATCTTAAAGGCCAAAGAGTCCACCTCAGTTCTTAAGATACAGGAAGATGGTGCAGAACCAATTCTTGGATGTGGCAATAACTACAGCCACAGATACAGCAAAAAACCCAAAAAGCTGAAGAGCCATGTAGCCAAAAACCATAAAATTAATGGGAACGTCACTGGCTGCACCAGAGCTGCATGTCAATGACATACCCAATAATTTACCATAAGACATAAAAAAGGTAAATATTATACTCAATCAGTGTACATCTCACCGAGGTGAACGGCTCTTGGTTCAGGAGAGCTGGAGAGGAAGCACAGTCTCATTGAAGAGATGGATTGATGACTTCAATCCTGGCTGACTAGCACATGTGATAGAAATACATGCTGGCGCTTAAGCTGTAGATGTCCAAATACAGTTTGTCAGATTAGTGCTCAACACAGAACTGGTGATTAATGATCTCCCATAAACAAGGGAGACAAGTCTGTGTCAGCAGAATCTCCAAGATTCATTGACAAAGACCCAAGAGAGAATGGAAACTACATACAGAGGACAAAAAAACAAAAAAAAAACCCAAACAAACAGGATTCTGAACTGAACTCCAACACCGCACATTAATAAAGTGTCCATTGGAGTTCACCAGAGCTTCACAGGTTGCCACTGGAGGCCTCTTCCACTCCTCCATGACGACATCACGGAGCTGGTGGATGTTCGAGACCTTTGCTCTTGGCGCCAATACACAGCCATACACAAACCCCTTTACACGCTTGTAGTATCCATCCAATGCCATTGTGACAGGGTGACAACACAGTTGGGGAACAGAAGTCAGAACGTTGTCACCCTGCAACAAGAAGAGCCTAAAACAAGGAGTTTATTAGCAACAGCTCTTTAAATCTCATTAGCAGTTAAAGCGTATATGAGATTTTAGTGTTTTGGGTTACAATGATGTTAATGTCAGCCTTAATTCACCATATCATCCCGTGTTTAATCAAAGTAGAAATTTTATTCGCTCACTTGCATAAATCCAGGGCGGAATGCTCCTCTTATCTGTCTGTCTACAGCGCTGGATCTCTTCTGTTTTGTACAAGTTTCCAGGCAGAGGCATTCCATTCCTGCAACAAAGCAATCTACCGGTGCCCCTGGTGCAATCTTGTTAGTCGGCGAACTGAGTGCAGGCAATCATCTTCTATAACACTCTTTACTTGGCTGCCTGCTGTGTCTTTTAATAGCTTTAAAATCATATTTCCTGCAGAAATGGTGCCTGGCGTGCATACAAAATTCTCTCTCCCCTAAGAAAAGCCTCTAAAGGAAGACTTAAAACCCTAAGCGCTCATTACCCAAAAGCTGGTAGCAGGGAATCACCCTAGGAATTTCAGAAAAACCACATGTCCAAATAGTCACGCACATGTGGAAAGATAAAAAAAAAAAAAGAAGAAGTAGTCCCCTTGTCCCAAACCCCAAACAGGGAGCTTATGGCTAGGTGGTAGTCAGCCCAGACTGATTGGGGTTGACTTAAAAAATCTGGTGCAGCTCTGCATAGAAACGAATTTGCTTCCAATTTTTTTTTTTTGTCAAAGTGTAATTTAGCAAGCTGAAGTTAGAAGCAGATTGGCTACCATGCACAACTGTACCAGATTTTGCACTCTCCTGTTTTAGTGAATCAACCCCACTGTTTTTCACATGGTTTTTCCCTAAGCTTAGTGGGTTGCAATTTCTTACTGCTGCAGGTAGGTGCCACTGGTGCCACTGGCAATAGAATAGGATATCATAAGACTGAGCTATGAATATTTCTATTTCCTTCAGCCAACCGGGAGTTCATTGCCACCGGTCCCTGCTGGGGAAGGATATATATATTTGGGACAGGCCATGTGCTGTTCACTCTCCTCCCCTAGGCTGAGGCCTGGGGAGGGGCTGCAGGTTGGAGCGGTGCGTATTAGCCTGCTTGGGGCCTAACATTTGCCGAATAAGGACTTGAGCTTGAAGTGGCCATAAAGCTGTCCTGCCTGGTGATGGAGGAAGCTGTTCCAAGGAGGGGAACCAGGGGAGGCCCCTTGCTGGAGAGGGCCAGGAAGAAGGCTGGTCTCTTAGAAGGGCCTGGTGACTCACTTGAAAGAAGCTCTGAGCCTAGGAAATGGAGGAAGTAAAGTCTGTGAACCAAGCCTAGAGTATCACCAGATAGGCTTAAGAATTCTGACACTGTGAAGCTGGATCTGGAGAGTCTGTAAAATATTTGTTTATTATACGAGTTTTTGGATTACAAGCATTCTTTCTGGACCACTGTACAGCAAAGCATTGTAGAACTTGTATGCTGATAGCAGGACTTCTGTACCCAGACAAGCTGAATGCAGACTACATTTCCAAGAAGAGCTGGCAAAGGAGCGGGAGCCTATATAATCTAAAGGCCGAGAACTTTCAGGGAAGAAGTAAGGAGACTGTGAGAGGGTGAGGACGTGCGTGAGATGGCATTGCGGGACTTGGAGGACCCAGACCTGGTTGGGTCACATCGGAGAGCCAGGAAAGAGGGACTGCATTACCCTGACATCGCTGAAAGATAGGAGGGTCGACCCTGCAGGCAGTCGGATCATGTCATTGTCATCTCTACCACAGAGAGACAGAGAAGAAGGGCATATCTCCCATCTTTTTGAGATGGGAACGAGGGACAACTATTAGCAAAAGTATGTAGGCATAGGACACAAACCTCTGCCATGCCCCCTTAAAAAGGAGAATTATACAAAACAAATATTATTAGTTAAACCCACAAGTGCTTTTTTTTCACTACTATTCCTTTATACTGGCGTTTGACATTTACGAATGCAGCAATTTAGAAATTGGACGAAAAGTTCTGCACTGCAAAACACTTAACTAATAAAAAGTGCATTTTATATATAACTATATAGATCAGATCAAAATGAGACAAATGAGGAGGAAAGAGGCACAGAGGGACTTTGTTCCATATCAGGGACAGTTGGGAGCTATGAACAAGGGGGGCCCCCAACTAAGAGACCTTCCTTCGCTCTGCTAAGACTACAGACCAGGTGAGAGGGTCCCATAACGGAAACCATCACAAGCTACACGTGATTCTGTTTCCAGTTGTTTCAGTTTTGTACACCTTGCATTACAGTTTGCCACACCGAGACAGAGACATCCTAGTCCATTCAGTACTGCGTCTTACTAATTCTTTTTTCTCTGAAATCGCACAACTCTTGTTACAGTAAATATTTCCATGCAGACAGGAATAAGGTTAGCTTCTCATCTCAAGGCTCTTCCATCTGTAAAAGGAATTTGCTCCATCAGACTAGTTCACCATCTACAGGGGTTCAGTTCTGCTGAAGTCTACTTCCGCCCCTTTCTCAACTTTAGCCATTCTGCATTCATCTTCTGTGTTAAAGCGGAGTTCCATCTAAAAATGGAACTTCTGCTTTTTGGAACCCTCTGGTGTCACATTTGGCACCTTTCAGGTGGGAGGGGGGGGGAACGGATACCTGTCTAATACAGGTATTTTGCTCCCACTTCTGGGCATAGATAGCCAAGCCGCCTGCGGGGATCTACGCCACTTCCGGCCCCTTCTCCACCCCCCCACTGTCTTCTGGGAGACACACAGGTCCCAGATGACAACAGGGACCAGTGTCCTCGCGAGTCGTGCATGTGCAGTAGGGAATCAGGCTGTGAAGCTGCAAGGCTTCCCTTCCCGATTCCCTTACCAAAGATGACGGCGCCTCCACCTGAGAGGCGAGGGACGGGTCGGCTTCGGGTGCCGACATCGCGGGCACCCTGGTAAGACCCGGTTCACAGTAGGACAACAAGTAGCGTCCCATTCTGTACAATGGAACCGTTCTAATCGGAGCGACGCAAGTCGCTCTGACTTAGAAAAAGGTTCCTGTACTACTTTGGGGGCGACTTGAGGCGACTTGCATAGACTTCTATATAGTAGTCGTTTTGCAAGTCGCCGCCCCTGTCGTGTGCAGGTCGCCTCGGTGAGGCGACCTGCAAGTCGTGCCGCCCCTAGTGTGAACCGAGCCTAAGTGTCCATATTTTAAAAGTCAGCAGCTGCAGTATTTGTAGCTGCTGACTTTAAAAAAAAAAAAAAAAAAAAAAAATTAGGCGGAACTCTGCTTTAAAAAAAAAGGGACTTTCCCCAGTTTCTCACCATCAGGCCAAGGAGAATTTTTCTTGTTGCTGTACCATCCTCAGGAAATCTTGCTCCTACATAAAAAAAAGGACCTCAACCCTGATGTGCACCAACTAGGGCCCACCAACAAGAGTTTGTTCCTACATTTTGAAGTTATATAAAAGAGGACATCATTTTTTGCAAATTCATCTGTTAAACCCTGTTCCCAGCCATTGAGAACCCAGAAGTGAGGTAACCCAATTTCTTAATAGCCTATTTCAGTTCACTTTGGGAAAAAATATCTCAGTGCTGGAATCAACGTTTGAACTCTGGTCCGGCAGGACATTTGGGTTTGTTTCAAATGGTACTATGCATGATCATTTGGCCAAGCCTTTCAGAGTGTTTAACTTTTGTGAACGCCTAAAGTTATTTCTTTTGTGCTTACAATAATTATACCCTCACCTCAATACAATCAGAGTATTTGTTAACCTTTAAAAATACAAAACAATCATTCTAGTGTCCTGCTATAGGGCCGGTTCACACCAGAATCACACAGGCACACAGTTCTTGCATTCCCCTGCAGTTCGATTTGGAATGCACAAAAAGTAGCATGTGCGCTACTTTTGAAAAACATCCAAAATTGCGGTACCATGTGATCTCGTGCCCGCAAACTCACTGTGATTGCGATCTGCGTTTGGGGTGTGGTTACACCACTTCAGCTCTGGAAGATTTAAACCCCCCCTACCCGACCCCTCCCTGGCCAGATAATTTTTTGCGATACGGCACTGTGTTACTTTAACTGACAATTGCGTGGTCGTGCAACACTGTACCCAAATAGAATTTATGTCCCTTTTTTCCCTCAAATAGAGCTTTCATTTGGTGGTATTTGATCACCCCTGCGGTTTTTATTTTTTGCGCTATAAACAAAAAAAAGACCAACAAGGACCCATAAAATGTAAAAAAAAAAAAAAAAATCGAATCTCTTCATCAATTTAGGTCAATATGTATTCTGCTACATATTTTTGGTAAATAAAAAAATCCCAATAAGCGCTGTCATGAATCTGCAGTAATGTTTCATGCCCTGTCTGTTTGCTTACCTCTCTGGTCTATGTATCAGCTTAGAGACCACACTCTCACACCTGCATGTTTAAGTAATCTTCTCTCAGCATGGCTCCACTCCAGCCTCTAACAGGAAACACTATTTAACTCCGTGCACTGCAAGCCAGCCTTGCCCGAGCAACAGTTGAGTTTAGGCTTCTGGTGTGGTGTCCTGCTGTATATTATCTCTGACTTCCGTGTACCGACCATGGCGTGTCCTTCTGACCATTCCTGTCTGCTAGTAACCCCGACCTTGGCGTGTCGTCCTGACCATCCCTGTCTGCTAGTTGCTCTGACCTCGGCGCGTCCTCCTAAATATCCTGTGCTTAACCCTGAACTGCTGCTTCCACCAGAGCCAGTCCGTGAGCTTGAGCTGAGAGACCCCGGGGGGCCATGACCTGGAGTCAGATGCAGCCAAATCCATCCTCGCCACTAGAGGCTATGGTGAATACCTGCTGGATCTTAGAGTCCATGCCCTGGGGAATCTTACACTCTAGCTTCCTGCTTGGTCCGTGTTAGTGTTCAGGTGGAGCTGCTTTCCCGAACCACCCAGAGCTCCATCCGCAGCAACTAGGCGAAGGGTCCACAACCTTAGCGGTGCGCTCCTAACCCCAGCGGTGTGCAAACCCGTCAGGTGACCTGACAAGCGTATAGTGATTGGTTTGCGCAAAAGTTATAGCGTCTACAAACTATGGGATATATTTATCAATTTTTTATTTATTTAAAAAGATTCTACTACTAATGGAGGTGATCAGCGACTTCTAGCAGGACTGCGATATTGTGGTGGAAAAATTGGACACTAGCTGACACTTTTTTGGGGACCAGTGACATTAGTAAAGTGACCATGCATGTTTTCAGCAATGATCACTGTACTACTGATACTGGCTGGGAAGGAGTTAACATCAGGGGCGAACAAAGGGTTAACTGTGTGCCTAGCGGGTGGTTTACTACTGTGAGGGAGGTGCTTTGCCTAAAGGAAGGCCTAGCTCCATGTCCCTGCTTTTCAGGAACACAGGATCAATGCCTTCCTTACTGACAGATTGCAGTTCTGCCCTGTGTACAGAACGCTCAACGGGTGTCGGCGGACATAGGGTTTGTGGGACCTGCTGATCAGCTCTCGCTATGTAAAATCACAGCGGGAGTGAGCCGCAAACGGCGTGCACTCGATACCCGGAAGTGCAGGATCACACATATTTATATATGTAATCTTGCACAGCGCAGCCGCCCAGTAGCAGTAAAACCACTATAGGGTGTTTAGCAAATGGTTAAAGTATTGGCACGCGCAGCAGATTGCAAAGGCTGTAAGTTTTCATGAAACGCACCTTTCCCGCAGCGTGTTCTGGTGGGAACCAGCCCTTACTTTGCCATTCATTTTAAAGATGGATCTGGTTTCCAAGTCATAAGTATTTTTTTTTTTTTATCATTTTTATTACATGTACATTGTAATTGTTTTTTTTTTTTAATCATTGAAACACTACTGGTTTATGCTACAGAGGACGGCAGTAAAGAGAAAGCAGCTGTAAATCTGTCCATATAATTTAAAAGTCTCAAGAATTATTGGTCGCGCTCACAAATGCGCATCAGTAAAACGCTGACACTATTGTGATGTCGTGCAGTAAAAGAAATATACGGTCGGACGCCCGTACCTCTGGTTTCTTTCCAGGCTCCAAGTTTAGGACATCCATTCCAGCCTGGAACTACCTGAGAAATTAAAAGGGGATGAAAAGAAGCTAGCTCAGCGTTTTTTTGCCAATAAAACCTTATGAAGAATTCCTATTAGCAACCTGCCTGAGAATGCCTTCTAATCCATTTCACGCTCAGTTTCTCCTGGGTTTTAATAAAGAGACCGGACTATTTCATATTCACACAGAGTCTTGTAGGAACATCAAAAAACACCTATACGGGAATATGGAGGAGAACAGCACGCAGCCGGCTGTTAATGCTTGATGCCGCCTGCTAATGAAAAACGATAGGGCCGGCAGAAAATAAAGTCCCTGGCGTACTTTTATTCTTAAAAAATGAATTTTGCTTCTGGCTCAGCTTCACCGAGATGCTGTGCCATTTATCTCTAGGACAGGGCGAACAAAAGGAAAAAAGAGAAATGCCGGTGCTGGATTTTGTAACGGGGTGGCAAACTTTAAAAAGGAACCTTTTATTTTAAAAGTATAACATGCTGTGAAGATTAGCATCAAGGGTAGAGCTTTTTAGGATGCAGTCCACTCGCCAACAGGGTAGAGCTTTTTAGGATGCAGCCAACAGGGTAGAGCTTTTTAGGATGCAGTCCATTCGCCAACAGGGTAGAGCTTTTTAGGACGCAGTCCATTCGCCAACAGGGTAGAGCTTTTTAGGATGCAGCCCACTCGCCAACTGGGTAGAGCTTTTTAGGATGCAGCCCACTCGCCAACAGGGTAGAGCTTTTTAGGACGCAGTCCACTCGCCAACAGGGTAGAGCTTTTTAGGATGCAGTCCACTCGCCAACAGGGTAGAGCTTTTTAGGTCGCAGTCCATTCGCCAACAGGGTAGAGCTTTTTAGGAAGCAGCCCACTCGCCAACAGGGTAGAGCTTTTTAGGACGTAGTCCACTCGCCAACAGGGTAGAGCTTTTTAGGACGCAGTCCATTCGCCAACAGGGTAGAGCTTTTTAGGAAGCAGCCCACTCGCCAACAGGGTAGAGCTTTTTAGGACGCAGTCCACTCGCCAACAGGCTAGAGCTTTTTAGGACGCAGTCCACTCGCCAACAGGGTAGAGCTTTTTAGGACGCAGTCCACTCGCCAACAGGTAGAGCTTTTGAGGATGCAGTGCACTCACCAACAGGGTAGAACTTTTTAGGATGCAGTCCACTCGCCAACAGGGTAAAGCTTTTTAGGACGCAGTCCATTCGCCAACAGGGTAGAGCTTTTTAGGAAGCAGCCCACTCGCCAACAGGGTAGAGCTTTTTAGGACGCAGTCCATTCGCCAACAGGGTAGAGCTTTTTAGGAAGCAGCCCACTCGCCAACAGGGTAGAGCTTTTTAGGACGCAGTCCACTCGCCAACAGGGTAGAGCTTTTTAGGACGCAGTCCACTCGCCAACAGGGTAGAGCTTTTTAGGACGCAGTCCATTCGCCAACAGGGTAGAGCTTTTTAGGAAGCAGCCCACTCGCCAACAGGGTAGAGCTTTTTAGGACGCAGTCCACTCGCCAACAGGGTAGAGCTTTTTAGGACGCAGTCCACTCGCCAACAGGGTAGAGCTTTTTAGGACGCAGTCCACTCGCCAACAGGTAGAGCTTTTGAGGATGCAGTGCACTCACCAACAGGGTAGAACTTTTTAGGATGCAGTCCACTCGCCAACATGGTAGAGCTTTTTAGGACGCAGTGCACTCGCCAACATTGGTTTAAGGCCTTTCCCATTTTTATTTAAAAGGTACGTTCCCGCATAAGTTTTGTCATCATACCCTGGCTTGACACCAAACTCTGATACTGATATGGCATAGACCTGTCTCAATGCACATTTCCCAATGGTTTAGCCCTTTAAAAATGCTGCAAGCACTATATACCTTTTTGTTTTGTGAGAAACCCAGTGAAATCCTAGCTTCCTAATTAAGGCTGATACATATGCCTGCACAACAAGCAGAGTTCGGTTATCTTCAAAATGTTGTCCCAGGGATGGAGGCTTCATCTCACCTAATACTCTACAAAGTCTCCAGGAGACCAGGACACATACCTGGATTTGTCAATCCTGGAGAAAATTGCAAAGCCAGTTTTTTTTTTCTACTCAGAACAGATTTCAAGAGCCCCTTGATCAGCATGGGTAAAATCCCTGCGTGACACAAGACTCCTCTGACACCTTTACATGGACCTGTCACAATGCAAAAATCCCAGTGATTTAAAAATGCCACAATAAGAATACCTGTTGACTTGTGAGAAACCCAATGAACGCCTAACTTGCTGATTGAGATGACAATGTACACAAGTACAATTAGCAAATGCTGGTCACGCACCATCAAAATGTTGACCCAGAGCTCGAGGCTTCATCCCACATAATACTCTACAAAGCCTCCAGGCTTCAGGACCCACCCCAGGATTTAGCAATTCTGGAAAAAAATTGCAAATCCAGGTTTTCTGGATTTTCTTTTTCTTCAGACATACACTTTGATGGTGCAAGGAGGCAGCTTTCCTGCTTGGCAGGCCACAGATCAGGAAATAAGAATACAGGATAAGAATTTCATAAATCAACTAATTTTATAATAGTTGGCCTTGAAGTCACAATTGCCCTCCCTTGTGATAAAAACGTTTTGTGAACGGAGAGGGGAGGGAGAGAAGTGAGAACAGATCCAATTGCTAGTTCCTCCAACTGCAGTGGAACGTTTATAGCCAAAGTAAAAAGGTCCACTATACAACTAGGACGCCAAAGAAAAACATACTCATGTTCTACTTTCTCCTCTGGTGCCCCATTTTCCCACTGCATGTGGAAGGAAAGTCTCCCCATGCCTATCACCAGACTTGAGTGCTGTCCTACTGGGGCAGGTCTTTAGCCCTGAGAAAGCGCAAACTCAACTTCATGGTCAAAACTTAACACGGCTATTTTGTGGAGGGCTTCCATGGGGAAATGGCAGCTGAGGAACATAGTAGAAGCATGTGGTATGCCAACGTGAACCTGTACTTTACCCATTTAAGGCTTCACTCAGGGCAAAGTGACAAGTCTTTCACTGATACTCACCCACACACAAGCACACCTTCATTGTATCTCTCCCTTCCTCTGTTGAAGTCTAACCCAGTGCAATCTCCCCATCTGATGGTGCCCGAGCTTACCAAAGGTTAACTTCATCCTTCTCATCAGGAGGCAGTATACGGGCTTGGCAATTTGGCTGACCAGGCTCAAACAGTGCATTCTGGGAAGACATTCACATGCTCTACCATACCTGGAAGTCATTACCAAAGGCTTAGTAGGAACAAGGGAAGTGTGGAAAATATTAGCAGGTGTGGGGTTGTTCAAAAAGGAAACTTCACTTTGTCCCGAATAGGAAGAGTGATCGATTGTCTGAATGTCATTTGCCAAGAGATGGTCTTAAGAGATAGTCAATGGGAAATGTCCAAGTCCCTGGCTTGGTAAAGTGGACGTTTTTCATTGACTTTGCAGTAGTAGGGTTCTCTCAGGCTCCAGAACTGAAGTGGTGTGGTGACCTCACCACATGGAGACCAGTTGGCATGGGCACAGACTGTAGAAGAAGTATTCTACCACTTGGGACTTTTAATAAATACAATGCAGAATTCAAAAAACTAGGGGCTCCTTGCATCTAGTGTTTCTTTCATCTCCCAATAGTCTTTTTTTAAATTAGCTGTGAATGCATTACAAAGTGACCTTTCAGGACCTTCTGTATGGTTTGAAAACCCTGTAAAGTCATTTGAAATACCCCTTTAAGAAAAGTTTTTCATCTTCAAGGTCACCAACAGGTCAAAAGGAAGCTACCGAATTAAATATATAAATGCTTACTTTCTGAGTTTTATTCAAAATGGAAGCTTATCTCTCCCGCTCAGGCTCTATACAGAGAAATCTTCTGCATGCAAGTATCTGACACACAGGAGAATCGCTCTATTGTAACCACAATCTGGCCTTATTAAAGGCCGCGTGGAGAAAGAAGTGGACTCCATATAATATTTCACAGATATTCCATCTGGATTTATCATCCTTTTAATAGTATAATTTCTGGTAACTTGCAGGATGTGTTTCAAGGTTCCTTTTTGTGAATTTTGTTCAAGCAGAAGGGAAACCAATAAAAAGGGAATGTAAAACAATGGATGGTAAAAAGTTCATTTTAAAAACTTTAGCTGTAATCATTTTTTTTTTATCATCTCCCACCAAGAATACTAAAATAAAATTCTCCTACGCCTAATGTTCATGGGGACATACTGTATATTTTTGTTTGTACCCATAAAAAGGGCCTAGAAACTATAGTGGGCTTTTTTTTAATCCTACCTAATACTGACACTAAACCACAAGGTTGTTTAACCTCCGTCCACCCGCAATGTACTGCGGATGAGCAGCCGCTGTAGGCAAAGCCCCTCCTTCCGGGTTTAGGGCGCGCTCCTGTCAGCACATCCCTGACCAATGATTCAGGGCCGGGACAAGCTAATTGGCTGTGTACATTCACAGCCTAGAGCTCTGTGTTGACATTCACCACAGAGCATGATCCCTGTGTTTCTCATCCCTGCTTTGCTGGGATGAGAAACTTAGAGATCAGATAGTAAAAGCAGCACTACACACACACACACTACACATAGTTAGGCACATATTTAAACACTTGATCGCCCTAGATGTTAACCCCTCCCCAGTCAGTATCATTAGTACAGCAACAGTGTATAGTAGGATCACTGTATTAATGTCGCTACTGATGTCAGCGGCAGTTAGTCAGTTCGCCGCACTATCGCAGTCCAGTTACAAGTCGTTGATCGCTGCCATTAGAAGTATAACAGAAAAAAAGTAAAACATACACATACATACATACATACATACATACATACATACATATACACACACACACACACACACACCATAGTTTGTTGATGGTATAATGTTCATGCAAACCAATCAATATACACTTATGGGGATTATTTTTTTACCAAAGACATGTAGCAGAATATATTTTAGTTGAAATTTATGAAGAAATTAGATTTTTTGCATTTTTTTTATTAGATATTTTTTACTTTCTATATAAAACCTCAAAATTTTTATTCTATTTTCATTCATAAATCGCAAAAAAAAAACAAAAAAAAAGAAAAAAAAACTCAGTGGTTGTCAAATACCACCAAAAGAAAGCTCTATTTGTGTGAAAGAAGAGATACAAATTTAGTTTGGTTACAGCGTACATGACCGTGCAATTGCATGAAAGCGCAGCGCCGAAAAGGAAAAATTGCCTGGTCATGAGCCCCTGTACAAATCATTACTAAGACCTCATCTGGAATATGCAGTTCAGTTTTGGGCACCAGTTCACAAAAAGGATATCGGGGAACTGGAGAAAGTGCAGAGAAGGGCAACCAAACTGATAAGAGGCATGGAGGAGCTCAGCTATGAGGAAAGATTAGAGGAACTGAATTTATTCTCTCTTGAGAAGAGAAGATTAAGGGGGGATATGATCAACATGTACAAATACATAAGTGGTCCATATAGTGAACTTGGTGTTGAGTTATTCACTTTACGGTCTTCACAGAGGACAAGGGGGCACTCTTTACACCTAGAGGTGAAAAATAAAATCATCTCCAAATACGGAAAGGTTTCTCTACAGTAAGAGATGTGAAAATGTGGAATAGACTCCCTCCAGAGGTGGTTCTGGCCGGCTTAGTAGATTGCTTTAAAAAAAAGCCTGGATTCTTTCCTAAATGTACATAATATAACTGGGTACTGACATTTATAGGTAAAGTTGATCCAGGGAATATCCGATTGCCTCTCTGGGGATCACAAAGGAATTTTTTCCCCTGCTGTAGCAAATTGGATCATGCTTTGCTGGGGTTTTCGCTGGATCAATTGTGTGTATGGGATTGTGTATATGGGATTGTATGGGTTTTTTTTAGGTTTTTTTTTTGGTTGAACTAGATGGACTTATGTCTTTTTATAACCAAACTATGTAAGCCCGTAATCACTCTCCTGGGACCTACTGTTGCTACTTACAGCTACCCATTGAGATGAACTTGAAGATGTGGCTGTAAGCGGTTATGTGGCAGGGGTTGTGTAGCACCCGCAAGGATGTACGCTCCTAACACACCTAATGTGTGTAGTTCTACCCTCCCCAAAAGCAGCTCATTGGTAGTTTGGGTCTTCTGTTCTTTGCCTCGACTCTATGAATAACCTTGGTCCCTGTCACACACCAGGGTATGGTGGTTCTTCCGCACCCCCTCAACATAAAAAAAATAAAGTTAGCAGCTAGAAAGCCGCCGCTAACTTTTAATGAAAAGACACTTACCTGCCTAGAGATTTAGTAATGTCCTGTCCCGGGCTGATTCTTAATCAGTCTTTTGGTTCTGGTGCCGCCATGCTAACTGTGAAGTGGAAATTGGTACCTGTCAAAATCAGCCAGATGTAAAAATGTAATTCAAAGTAATGGCCTCAGCAGTTAGATAGATCTATATCTGGTGAACTGCAAATCAGCATTGAGCAATAACACAAACCACATCAATGATAAACAGTATTGGCATAACATTCCTGCTACCAGTATATTATATTATTAGAGTGCACTCTAGGAGTGACTAGAATAAAGCCCAGATCAACTGCAGTGGTGCCCCTTTGTTATAGGCAGTGACTGGAGTTCTTGTGGAGCAGTTTATCTAAAGAGGCAGTCCTATGCTCTGGACTTTCAGCCAAGTAAGGTTGGGGCCCAGACCAGTGGTGGTGCGCATGAATACTGTCTCAATGGAACCTGCACAGAGTGGTATAGAATGAGGTTTAAGTGTCTAATCCCTAGACTCAGTCTCTGGTAGCAGCAAAAGAGGTTATGGCCACAAGGCCCTCTCCCCAACCCAATAATATAGCCACAAAAGTCCCGCTATACAGATGCCCTCTGGATTGACTTGGTGCGATGCCAGCTTTCAGTCCTCCAGGCTACAGCGTTCTAGTGCAGCAAGTGCCCGTATACCGCAATGATTCATGCTGTCCTCCCTCTCTCTCTGGCCCCCAGTGCATAGGGCCTCGATCTCTGCTCAGACAGCCAGCTTCTCCCACAGAGGGAGATGCTCTCACTATGGTTCCCCACAGCAGAGAGAGAACTAGTCCATTGGCAGCCCAGGAAACAGCCTCCGTCTCCCTACTTATCACTGTCTTCACCTGGTAACTGTAGTCCAATCATCATAAAAGTCCACAGTATGGCTCCCTTCCTGTGAACTTCAACTCCAACATTCCACTGCGGCCAGCATAGAAGTCTATGGAACTCCTTTGACTTGCCTGCTCCCCCTGCTGGCGGGAGGCAGGAAGTGTGATTGAATCCAGTGATCGTGTATAAAGCCACTGGTGACTATATAACTTGCTCCTTGTAGCCAAGCATCTGGCTACATATGCATTCAGAGCATATTTGTCCAGTCCATTTGAATGCAGTTTCTCAACCCTCGACACATGAACACACGCAGCTGCATCTTCTAGTTCATCCTAAAGGGCGGCTGGAATAAATTTGTCTCTGCGCCTCCTAACAGTGGTTTGGTGCTTCAGTTCGCATTTCTGTTACATAGATAAATCCAAAACACGTTATCACAACACAAAAATAGTCCCAAAATCATTGGTGGTCAGTGGTACTTTAAACCCCATTCCCAAAACAATCCTACAACATCAGTGGTCAGTCACTTGCATTTTAAACTTCCTCCAAAACACTCCCACAATTATTGGTGGCCAGTGGCATTTTAATCCCCCCCAAAACAAACCCACAACATTGGTGGTCAGTTTCATTCCCGATATGCAAAGGTCTGAACCTAGCCTAAGGGATAACCCCAGCCCGACCGACCCAGCCCTTAGAGCCAATCCTTATCCTGATGTTACGGATCCAACTTCCCGACTTCTCTTACATGCCAGAGGCTGTACACCTTGGAGACCTGCTGCTGATATGGGTACGGCCCTTTTTTTTTCTACAAAAGCATGGCTCCAGGGATAACTTTCAATAGATCGCAGCGAGGTAGCTGCTGTGCTATGCATGAAACCCTGACCCAGAATCTGGTGGTCTACGAATGCTTTAGCACCGGATTCCCAATGAACATGCGATGTGCCCGGGAGAGAGGTGGCCTGCTTCCATCCATGCTCCACAGTGGTGTAGTGGATAGCACTTTCACCTAGCAGTAAGAAGGGTCGCTGGTTCGAATCCCAACCACAACACTACCTGCATGGAGTTTGCATGTTCTCCCTGTGCCTGCATGGTTTCCTCTGGGTACTCCGGTTTCTTCCCACATTCCAAAGACATGCTGGTAGGTTAATTGGATCCTGTCTAAATTGTCCCTAGTATGTATGAATGTGAGTTACGGACCTTAGATTGTAAGATCCTTGAGGGTAGGGACTGATGTGAATGTACAATGTATATGCAAAGCGCTGCGTAAATTGATGGCGCTATATAAGTACCTGAAATAAATAAATAAAAAATAAATGCTCCAGTCCCAAAGGGGTGGGGGGGCAGCTATCCAAGGCCAACCTGGACTCCTCGGCACTGGGGTATCATCACCTTTAGGGGGATTCTGACTTAGAGGGGTTCACTCATAATCCCACAGATGGCAGCTTCGCCCCATTGGCTCCTCAGCCAAGCACATACACCAAATATCTGAACCTGCGGTTCCTTTCGTACTGAGTAGGAATACTATTCCGACAACACATCATCAGTAGGGTAAAACTAACCTGTCCCAAGATGGTCTAAACTCAGCTCACATTCCCTATTAGTGGGTGAAGAATCCAACGCTTGGTGAATTCTACTTCAAAGGATCAAAAACCAACATCACTATGAACGCTTGGCCGCCACAAGTCAGTTATCCCTAATGGCAGGGCTTTTTTTCAGGGGGAACTTGGTGGAACTCAGTTCCACCACCTCTGGCTCAGACCCTTTGGTGCCTGCTCACCACAATCACTTGTAAACACAGAAGTCTGGTTTCTGTGTTTACAAGTGACAGCTCTGCACTCTGTGTGTAATGCAATCCTGATATTTAATGCCCCTTTAAGACCCTTCTACTTTGTGAAATATGACCACACCAACTATTTGATGTGATTTGGAGGGTGTGTGTGGGGGGAGGGGTTTTGGGGGGGTCCTGGTTGAGTTCCAGCACGTATTGTTTGAGAAAAAAAGCCCTGCCTAATGGCAACCCTATGCATCTGCAAATATGCAAATTTTCATGTGTGCCAAACCACATGGTGCCGCAGCATCATGCAGTTTGGTGCGGCACATTTTTGGTAAAGGGACTGTTTGGATCTCTCGCATATATAGCACCCCGTTGAAATGAATGGGCAACACACCTGTGCTTGGACCTTAGGGTTTAAATCTACTGTAAAGACTGCCAGGTCTGTTCCAGAATATTCCTACACTGGAAACAATGTTTCAAACAATATTGTATCTTTTAGTCCATCAGTCCTTGGGTACATAGATGCAGTAAATCAGAACTGTATCCTTATCAATGCTTAAAGAGGATCTGTTGGCGATAGACAGATCTGCAGAAGAGGAAAGGGTTAATTCCTAGGCTGAGGACTTGTGGATTTACACACAGGAGCGTGCCGGCTTTCATTCTATTTTGTTTTCATCTTTCAAAGAAGAACGTGAAATATTAAAAGGTATTCTGACTTACAAAGAGAATTCGACATCGCAGCCAAGGGAGACTCTGCAGAGTTTTTTTTTTTTTTTACTGAGAGTAAAAAAAAAAAAAAATATATATATATAAACCTGAAAACGAGAGAATTAATCACTGTCAGATATTGCAATGCACTTCACGTCACCATGCAGGTTCCTGTATACTGTACCCCGTCAATTCATTGCTGTAGTATACGGCAGTCCACTCTCCTGAACCTGTGTGTGTGTCTGTATGCAATGCACCAACCATTTCTGTAATATAATTGTGACCCCCAACATCCTGTAATAAAATGCACCCCGATTCAACACTTTCTAAATATAATGGACCCCATTTCAACACTATAATATAAAATGCACCACATTCCAACATCCTGTAACATAATGCACCAACCCTTTCTGTAATATAATGTATCCCCAACATCCTGCAATACAATGCACCCCGATTTAACACCCTCTAATCAGAATGGACCCCATTTCAACACTAATATAAATGCTCCACATTTCGACATCCTATAACATAATGGACCCCATTCCAACACAATATAAAAATTCACCAAATTCCAACATTCTATAATAATAATGCACCCTATTCTAACAGCCTTTATCATTATACACCTCATTAGAACAGCCTGTAATAATTATATAATGCACCCTAGTCCAACACCTTATATAGTGCACCTCATTCCAATGTGCAGGGAAAAAAAAGGTCTATATGAGCCGCACATCTCTGCAAACCCCAAGTAAGAAAGTGTAACAGCCTCAGTCCACCAATGTGTTTCACTCCGCCCCCCTGAGTTTAATCGTGGGGAACCTCATTTCAACACCCTGTAAAAGAAAAAAAAAAGAGACCTCCACCATGTCAGATGTAGAGTATGGTGGTCCCATCCCATCCCTAGTGCAATAGACCAAAAAGAAATACCCCCTGAATGGGACTTTGAAAGACCACTAACTCTTAAGTATAAAAAAAGTATCTTTTTATTAAAAATATGATCTAGGATAAAAGGACGTACAACATCTACACATTACATAGATGCATCAAACAAAAAACAGAACATCAATACAAAGAATGAAATATAAATTGACATATGTACTCTCCAAAGGGTGGTATACCCCAATACCCTGTAATAGGATGCACCTCAAACACTTTGTAATATGTTGCACAGCAGTACAACACTTTGATAAAAAGTTCACCCCATTCCAATATCCTATAATAATATACACTCTGTTGCAGCACTCTAATATAATGTATACCAGTCCAACAGCTTGTAATATACACCCTGTAATATAATGCACCTTAGTCCAAACACCCTGCAATATAATGCACCTTAGTCCAACACCCTGTAATATAATGCACCCCAGTCCAACACCCTGCAATATAATGCACCTTAGTCCAACACCCTGTAATATAATGCACCTTAGTCCAACACCCTGTAATATAATGCACCCCAGTCCAACACCCTGCAATATAATGCACCCCAGTCCAACACCCTGTAATATAATGCACCCCAGTCCAACACCCTGTAATATAATGCACCTTAGTCCAAACACCCTGCAATATAATGCACCCCAGTCCAACACCCTGTAATATAATGCACCCCAGTCCAACACCCTGCAATATAATGCACCCCAGTCCAACACCCTGTAATTAGGGTTGCACCGATACCACTTTTTTTTTTAAGACCGCGTACAAAGTACTGATACTTTTTTTCAAGTACCCGCCGATACCGATTCTTTTTTTTTTAATGTCATGTGACAGTAACACTAATATGCAGCACTGATAGGTGGCACTGATGAGGCGTGGACTGTCAGTAGTCTTTTTTTATTTTATCTTGATTTTATTTATTTTTTATAATTTATATATTTTTTATACGCCGATTTTTTTCAACCCTTTTTGGGGGGGGGGGGGGCACGGACAGGCAAGGTCCATAAAGACATGGATGAGCGAGTTTGGGGTGGAGGAACTTGGCTGGCCTGCACAGAGTCCTGGCCTCAGCCCGATAGAACACCTTTGGGATGAATTAGAGCTGAGACTGCGAGCCAGGCCTTCTCGTCCAGCATCAGTGCCTGACCTCACAAATGCGCTTCTGGAAGAATGGTCAACCTCTTTCAGCTATTTCTAAATGCAGATTGGCTGCACATCACTGCATTGGACTAGCTTTCCACTTGTGACAACAGAGCACCATGAGCCACTCGTGGACTACGCTAGGGGCACATGTGACAGGTTGACAAATGTGAGAACAAAGACCTCTTGGCAGGATCACAAATTTGTGAAAACTGTTACCCCAGCACTTGCAGTTTACAACTTTAAATGCTTCTAGCTTGTGCTGTCTGTGCCACTTCCCTGAACTTCTGGTCTTCACAGGAAAAACAGATAACAGTGGACAGTGCAGTCGCCAGTCAGTCTGTTGGTTTGGAGGAAGGAGGAGCAGGGTTACGTCTTGTCATCCTCTGCTGGACTAGTTTCCTAGTAGTCTCAACTAAGCACCATGGGCCACTTGTTACCTTTTACATGTGCCCCTAACCTAGTCTACAAGTGGCTCATGGTGCGCATTTGTGACTACTGGGAACATAGACCATTATAGGATGGCAAGGAATTCCCCTGCTTCTCCCCCAACAGACTTCCAGACTAACAGACTGACTGGAGACTGCATTGCCCACTGTTATCTCCTTCCTGTGAAGATCAGAAGTTCAGGGAAGCAGTACTGACATACCTCCCAACCGTCCCTGATTCACCGGGACCGTCCCAAAATTTGATCCATGTCCTGGGGGTCTGGGTAAATCAGGGCTGACTCCAGGAACACCCGTGGCATGTGTGGGGCGTCTTGGTTCCCGCACGCCGCGAGCAACACTTTGCATGGCACCTGGCCTCTCTCCCCGGCTGCCTCTGACACACAGACAGTGCAGAGTAGAGTACACTGAACCCACCCCTCCTCCTTCTCCTGTGTTTTCCTGTACAGAGGAGGAGGCGGGGAGCAGCACACCACTCTGCCAGAACGGGGCTGATCTGAGGTTTGTGATGATTTCTATGTACGCAAGGCTTGCAGAGGAGGGAGACTTGGGGAAGGGGGGGGGGGGGTTAAGCTGGGATAGGATCACGGGGAATGGATAGAGATCAGGGTGGTAGATGGAGCTGGGATGGGATCGGGGAATGGATAGAGCCGGGATGGGATCCGGGTGGTAGATAGAGCCGGGATGGGATCCGGGTGGTGGATAGAGCCGGGATGGGATCAGGGGCACGGATGGAGCCGGGAGGGATCAGGGGTATGGATGGAGCCGGCTTAGGATCAGGGGAATGGATGGAGCCGGCATGGGATCAGGGGAATGGATGGAGCCGGCATGGGATCAGGGGAATGGATGGAGCCGGCATGGGATCAGGGGAATGGATGGAGCCAGGATGGGATCAGGGGAATGGATGGAGCTGGGATGGGATCGGGGGAATAGATGGAGTTGGGCTGGGATCGGGGGAATGGATGGAGCCGGGATGGGATCGAGGGAATGGATGTAGCCAGGGTGGGATCAAGGGAATGGATGGAGTTAGGATTGGATCAGGGGATGGATAAAGCCAGGATCAGGGGAATAGATGGAGCGGGGATGGGGGTCGTGGATGGAGCCGGGATGGGAACTGGGAATGGGTTTTGTATAACCATATACCTTTAGCCTCTCCCACTGCTATGCACTTGGCCACACCCCCACATTCTGAAGTTCAAATGTTGGGAGGTATGGTACTGAGAGAGCAGGAGCCAGAAGCATCGAGAGTTGTAAACTGCAAGTGCTGGGGTAACAGTGTTCACAAACTGTGATCATGTGATGAAGGTCTTTGTTCATGAACTTCCTGCAATAGAGTAACAACCATCCCCCTAATTGTACTCTCACATGGTTACCTTTTACATGTGCCCCTCCCATGTTTGCATCTTTGATCTCCTCCAGCCTCTTTTAGCTTGATAAATGCACCGGAACTAGCTTCCCACTAGTGACAATAGAGCACCATGAGCCACTCGATGACTACGCTAGTGTCGGGCTGACAACATGGGAGTACATTTTGGGGGGGGAGCTGGACGTTACCCCAGAGCAGGAAGTACCTTTTGGCATAATCACAATTTGTGAATACTGATACCCCCAGCATTTGCAGTTTAGGACTTCTGGTACCTGCTGTCTCAGTGCTGCTCCCCTGAACTTTTGGTCTTCACAGGAAAAAGAGATAACAGTGGACGGTACAGTCCCCAGGGCTGTGTGTTTCTATTGATGCACACAGTGCAGGGAGGCATTAGTCCCTGCATGCAAGGGACATAGGATGCTGCAAGAGAAAGGAGCCACCCTGAAACAGGATTTCTGGGAAAGCAGTCATAGATAGCACCAGCTTAAACTGAAACCAATGAAGGATAAAAGAAAAGGAAGCTGCATACTCAGTGAAAAAAAATCAGCTGCTGCCTGGGAAGTAGAGCTAGGCCACTCCATTTCACCCATAAATGCTTTATTTTGACCCCAAAACTATCAGGCATCAAGAAAAAGGGTTTAAATTGGTGACCCGATGGTATAGATGTCCTTCGACCATACATCATATCAATCCAATGCTCCCAGACACCTGCTGGAGATGTTTGCATTCCAGGGGTACCTTGCTCCACATCTGGTGGGCTTGCCCTTCTATAAAAGGAGCTTCTGGCAGCTAGACTTCGACTTGTACTGCAGACTGATGACAACATCAATGACACCCTCACCTGAGATAGCTCTTCCATCTATGCTCCCAGGGTCACTCAAAATCGGTAAAGAAAGATGTATTGCGCCATTTTTTGGCTGCGGCTAGGACGGTGATACCCGGACAACAGAGGTTGATGACTGTGCCTTCCCTGGGAGGATTGGACAATTGAGGTGGACCGAATTAAAGACCTGGAACAAATGTTGGCACAGGAAGTGAATAAAGATGAGCAATTTTCCAAGACCTGGACCTCGTGGTCTATGTTCCGCTATTCTAAGGGGTTCATCCCATGGGCCGAAGGAGATCCTGTTCTTACTGCCGATTAGCCTAGATGGAGGGTCTTCTATACATATCTTCTCTGCTTTACTGCTGTTTCTTCCTCATTCCTCAATACCCCTCGACATTTGTATGTGCTCTTCAAGCAACCACCCCATAGCAATTTGTCTTGATACGAAGTAATTATGTGATCAATGCAGCATTTCCTTTATCGAACAAAGGATCAACAAAATATCATATACCTTGGTATGTTATTATTCAAGTGTACACCGCCCGTAAAGCAGATGGTGGTGTATGCTTAGTTCAAATGAGATATATGTTATGTTCTGGACAAACCTTGACGTTTACGTTCAGATTTCAATTTACGAATATGGCACAAATTTTTATATTAGATGCGATATGTATAATATATCCTAATTCTTGTACGCTTTGTAACCTCATATATATATATGTTGACTTCTTACCTAACAAAATAAGATTGAACTAAAATCAGCTGCTGAAAGTGGTAGAAATACTGGAGGATTTAATATCACTTCAAGTTCCCGTATTCCTCATTTTGTTGCATCAAATTCCCACACCCGCTAGATGATGTATCTCACATCAGCACCCCCCCCCCCCAACTCAATTATATCACTCAATTTAATAACAAGAAAAACGCTAGATCTAATATAACGTTCTCCGATATACGTGTATGCACTGACAAGAGGCAAATACCAACCAAGCAAGACAGACTTGTGAATGGGAGGAAGGTGGACCATTTTAAGGTTATTCTTTGTATTCTATCAGTTTCAATTTACATTGTATTGAAACGAGATGATGATGATGATGATGGAGAATGAATTATTATATTGATATTTTATTACTATAATTACTACAATTATTATTTTTCTGAAATGTCATTAATAAAAAAAAAAAAAAATGGAAAAATGTTACCCTATATAGAATATTAAGATAGGCAAACCATCTATCAATTGGTGTGGATACATATGCTGGATTTATAGAGTTGGGCAAGGCGAGGAAAAAGATGAAATGTAATAACAGATAAATATTACGCTGTCAGTGAAAATTATATAGTACTGTATTCATTTTCCTGCCATTTATCACAGGTGTCACCCCAACCAAATTCAGACATTCCCTGATAGACAACCACTGATTGCTGGGTTTATTGCTTCTTACAATTAAGCTTGTGTTACTTAGGGCAAGGCGTCGCACGGAGTTAGCAATGCCAGTGTGACTTCTATACACCACCAGTAGGTAGTGGACTGTAGATTTGATTCAACAATAGTATATATATATATATATATATATATATATATATATATATATATATATATATATATATATATATATATATATATATATATATATATATATATATATATATATATATATATATATATATATAGATATATATAGATATAGATAGATAGATGCTATTAATTGAATCAACTGTTAAAACTTACACTCAAATCAATAGAAAACATAAAATATCATATAAAAAGATTGTGCAATTATGATATAATTTACTTATATCCTGCCCAACACGGCCTGTGTAATGTAAGCCCAATATAACTCCCAGGAGATGGCAGGAAGCTGCATGGGATCTTTGCAGTTTCTCAAAGGGGCAAGTAATCCACCAATAAAAGAGGCACATTGAACACCATCAAAAAGGGGGACACAATGACCATTGAAGAGGAAACACTGACCATCAGCAAAAAAAGAGAGAGAGTGACTTCTGACCACCAACGAAGGGGCAGATTGACCACCAATGAAGGGGAAAACTAACCAACATCGATAGAGAGGCAGTGACCTCTGACTACCAACAAAGGGAACACACTGAACACCAATGAAGGGGGCAGGTTGATCATCAATGAAAAGGGAACACTGACCACCAACAAAAGGGACACATTGGCCACCAATAAAGGGGGAACACTGACCAAACAAAAAGAGAAAAACAGTGACCTCTGACTACCAACAAAGGGGGCACATTGACCACCAATGAAAAGGGAATACACTGACCACCAATGAAGGGGAACACACTGATCACCAGCGATAGAGAAGCAGTGTCCACTGACTGCCAACAAAGGGAACACATTGACCACCAATGAAGGTGGAATACTGACCACCAGTGATAGACATTGACCACTGCCTACCACCAAAAGAGACACATTGATCACCAATCAAGGAAAAACAATGCACTGATCGTGAATGAAGGGGGAACACTGACCACCACTGACAGGGAGGAACTGACCACCAACAAAGGAGACAAACTGACCACCCATGAAGGGGGCACATTGACAGCCAATAAAAGAAACACATTACATAGTTACATAGTTAGTAAGGTTGAATAAAGACACCAGTCCATCAAGTTCAACCTGAGCAAGTGTGGGTGCATGTCTACAATTATCCCTATTTTTATTTAAGGTACCCATATAGCGCTGTGTCAATTTTTTACGCAGCGCTCCACCCATATATCGCACACTCACATCGATCCCTACCCTCAAGGAGCCCACAATCCAAAGTCCCTAACATTCATATACTGGGGCCAATTTTGGACAGAAGCCAATTAACCTACCAGCATGTCTTTGGAGTGTGGGAGGAAACCGGAGTACCCGGAGGAAACCCACTCAGGCACGGGGAGAACATGCAAACTCCAGGCAGGTAGTGTCATGGTTGGGATTTGAACCAGCGACCCTTCTTACTGCTAGGCGAGAGTGCTACTCACTACACCACTGCACTGCACACTGATTGATAACCAATGAAGGGCGAATACCGACTACCAATGACAGACAGAGACCACTGAGCACCAAAAAAAAAGGGGACGTATTGACCACCAATGAAGGGGAAACAAAAGCAAAAAAAGCAAACACACTGATCCCCAAGGAAGGGGGAACATTGACTACCATTGATAGACAAACATTGGCTACTGACCACCTACAAAGAGGGCAATTTGACCACCCATGAAGGAAACCAATGTAGGGGGAACGCTGACCACCAAAAACAGAGAGACAGTTACCACTGACCACCACCAAAAGGGGGCAACCCCAGAGTATAGCAGGAACAGGGAGGTGGGGAGAGTGTCTGATGTTCTCAGGTCTGGCACTACCAGTATGCCCCCAGCTGTGTGTAGCGAGCAAGAGAAAATATACAAAATGATATACTGTATATACACACGCACACACACTGTATATATGCAGTAGATTGTTTATTACAATGGAAAGGCAGACATGTAAAAAACAAATAATGCATATACAGCATGCTTCATTTTATGTATTTTGCAATGTTGGGATAATAGTCATTCTTTATTGAAAAAAAAAAAAACATAATTTATCACAGTTTTCCTGCTGTGTCTGCCCGAAAGACACAAACTACAACAGTGACACCTAGAGGCTGTGACAACCCAACTACACAAAACACGACCAGCTACTGAAATGAAAGTGTGTCTAGATTTGCAAAAGTGTGTCTATTTTATTTTATTTTTTTAAATGTAGTACGTGTGAAAATAACCCTGCGATGCGCGGACCTATATATACACACTTCTGCAGCCTTGTTTATAAACCATCATCCTCGTGCCCCTGACTTCCCCACTAACGAATCCTGTCACCGCCATGGTTTTATGGACAGTTATAAGACTGTAAATTTGTAAGTTCTGTATATAATTGTATTGTATTTTGTATGTATTACACACTGCCCTCACTGTGCACACGGCACTAATAATGTTTTCAGTACATGTTTGCATTCTTTCGAGTCCTGATTAGAATTAGTCTGCCTATGTTACGCCCCTTGTTACCATAAACGTACAATTGTAATATTAATGTGATACCTATGTAATCATGTGTATAAAAACCTTCAATTGTGTCTTAATAAAGCAGAACAGTTATTTGGAAAGATGCGGGGCGTATCTTTTGTGTCTGTTCCCTACTGCAGTAGTTATTCTTAATTTGGAACCAATAAGCAATAGGAGGATAGGATTTGCCTATCTATAAAATGTCCAGGTCAACCCCAACCCTTCAAATATCTATGGCCAATGTCTCTGGGTGTGAGCTCTGCCTGCTCTACTGCTCATAGGGGCAGAATACACAGCACAGAATCATGTGACAAGAGATGCAGTCCCACCCAGAAGCACTGTGAAAAGCTCTCTTAATATGGCAGTGATGCATTATATAAAATTCAGCTTAAAACTGAAGTTTACTTATATTCTGCCTTCCCTGGTTCCTTCCCCACCTCCATCAATATGCTAAATTACATTTATAAATAAAACTTTTCTATTTTCATTAAATCTGTTATTTTAGACACACTTATGTCTTCACTGGGTCTCTGTGCTTCTTTATGCAATGCAGGCAGGGTGCTGTTCATAGCTTCCTGAAAACAGCACAGCCCCCTCCTCCAGTATTTAAACAGTAGGCTGGCTCTTGGCAGGAGTTATGTAAATATCAAAATGCCTTGATGGGTGGGTGTCATTCTCGAGGAGTTTGCATGCAGTCCACCCTAGGTACCGAAGAACTGAAATCCAATGAATGAAAAAGGGACAGACTGGGGACAAGCTGGGGAAGAAAGGGCTGGACGATGCTGGTTGTCCTCTATCCAGGAAATGAGGGGAATTTTGACTTGCTAAAGCTTCTAATGCACATTGTGAGAAGCTTACAGTGTGTAGTGGAAAAAAAAAAATGTACAGTGCTTTGAAAAAAGTATTCACACCCCTTGAAATTTTCCACATTTTGTCATGTTACAACCAAAAACGTAAATGTATTTTATTGGGACTTTATGTGATAGACCAACACAAAGTGGCACATAATTGTGAAGTGGAAGGAAAATCATAAATGTTTTTCAACATTTTTTACAAATAAATATGTGAAAAGTGTGGGGGGTACATTTGTATGGCGCCCCCCGGAGTCAATACTTTGTAGAACCGCCTTTCAATTGCAATTACAGCTGCAAGTCTTTTTGGGGATGTCTCTGCCAGCTTTGCACATCTAGAGAGGGACATTTTTGCTCATTCTTCTTTGCAAAATCGCTGAAGCTCTGTCAGATTGGATGGAGAGCGTCTGAAGAGCAATTTTCAAGTCTTGCCACAGATTATCATTGTGATTTAGGTCTAAACTTTGACTGGGCCATTCTAACACATGAATATGCTTTGATCTAAACCATTCCATTGTAGCTCTGGCTGTATGTTTAGGGTTGTTGTCCTGCTGGAAGGTGAACCTCCGCCCCAGTCTCAAGTCTTTTGCGGACAGGTTTTCTTCTAAGATTGCCCTGTATTTGGCTCCATGCCATCTAACCAGCTCTAGCCAGCTTTCCTGTCCTTGCTGAAGAAAAGCATCTCCCAAACGTGAAGCTGCCACCACCATGTTTCACGGTAGGGATGGTGCGTTCAGGGTGATGTGCAGTGTTAGCTTTCTGCCGTTTTGCATTTCGGACAAAAATTTAATTTTGGTGTCATCTGACCAGAGCACCGTCTTCCACATTTTTGCTGTGTCCTCCACATGGCTTCTCACAAACTGCAAATGGGACTTCTTATGGCTTTCTTTCAACAATGTCTTTCTTTTTGTCACTCTTCCATAAAGGGCAGATTTGTGGAGAACATGACTAATAGTTGTCCTGTGGACAGATTCTCCCACCTGAGCTGTGGATCTCTGCAGCTCCTCCAGAGTTACCATGGACCTCTTGGCTGCTTCTCTGATGAATGCTCTCCTTGCCCGGCCAGTCAGTTTAGGTGGACGGCCATGTCTTGGTAGGTTTGCGGTTGTGCCATACTCTTTCCATTTTCGGATTATGGATTGAACAGAGCTCCGTGAGATGTTCAAAGCTTAGGATATTTGTTTATAACCTAACCCTGCTTTAAACTTCATCCGTGACCTGTCTGGTGTGTTCCCTGGCCTTCATGATGCTATTTGTTCACTAAGGTTATCTAACAAACCTCTGAGGGTTTCACAGAACAGCTGTGGACTCGATTTACTAATTATGTGACTTCTGAAAGCAATTGGTTCCACTGGATTTTAGTTGGGGGTATCAGAATAAAAGGGGGCTGAATACAAAATGCACGCCACACATAAACATATTTATTTGTAAAAAAATTTGAAAACCATTTACAAATTTTCCTTCCACTTCACAATTATGAGCCACTTTGTGTTGGTCTATCACATAAAATCCCAATAAAATACATTTACGTTTTTAGTTGTAACATGACAAAATGTGGAAAATTTCAAGGAGTAAGAATACTTTTTCAAAGGCTATAATTGTGTGTATATATATATATATATATATATATATATATATATATATATACACACACACACACACATATATACACACACACACACAGCCAAACGTTTTGAGAATGACACAAATATTAATTTTCACAAAGTCTGCTGCCTCAGTTTTCATGATTACAATTTGCATATACTTCAGAATGTTATGAAGAGCGATCAGATGAATTCCAATTAATTGCAAAGTCCCTCTTTGCCATGAAAATTAACTAAATCCCATAAAAAATATATTTCCACTGCATTTGTCAAGAACGCTTTAGGTCGCCCAAGAAAGTCCAGCAAGCGCCAGGACCGTCTCCTACAGTTGATTCAGCTGTGGGATCGGTGGCACCACCAGTGCGGAGATTGCTCAGGAACGGCAGCAGCAGGTAGGTGTGAGGACATCGGCATGTACAGTGAGAAGAAGACTTTTGGAGGTTGTCCTGGTGTCAAGAAGGGTAGCAAAAAAAACCATTTCTCTAAAGGAAAAACATCAGACAGACTGATATTCTGCAGAAGGTCCAGGGATTGGACTGCTGAGGACTTGGGGGAAAGTCATTTTCTCTGATGAATCCCCTTTTCCGATTGTTTGGGGCATCCGGAAAAAAACCTTGTCCGAAGAACAGGTAAGCACCACCACCAGTCCTGTGTCATGCCAACAGTAAAGCATCCTGAGACCATTCATGTGTGGGGGCTTCTCAGCCAAGGGAGTGGGCTCACTCACAATTTTGCCTAAGAACACAGCCATGAATAAAGAATGGTACAAAAACATCCTCCGAGAGCAACTTCTCCCAACCATCCAAGAACAGTTTGGTGAGGAGGAACAATGCCTTTGCCAGCATCATGGAGCACCTTGCCATAAGGTAAAAGTGATAACTAAGTGGCTTGGGAAACAAAACATCAACATTTTTGGTCCGTGGCCAGGAAAAACTCCCCAGACCTTAATTCCATTGAGAACTTGTGGTTAATCCTCAAGAGGAGGGTGAACGAAAACAAAAAAACAAAAAAACAGATTCTGACAAACTCCAAGCATTGATCATGCAAGAATGGGGTGCCATCAGTCAGGATGAATTGCAGTTCTTAAAAAAGAAGGGTCAACACTGCAAATATTGACCCTTTACATAAAATTGTCAATAAAAGCCTTTGACACGTCTGAAATGCTTGTAATTATACTTCAGTATCCCATAGTAATATCTGACAAAAAGATCTATAAACACTGAAGCAGCAGACTTTGTGAAAATTAATACTTGTGTCATTCTCAAAACTTTTGGTCACGGCTGTGTATACAGTGCATCCAGAAAGTATTCACAGCGCTTCACTTTTTCCACATTCTATTATGTTACAGCCCTATTCCAAAATGGATTAAATGTATTATTTTCCTCCATATTCTACATATTCTACACACAATACCCCATAATGACAATGTGAAAGAAGTTTGTTGGAAATCTTTGCAAATTTATTAATAAAAAAATCTAAAAGAAATCAAATAAGTATTCATAGCCTTTGCCATGACACTCAAAATTGATCTCAGGTGCATCCCGTTTCCACTGACCAGCCTTGAGATGTTTCTACAACTTGATTGGAGTCCACCTGTGGTAAATTCAGTTGATTGGACATGATTTGGAAAGGCACACATCTGTCTATATAAAAGGTCCCACAGTTAAAAGTGCATGTCAGAGCACAAACCAAGCCATGAAGTCCAAGGAATTGTCTGTAGACCTTCGAAACATTATTGTATAGAGACACAGATCTGGGGAAGGGTACATAAAAGTTTCTGCAGTATTGAAGGTCCCAATGAGAACAGTGGCCTCCATCATCCGTAGATAGAAGAAGTTTGGAACCCCCAGGCCTCTTCTTAGAGGGGGCTTCCCGGCCAAACTGAGCGATCAGGGGAAAAGAGCCTTAGTCAGGGAGGTGACCAAGAACCCAATGGTCACTCTGACAGAGCTCCAACATTTCTCTGTGGAGAGAGGAGAACCTTCCAGAAGAACAACCATCTCTGCAGCACTCCACCAATCAGGCCTGTATGGTAGAGTGACCAGACAGAAGCCACTCCTCCGTAAAAAGGCACATGATAGCCCGCCTGAAGTTTGCCAAAAGGCACCTGAAGGACTCTCCGACCATGAGAAACAAATTCTCTGGCCTGATGAAACAAAGATTGAACTCTTTGGCCTGAATGGCAAGTGTCATGTTTGGAGGAAACCAGGCAATGCTCATCACCTGACAAATACCATCCCTACAGTGAAACATGGTGGTGGCAGTATCATGCGGTGGGGATGTTTTTTTAGCGGCAGGAACTGGGAGACTAGTCAGGATCGAGGGAAAGATGAATGCAGCAAAGTACAGAGGTGAAATATAAGCTAAAATACTGCGCTAAAGTTCCAAGTGTATAGAGATAGAGATAGAGAGATAGAGAGAGAGCTGCAACAAAAGCTATCAAATATCTCTATAGTGCAAAAAATGTGTATATAAATATGTTGCACTTATAACATGAATCACCCTACATAGCAAATGAAAAAATGCAAAAGTGCACAAATTACAAAACCAATGAAAACAACAAACTGAGTGAACAGAACGTGCAGAATCTGTGAATGGAAGTCCATATGAGAAAAACTCTTCATCAACAGTAAAAAATAATGATGATTGAGTCCGTGACAGAAAACAAAATACAGTACGATTCAAAAAGTGTAATGAAAATCCAAAAGTCATTTAACCTTCACCCGAGAAGAGAAAAAAAAAAGGATGAGACAGGGGGGAAAGAGAGGAAATCCTGGGATCAGAAGACCAAAAACACCATCTCGGTATGTGGGGACCCTTACCAGAACTGGTGGACCCCCTTAAGAGCAAGGTCTAATGCGCAAGCAGATTTAGCCCTCTGCAGGGTCTAACCAGCCTCCGTCCTCCTGGAGCCCTCCAAATGCAGCAGAAATCCTCCATGATGTCCTGGTGTGGAAATGGAACGTCCGGTCTGTGAACCGCACCTCCTGTCACGTTCACAGCAATCAAAAGGCAGAAAATGGTTTCCAGAGATCACCGGCAAAAGAACGAAAACTTTTTGGTAACTGTTTTGTAAACAAAATTAGGACTGTCAATGTAGCGCCTCCTGGTGGTCAGGATTACAGACTAAAGCCATAGTACACTCCTCGTCTGAGCGGGGTCTTCTCTATTTGCAGCTTTCTGTAGTTCTAGGCTCCTCGCTGCTCTCTGGCTCTTCTTTCTCCCGGACAGTTTATCAGCTCTGCCGTGATGTCCAGACATCACGGCAGTGCACTTTTGCATTTTTTCATTTGCTATGTAGGGTGATTCATGTTATAAGCGCAACATATTTATATACACAAGCAATCTACAGAGACATCCTTGATGAAAACCTGCTCCAGAGCGCTCTGGACCTCAGACTGGGCCAAAGGTTTATCTTCCAACAGGACAACGACCCTAAGCACACAGCCAACAATGGAGTAGCTACGGGACAACTATGAATGTCCATGAGTGGCCCAGACTTGAACCCGATTAAACATCTCTGGAGAGATCTGAAAATGTCTGTGCACCGACGCTCCCCATCCAACCTAAAGGATCTTGAGAGGTCCTGCAAAGAAGAATGGTATAAGATGCCCAAAAATAGGTGTGCCAAGCTTGTAGCATCATACTCAAAAAGACTTGAGGCTGTAATTGGTGCCAAAATTGCTTCAACAAAAGTATTGAGCAAAGGCTGTGAATACTTCTGTACATGTGATTTTTTTTTTTAACACTTTGTATTTTTAATATATTTGCAAAGATTTCAAACTTCTTTCAAGTTGTCATTATGGAAAATTGTTTGTAGAATTTTGAGGAAAATAATTAATTGAATCTATTTTGGGATGAGGCTGTAACATAACAAAATGTGAAAAAACTGAAGCGAATACTGTGAATACTTTCCGGATACACTGTACATATCCCCCCCTCCCACATACCTTCACACATACACACACACACACACACACACACGTTATGTATCAGCAGTGCTACTAGTGTAGTGTAGGCAAATTTATGTTTTTGACTCATGGTTAACTTGGGTTATGGGTTTACTGCAGGTAAGGCTGGACGACTCATACAGGCAGATCTCTGGTGCTTCCCCCTGGTTCTAGGAGTTTGGAGAAATTTCTAGAAGTTAGTGGGCGGAAGCCAGGAGGGTTGATCTGCATGCTTAAGGGAACTTGGCCAATCCCAAGGCAGTAGGCAAGGCATGGTTGCTGAGCCACCCCTTAAATATGGATGAGTCATCCCAGCAGGAGAGTCGGGTGGAAGATAAAGTGCTGAGGAGACCGTCTGTGGAGGGGAACCCCAGGTCTTGGGGGGCTCTGCCTGGGGCTGGAGCTCAGGCTGGCTTGGGAGGATCCTGACAGCAGTGCAGTTTGAAAGTAATCTTACCTAAAAAGCAGTGGGAGCCAGAAGGACAGTGTGAGTACATCAGCACACCTAGGAACACATGAGGGGGGGAGACTTCCACATGTAGCAAGCCTTTCTAGAAGACCGGTTTGTGCTTAACCTTTCCCTTCCCTTGTCCTGGGAGATCTTCATGGCAGAGGGTGGGCTGGTGAAGAAGCAGCCAGGTGGGCTGGTAGTTCCTGCAGGCAGTAGAGCTGGGATCAATGTCTACAGTGGAATTGGAGCTACTCCGGAATACAGCTTACAGCACTTTGTGCTACTTTCTAAGGGACTGAGAGTTTCTAGTCCTTAAGGGGGTTTTGCATCCTTCATTATCAGAGACTGTCATTGTTCAGGAGGACAACAGTTCTGGACCATAGAATGCATTAAGATAAAAAAAAAACCTTCTGCCTTTACAACTCCTTTAAGACTCCCAAATTTACAGTATGAGTCAGAGTTACATTTTCCTTCACTACTAGCAGCACACACTAGAGGGTGCTACACCTGGCTGTGCAGGAGTGGGGAACCAGTCATCTGCGGCCCCTACGAGGGTAGCGCCACATAGGTAAAAAATCGTTTGGAGCTAGATATTTTAAAACAGAGATCTCCGGCTGCAAAGGGCAGTTGCCATTACACTCTTGATGATGTTTAGGTTGCTCCATTTTCCCTCCTACTTTTAAGCTACATCCTCATAGTTGTGGGCGAGTAGCTTGCAGTAATAGGTCATAAATTGAATTCCTTTTCTACAAAAGCTTTGACGAAAAAGCAAAACCAGAGACGGCGTCTTGCGGTTTCTGTATTCCCTTTGCACAAACCATCTTCATCACGGGAGAATGTATGGGCGCATGGTGGACCTATAAATCCTAACAAGCAAGATGCATTTTCCTTGAGCACCCATCAGTGACAGCGCAGGCAGAGGTATAAATAAAGCAGGATATATTCCGCGGTAATTGGACGCGTATCTCCTTATTATCCAGCACAGAGCGGGCCTTGTGGTGGACATATACTACAAATGTGCACAGTAATACAGAGCACAGTGAAAGGTCATTAAAGCAAGGAGGTTAACAGCAAAGGCGGACGGAAAATTTTATTCTGTTGATGATAGAAATGTTCCTGCAGGTGATGGCATGCAGGGCAGAAAGTTTAAATGACGCAACCAATCAATCTTCTTTTGATAGTTAGCTCTGCTCCAGCCAAAACCTTTTTATTTATTTTTTTGTTTTGTTGTTTTTTCGGTTGGCATTTGGAAGTGTTGCAATCTCACATGGTCTCCCCAAAGACAATAAAAGCTTGAGAGAGGTTCTCACCCTTCCCTTCTATTCTATATAATATTTTATTATTACAATCTTGTGTACCCACGCTATGGTCACTCTGCTAAATTTAAATATATACCAATTGTATATATAAAGGCTGTAGCTGTGGTTAAAAAAAAACAAAAAAAAACTATAGTATTAATCCAGGGTACTACAGCACTGCCTCTATCTACCTTTTTGGTGTGTAAACCTAAAAATTAACTATTCTAATCATGATATATGTGTGAATTCATCGAAACAAATAAAAAAAAAAAAAAAAAAAAAACACACAACAATATTCAAACAATCCATATATAAATAAAAATGATACAAGTTCCTCTAAATAAGCAGTGTAAATCTCAATTCATATAGTCCGTGCATATCTAAAGGGTGCTCAGATAAAGTTCTCTGTGCAATATTCCAATATATGTGATGATTCTTAATCCGGTGAGATATCACAGTGGCTTACTCCCCTCCTTTGTTCCACCACACACTGGACAGTAAATGATTCGGTTTAGGTGGAGGACAGTCAAGTTCCTCCACCCCAAACTCACTCATCCATGTCTTTATGGACCTTGCCTCGGTGTGCAGTCATGTTGGAACAGGAAGGGTCCATCCCCAAACTGTTCCCACAAAGTTGGGAGCATGAAAGTGTCCAAAATGTCTTGGTATGCTGGCGCCTTAAGAGTTCCCTTCACTGGAACTAAGGGACCAAGCCCAACCCCTGAAAACCAACCCCACACCATAATCCCCCCTCCACTAAATGATTTGGACCAGTGCACAAAGCAAGGTCCATAAGAGGCATGGATGAGTGAGTTTGGGGTGGAGGAACTTGACTGACCTGCACAGAGTCCTGAGCTCAACCTGACAGAATACCTTTGGGATGAATTAGAGTGGAGACTGTGAACCAGGCCTTCTCGTCTAAATCAGTGCCTTTCCAGAAGAGTTAAAGCTGTTATAAAAGGATGGGCCAACTCAATATCGAACCCGACAGACTAATGCCCCGTACACACAGTCGGATTTTCCCACGGAAAATGTGTGATAGGACCTTGTTGTCGGAAATTCCGACCGTGTGTAGGCTCCATCACACATTTTCCATCGGATTTTCCGACACACAAAGTTTGAGAGCAGGATATAAAATTTTCCGACAACAAAATCCGTTGTCGGAAATTCCGATCGTGTGTACACAAATCCGACGGACAAAGTAAAGTCAGTAAAGCCTATCAGAATGCCCAGTGTACCGGACTTATATGTCTCTGTAGCTGGGCAGGCAGGGGGGCAGGAGCTGGGAAGAGAAGCGTGCTACAGGGGGTGGGGCACACACATCACTGTGTGTGCCCACATCACTGGTTGCTAGAACTCCGGCAGTCCTAGAAATCAATGACTGCTGCTCAGCTGGGATCCAACGCTGCAGGCTGATGGTCCCAACTAGGCTGTCAGTCGGTCCAGATCCAGAATGCAGTCTGCCATTTAGCGAAGGGTGCTCTAGAAGCTGAAAATCACTGAAGTAGACACGGTAACAGACCGACCGTGTGTACGGGGCATAAGACTGGGAAGACTTGACAATTTAGTTAATATGTTGGGCGGTCATAGAGAGTTAAAGATTAATTCTAGGCAGGTCACAAATCAATGCAGCGGTGTAATCATTAAGACATTAAAAAGTGATTGTAAAGGGTTTTTTTTTTAAATAACAAAAACATGTCATACTTACCTGCTTTGTGCATGTGTTTTGCACAGAGTGGCCCAATCCTCCTCTTCTAGGGTGCTCCAGAGGTGATTGTAAAGGTTCGTTTTTTTTTTGTTTTGTTTTGTTTTTTTTAAATAACAAACATGTCATACTTACCTCCTCTGTGCAAGGGTTTTGCACAGAGCTGCCCCAATCCTCCTCTTCTGGGGTCCTCCGGCGGCGCTCTTGGCTCCCCCTCTTCATCGAGTGCCGCATTCAATGGGGGCATTCATGCGGGCACATTCACATGTCGTGCTGCTGCGTCCATTGACACAGACAGCAAGACTTAGCCCCGCCCCCCGGGTCACTGGATTTGATTGACAGCAGCGGGAGCCAATGGCTCCTGCTGTTATCAAGCTATCTAATCAGGACAGAGACAGCGGCTGGAGCTGCTGGGCTCGTCCTCCTCGCTGAAACGAACCGGTTCAGGTAAGAAAAAGGGGGAGCGCGGGAGGGCAGCTGCAGCACAGAATGTTTTTCACCTTAATGCATCGAGGTGAAAAACCTTGAGACTTTACAATTCCTTTAAATGTATTTTTAAATTCAAGTAATGAAATACCTGAATTTGACTTGGAAGCAGCATCTTGCAGTCCATGTACAGAAGAGCTCAGACTGGAGGAGAAATAAGCAACACATAGAGACAATCTTATGTGCTGGCAAGGAGCATACTGAGAGGAGGAGGGAGAGGGAGAGAGAGAGAGAGAGAGAGAGAGAGAGAGAGAGAGAGAGAGAGGGAGAGAGAGAGGGGGGGGGAGAGAGAGAGAGGGTGGGAGAGAGAGAGAGAGAGGGG